>VXBZ01001604.1:0-119312 GCA_013399135.1 Heliornis fulica | reverse complement strand
GGGGCCTCGGGGCGGGGGCGGGCTCCCTGTTGCCTTGGATGTGGCGTCGGACACGTACCCGCGTGTCTGTGCCTACGATCTCGGCCCTTCTACGTAATTGCATGATGTGCTCGTCGCCTTTTCTCTTTGGCGACGTTTTCACAAGACCGGGAAGGTGGAACGTGTCAAAACAACTTTTCATCTACATAGGCAAGAAAAATTATAGTGTCCCGTGTAAAGTACGTAAGAGAGAATGCTAAGTGTGATTAGTAACCAGGCAGCATTTCCTTGGAATAAGTGTGGTGTAGGTACCTGCATACCTGGAGGTGGGTTGGACACAGGCGTGGGGTTGATTTGGCTTTAATAAGATGCAAGAGAAGGTGAGGACCGTGCATTGGCCTCTTGATCTGTCCAGGTACCTATAGGAACATAATTCTGTCAGGGCATTTCTGAGCTCTTTGCTTTCATGATGTGTATGTACCTCTGAGGAAGAGGAAAAAAACCCAACCCCACACTTTCCTGCTCATTATTTCTAAGCAGGAAGTAGATAATGTGATACAAGACACCTTCTGATACAAGAATTTTCAAAGAATAACCTTCGTCTTCAAATTTTTTCCAGGAGTGGAAGAAAATTATCTGTATGAAGTGTCATGCTACTGTGCTGTATGACCTAGCATGTTTAATGTCACCTTGCAAGATATCTGTGCTGCTGTTTTGATGCAGTATCTATCTTGTGTTGCAGGTTTTTTTCTAAAGCCTTTCGAAACAGATGATCTCATTGTGGAGTACCAAAAATCTGCTATCTACCTGAAAAAAAAAAAAAGATTTGGTAAGTTTAAAGTAATTATTATTAGCATACACATGTATTATGACATTTTTTACATGAGCTGCTGTTTGTAAAAGCTGTTCTTAGATTAATTTTAAATTCATCTTCAATTCTATATGCCAGGTCTCTGTTGCGGGGGAAGAGGAGTTATGTGAGGAGTGGGGTAAGGAGAGGAATTGTTGGGGAGGAAACCTGTTCATTAGAGGAGCTGCGGGGCTCCTGTTCTATAATGTAAAACTTTATGAGTACTGTGGATAGAAAGGGATTCTATGGATCTGAGTGTGTTAATCACAGGATATTCCATATGAATAAGGAGAAAAATACTAGGTATGTTTTGTGATAATTTTTAGAGTATAATAAAATGTTCTCTTCAACATTCTGCCTTAGTTTCTGAAAAACACAAGTTAAATTGTTATGGTTAAGCATTAATGCATTTTACACAAATTGTATTGCAGAATTGGTTTAGATCTAGAGAACAGTCACCAAACTCTTAGATGTTACAATGTGCCTTCCAATATGATTCTTCCAACTAATCAGTGTGAAGGATTTAACTTTAAAATGGTATTCGCTTAAATGCTTTTTGTTAAATTATCATGAGAGATAGGGACATCCTGCCTGATGAGAAATGTACTATCCTGAGAAGCTTCCAGTTGCTTACAACTTTGTCAAATAGCACAGATATATCATTTTATATTTTCTATTTGTAGAATGTCCCTTAGCTTGGATGTCTAAGCAAAGGAGATGCCCTTATTTATTTATTTTAAAGAAGGGCACAAAAATGTTTTTTTTTTCCTGTGCTTTCTACTCTTTTCACTTAAATGTTTTGGATAAAGAGGTATTTAGTGATTGGGACTGTAATCAGAGGAGTACTTTTTACCTCTCCATTTTTGCCATCTGAGTTTGAATTTGCTGAAGTTTAGCATAGTTTTGCTGTGTGATAGAATTCTATCACACAGTCTGACTAGCCTTTAGCAACCTAAAAATCTGCATTAAAACTGATTTTCATATTCTCTGTAATGAATTTCTCCCCAAATCTTTGAAACTACTAGCTGCTTTCAGGATTATCTGAAAGAACAGAAGAACAGAAACAAGATAAATGTTCCCTTGCAAAACCCATCTCAAAATGGCTGTCAGTATTTACTATACATTTGATACAGTGAAGGATTGACACAGTCATTGGCAGTGGACTAGAATGACATATTTTTCTGTCAACTTAATTCTGTCTGCCCAAAGGAGAAGCTTTGACATGTTCTGAGCAGGCTTCCTGAGAGTTGGAGGAAACAGACCCATACTTTTACAGTCCCGGAAGGTGACCAGGGGATTCTGCAGATTTCACAAATATTTCACGTGCTGCTAGTACCCATGATTCACTCGGGATTTTTTCATTCATTTTGCAGTTGTTCATCATCACAGACTCTACAGACACGCAGACATGTCTACTGTGTGCAGTCTTGGGTGCCACAGTACAAGAGGGACATAAAACTATTGGAGAGTGTCAAGAGGAGGGCAACAAGGATGGTGAAGGGTTTGGAGGGCTCTCATGAAGAGATACTGAGTCCTTTGATTTGTTCAGCATGGAGAAGAGGAGGCTGAGGGGGAGTTGTCATTACGGTCTATGGCTTCCTGATCAGGGGAAGGGATACGGACTGATCTCCTCTGGCGACCAGCGATAGAACCTGAGGGAACAGTACAAAGCTGAAACAGGGGAGGTTTAGGTTGGATATTAGGAAGAGGTTGGTCAATTACTGGGACAGGCTCCCCAGGGAAGTGGTCACAGCACCGAGCTTGACTGAGTTCAGGAAGTGTCTGGACGGTGCACTCAGTCACATGCTCTGAATTGACCTGTGGAGCCAAGAGTTGGACTTGATGATCCCCTTCCAACTCAGAGTATCCTAAAGTTTTATGAAATATGCTTGTGTCATTCATAATCTCTTTCTTTCCAAAGGCAGAAATTCTTGGTATCGATAACATCAAGATTTTACTTTTATTGATGTGTGTAATTTACATACAATCTTTCAGACCCTGTGGTGAAGTAAATAGTGTCCAATCCTCTTCTACGTTTCCTGTGGCTAGCAAAATGGAAATGGATTACCTTAGGTTTTCCAACTGTTCTCTTCAGTAGCAGAATTATGCTTTACTTTTCTTGACCTGGGAAATTCTTTCTTCTTTTTACTGTCATAGGTTAAGGAACATTCTAGTAATGTTCTGACTGGAGAACAGACTAGAAATGCACTAAAAAAGTGATGAGAAATCACTTTTTATTTCTTCTTGTGGGCCTGAACTCTGTTGATCTATTATATATACATCTATTCTGTTCAAGGGCTGATTGTAGCAATTATTAGTGAAAATAGATTAGTAAGTGGTAAGGGGTTTGTTCATGTCTTCATGTTAATTTATGTTCTGCCACAAAATAAATTACGGGGTGGGGTGACCATACTTTGAACATAAAAGTAGGGAAATACTCATACTGTCTTAAACTAGTTCCCTTGAGAGAAAAGCAGTTGGTTTAGACTTATGTTGCATCTTGGAGGAAGGCCTTTCTTGCCAGCTTTATGAATAAAAAAAAATATTTAAAGGCAAGACAGTTCTGTCTATTTGGTCCTTATCTAGTCTTGAGTCTTAGTTTTAGGGTATTTGTCTGAATTGCCTAAGGTTCTATTTGGCTATGTCGTACCTCCAGCTTTACTGATAAAAACTGGCCTGAAATAAATCTAGTCACTTTATTAAGGATCAGAAGTTGGCTAAAACCAGATTTGCAGTAACAAATCAGAAAAAGAAAAGGAAAAATACTCCAAACATAGAAAGTTGTTAGAGATGTGGGAGTCTGTTAAGAGCTGGAGAATACTTTTTGCATAGATTCACACAGAACAAAGAGATGGTAGTGGTGTGACATCCCAGAGTGGCTTTGAACTGTCTGAATGACAGAGATGCATCATAATGACTCATTCTCATTGCATACCGACATCCCTGCTGGGAAAGAACTTCTCTCTCCCTTGTAGCAATTTCAGTTTGCACATTCTTGTTTTCTCCTCCCACTGAAATATTTGTTCTTCTGGACATCCACAAACAGTTGAGATTGCCTTCTTCAAGGAGACAGGCACTGATTTGCAGGTGCAGTATGTCATTCATTGCTGCGTTAGAAGCAAGCTCTCATTCTTCCAAATGGAAAAGGAATATAAAAACCTATCTAGGAGCTTTGCTGTAAATGAAGTCCTTCCCCGTGTCATTGCACAAGAGGATAGCAACACAAACACCAGTTGCAGATTTGTACTGGTTGTGTACATCTTTGTTGTATACACATAACATGTAAACCCTTTAGAATAGAGATACTAATCCTTACAAAACAAACACATGAACAGCCACTGACAGAAAAGCCTTTCTTAAGTTGATCAACCTGGGCCATGAATTCTCAGGACTATCCAGGCTGGGATGAAACAGTTTCATGTTCACGTGTATTTTCCTCTGCTATAGATCGATCCTAAAATGAGTGAACCAGGAACCATGCACAAGGAGTAGAAGCTTCATTAATGATATGTTCTTTTATCTCTCTGGATGTAGATAAAACATTGTGCTTTAAGGGCAGTTTTCCAAATTTATGCTGGAGGGTGGGAGGAGAAGGAACCCAAAACATCCTTTTGTCAGAAATAGTGATTATTTCCTCTTATGCTTATCATCTGCAGCCTTGGTGACACAGTGGATGATCCGTCCTTTCACAAAGTCACAGTAGCTTACCACGTTTTACACAAGGACTTTTTAGGTGTATGTTAGTTACCACCAAATTCTTGCCAACACACGTAGATTAACAGCATATGACAATGTCTGGTAAAAATCCTGCAGTATTTGCTTCTGAAAATTGATAAGCCTGCACAGGATGAGGAGAGATCAGGCCAAGGAGGCATAGTGATCGTGCTCTCCCTAGTAAAACATTCTTAGAACTTCTAAAGAATATGTTTTGAATCTCTGCTGCTACCTATGTCTCGATAATATTCTCTTCTTGTCCAGATTGATTTTTTTTTTAACTTATGAACTCATGCTTTGCCTTTTCATATCCAGGAAATTGAAGCTTAGGTTATTTGATTCAAGTTTTCCTTTGGAGTTGGCAATAATTCTAAGGCTGAGCGCCAATTCATTCCCATGCTGTATGTTCACATGCCTTTTCAACCTTCAATGCAATTAAAATTTGTAAAACTGTTTAGCTAAGTTTCCTTTACTGTTAAATAATTCTTCTTAGAACCCATTTATAAATTCCCTTTTTTTGGCAAGAGCTTTCTGAGGCAGTGAAAATGCATTTATACATTACATTTTAATAAGGGGTTTTCTTTAATTACAGAAATCAAGTATGAGAATTTCATTGAGGAAATTTTAACTATGTGTCATCATAGGGTCTCTGAATACTCATTAAGCAATAAATTCCATGACCCCTGGGGACAGTTTGTTTGGAATTGCTTTTGGTGGGCTTTTTTAGTTTGTTGGTTGTTTTTTTTTTCTCCTGAAAGTGACTAAGTAGTTAGGGAACTAGATAGTTTCACTTAGATTTCTCAGCTTTATCTTCCCATTAATCAGAAATTCTCAACTTCTCTCTGGTTTCTTTCCCAAATTTTACTCTTTCCTTGATGAGCTAGATTACAAGAAAAGAGTTAGGATGGCATTTAGTTAAAAAAAAAGAGAAACCTTAGGGGAGTTTATTTGTAAAAGTTGCTATAAGGAAGACATACAGGACATTCAGCACAGACATTTGGACTTTTGTGGTTTTCTGAGGGTAGGAATTTTGTCTAAATGATCTCCTAACTATGCTGATGAAGCTTTTTCCTTGTGATTTTGTCTCTTCATAAGTTTTACCCTGAACCTTGAATCACCTTGATGGTAAAAGGCTGTGTTCACATGTGGTGGCTATGAAATACACTTTACAGCTGTACTGGCATAGAAGCAACTTTTGTCATTATAGAGCTTTACTCATCTGCTCTGCTGAAGGTGTAGCCAGGAAAAGGGAGATGAGATCTTTCTTTAGATGGTTGTCATCTGATAAACATGTGCATTTAGAACTATGTATTCCATTTGAAGTGCTATTCAGTCACACTTTTTAGTCTGATAATTTAGATAAATGATATGAAGCATTCAGTGAAATGCTTCTCACAAAAACTCCAACAAAACTTTTCCTCCTCTTCTTCCTCTACTCTCTGATTTCCACTTGTTATCTCAGTTTCTACTCTGCACCCAGGCAGAGCCCCAGAATGAAGAGTAAGGCATTTCATTGTGGGAATGACACTTGTATGCATGGCCTTAGAAAGACTAGGTAGAATTATGGCTTTGGTTGGGAATTGCCACCTCTTCTGTTGGTGTTTTTAATGTTATGTGCATTATTCAGTCTCAATGGCATGAGCTGTTTTGTCTACAAAAATAATGCTTTATTACTTTTCTGTAAACTTACAAAGTTTATCAACAATTGTGTGTTGCTTTCCATTTTTGAAGCTAAGTATATTTTTAATAGCTGAATTTAGATTGCAGAGGTGACATTGAGACTAATTGGCATACAGCCAGATTCTGATAGCATCACAATGCAGTATAGGTCAAGACTTAATTTAGTCTGGCTTCTAGTGTGAACAGATTATCCTCTAATGTCATCTCTGACATAGAATAATAGTTATTTCTATTCACATCTCTTTTTCACAGAATCACAGAATTACAGGATGTTAGGAGTTGGAAGGGACCTTGAAAGATCATCTAGTTCAATGCCACCTGCCCGAGCAGGATCACCCAGGTTAGATCACACAGGAACGTGTCCAGGTGGGTCTTGAATGTCTCCAGAGAAGGAGACTCCACAACCTCTCTGGGCAGCCTGTTCCAGTTCCTTTCAAGCCATAGAATTTCTGTACTAAGAAGGAAAAAAAGTACAGGATAGCCTCCTGTAATTGAGTTGTTTCTGGAAGTAGCTGTTGGGGACTTGATTTTCATCCTGTTCTCTTAAAAATGAATAAAAAAAGGTAAGATAAGGCTCATGTCTTAAAGTCACCTAGTATTTTAGCAGTAAATGTTGGTTTATGTTGTGAAGCCATTCAGTTTCACTTAATCTGTTGCAGTGATTTAGTATGTGAAACCTGACTTTTTCAAAGGTCCTTGTTACACTTAGCTTATATTTGTGTTGTGACCTGATGTCTTCATTTTTAAATGAGCAGAATCACAAACACATTTTCCCACTGTGTAGTTCCTTATCTCTCCTTGCAACAATTTTCTTCTTAAAATCCTTTATAACAAAGTAAAAAAAAATATTTTCTCTCAATAAGCCATACTGTCCTCCACGTCTGTCTGTCAGGTTTCTGGTCTTTCCAAGTTTTCAATCAGTTATTTGGTTTTCATCAAACTTCAGCAGAAGTTTGCTGCTGGTTTTGTGTATTATTTGTGTCATCTTACTGCTTATTGGAATTTGAGCTTTATACAAATGGGATCTTTAATCACCATTTTTTGGTATCTTAACATCCTTAATTAATTTAAGCAGATAAATGACATCAGTACCTAATGTCTTAAATATTCTTGATAGCCAGATACTCCTATATATGCAGAAATCTTCCAGCTGCTGTCAGGTTGACAAACCAACTTTATGTCCCCTGTTTAATGTCTGAGTGTTAGTTATTCCAAACCCCATGTTCTGTCTCTGCCCTGATGTACATAGGCCTAACAGCAGGGAAGCTTCATATTTATTAGTTTATAGTACATTTCTGGGTTAGTGCTGTCAGAAATAGTTAATTTTAAACATTTGTCAGTATCTGCAGAATTAAACTCCTTACACAGGATCTTTTAACTGCTTCAGTCTTGCATGGGGGGCACTTGGGGAAGGAAGTAGCTGGCTTTTGAACCCTAGAAATGAAAATATAATTCTTTGTTATCTATGTTCCCAATAATTATTTTTTTAATTTGCTGTGAATCAAAATTGTCTCACCTTAGTATGCATACAGGTATTTCATTTATTATTGCATTATTCAAACCTTACAAGCTAGCATGAAAGCTAAAACAGTTACTATATTCTCTGATACAATTTATTGTGAGGACTGGTATCAAAATACACTGTCCTGTTGTGGAAAGATCCCACACCTGTTGTCACAATGTAAAGCCTTGAGATTACTGACACAAGTTGGAAGGTAATGTGGCATGTAGGAGCAAAATTTAAAATAAGTTATAAACTATGTTGTCATCATAACACCAGAATAATTGTAAAATTGAAGAAATTAAATATCAAATTTTTTATCGTTGGTTAATGACTTAGAAATAGAAAAGGAAGGAAATCCCATGGGTCCAAGCACAGCCAAAATCTCTGCCAAGGTGCAGTTTGGAAAGATGCCATTTAAGCTCCAGGAAAAGATGCTGCCAGAAGCTTGGACTGATAACAGCATTCAGAGACACTGCCTTCACAGTCTACTGGATGATGATACAAAAAATATATTAACAAATCCCCATAATGGAATAATACCAACATCTTAGTCCTACATGTGATTTAAAATAAACAGAGCACTTAACACACAGGAGCAGAATGAAACTACTCAGCCTCCGTGTTACTGTTGTTGCTAGCCTGATTTCCCAGGGAGAACAGATCTATGCAGCCTTGTCTTGCTGACTGTCCTGATGTAATATACTCAGAACCAACCAACCATGTTCAGCTAAACTTAAAACAGAGGCATAACTTGTCTCTAAGATTAAGGTTTTTTCTAAGTTTATGAAAAAGCAGGATAGGTAAGAAGAGAAATGTAACAGCCCCAGTTTTCATGTTCCACATGAAAACTTTTGTATCAATTTGTAATAGGGAACTCGGCCTTGGGAGATGTGGAGATGAGTAGTGAGGAGCCATCAAATGCCCAGAGCACAGAAAAACCTTCAATTGAAGCTTGCAGTCAGCTGAGACACAAATCACTTGGAAGCCAGGCCTCACTAACTCTTGGGTATTCAAAACTCCTGATATAATTATATCACTGTGACCCTTAAAATTTGTGCTCACAGCACACAAATTTGGAATATGTTTACTTTTCCCAGTAAATTTCTGTCTCTTCGTTTCACTTTGTAGAATGTAGTTTTCTATAATCATAGAATCACAGAATTGTTTAGGCTGGAAAGGACCTTAAAGACCATCTAGTCCCACCCCCCAACCATGGGCAGGGACACCCTCTGCTAGATCAGGCTGCCCAAAGCCCCATCCAATCTGACCTTGAACACTGCCAGGGAGGAGGCAGCCACAACCTCTTACACTTACTGCTATTTTTCCTGTCTCATAGTCTCCATGTTGACCTAGGCTAAATTTTGGTGCCACTGTAGTGCAAGTCACTGTCATAGTTCACTTTTGTCCCATATTGTAATTAGCAGTGTAATTTTCTTTCATTATACGACAAGGTAACATTTGAGTCTTCTTCTCATCAATAAAAATGTGTGTCTTAAAAATCTTTTCAGTTCCAAGACAGAATTTATGACTATTAACTAATGTTGATGTCTTCTGTATCTTCTGGGAAAGGGTGGTTGTATTCCAGTGTACAGTGATTTTTTTTTTTGAAGTTTTTCCGTGTCAGTTGTAATGCTAGTTGTTGTCAATGTGCTCCAGGCTTTCCAGCACAGAGGATGTGTTGCTTTTTGGTTTTTTAGGTTACTAGCAGTCTTGGTGCAACATTTCTAAAAAAAATACTAGCTAAAAAGAAAATGCGAGAGGGAGATGGAAGTGGAAAGGCCTACCTTTTCTGTCTTCAGCCAGATCTGTCAAAATGCTCAGGTTGCAAAGTTGAAAACTATTTTCTTAATTTCTCCTGGGATGCAAGATATAATCTTACTGAAATATCTTTGATTGGTAGGAGGGCTTTACAGGGGTTTGAATAAGATACGTAGTATCATCCATGGACCTGAAAAGTTTATAATTAAAAAAAAAAAGTTGGAAGAGGAAAAAAAAAAAAACTGAATAGCCCCATAAAAATACCCTTGCCACACCTTGCAAAAGAAAGGCAATGGTTCTATTTATGTCAATCAAATTGAAATCTGCTGCTGTCACATGGGCACCTTCATGATGAGTCCCAGCTGTAAGAGCACTTTACTTATCTTTACTTATCCTTTACTTATCTAGTGCTTTGTCTGGACCCAGGAAACCAGCTGTGACTGGAAGAGTTTAAAGACAGGCAGTCCTGTTCCTTATTGTGTAAGAGGTCCCATTTCTAAGCTGCAATTTTAAAAATACTGAGAGGGAGAACACGGCTTCAGTCTCTGGAGGAGTGTTTAAGACATCAGCACTATGCTGATATTGGAAGTCACAGAATCACAGGGGTTGAAAAGACTATTAAGATCATAAAGTCTAATTGTGCCTGTCCTCTCCTAAACCATATCCCTAAGCAGCTCACCTACTCATCTTTTAAATACATCCAGGGATGGTGACTCAACCCCCTCCCTGGGCAGCCTGTTCCACATCAGCTCTTTCAGTGAAGAATTTCTTCCTGACATTTAATCTGAACCTGCCCTGGCACAGCTTGAGGCCACTGACCCTTGTTCTATCACCTGTCACTTGGCAATAGATTTCATCACCCACCTCTCTACAACCTCCTTTCAGATAATTATAGGTAGTGATAAGGTCACTACCTATAGGTAGTGACGCATAAGTCACGCATAAGACATTATGTCTTGTTTTTCTGAAAAGAAACTCAATTCTAATTATTAAACATAAGTTTTACTACTAGTTTATATGTATAACTTGCAGGATTCCTAAATCAGTTTGTATCAGGCTTCACATTTTAACCCAAGGGAATGTGAAATTCAGCTTTCATGGTAAGAATGATTGTAGGTGACCTTTGGAACTTCTCTCTGAAGGAACCCACGTAGAGCTCATGGACGGCCAAGTTTTTTTTTGGTTGGGTTTTTTTTTTTTAATTTTTTTGTTTTTTTTTTTTTGTTTTTGTTTTTTGTTTTTTAACCTCCTTTCCCTTTACGCAGCAAAAAAGCAGCAACCATGGTCAAAAGTAACGCTGAAAAGAATATAAATATACTGTAGAAATCTCTAGGCTCTTGAGGATTCATAGGGAAATTGTTTGCTGAATGTGACCAGAAGACAAATTAGCTGTCTTGTTCTTGTAAAATAGAAAATAGCTGCTCTGTTCTGTTTTTCGTCCTTATGATGTTTATCTATACACCAGAACTAAAAGTGAGATAGGGTCCTTGCTTGCATATGTCTGAATACAATTCTACATGTAAGGGTAGCCTGAGACCCAGAAAAAGGGTCATTTCCTATAAGTAAGTGATCTTCTAGTAGTTCTACAGTCCTCATAACTTCCCTAGGCGTGGGTGAATTCACAGCTTCCGTAATGCGTGACTTTTTGAAGACAAAGTAAAATATAATTGAAACTTAAATAAAGCCAGTGCCAAAGCAGCAGCAGTCTGCTCCTCCCCCTCTCCCCCCACCCGGCATATACCTCAGTGCTTCTGTACTCAGGTATCTGTCCTTGGACAATTTTTTACAGATACCTTAGCTGGAGTACCTAGATTTAAATTTTCTTATTGTTTTTGTAAGTGAACCCCATACCTATTATTCAAATGACTAGTTGAAAAGTGAAAAAGATATCTTGTTGATAAACATTACCAGGTGGAGCAAGACACTGGATTTTGGTATAACTCCAGCAGCTGGTAGATTTCAAACATGAGAAACTTAGCAAGTTTCACAGGGAAATCTGCAAGCTGCTGGTAGCTTGGGTGAAGACAGAAGGTGAAACAAAACCAAGAATTACTTCAAGAAAAGCATTTCATCCACTTTCACCAAATGTAAGAAAACAGTGATAGCTTTTTAGCTCTGAAATTGACAGTGCAGATCAGTCCCACCAGCTAGAGCTTTGCTTACAAATGGAGTGCTCACATAGAGCACATGCAATTTTCCCTAGTTGTAGATAGTGGTTTTTTTGTGTAGAGAACATTTCAATAGGGCTTTTCAAGCTCACATAAATGAAAGATGGGTTTTTTTTTTTCATATTAGAGTAGCACCTCTTCTAGGCATTGCTGTGCTAGTCACTACATCAGTTCAATATAATAAGCATGTTCATTTCCAGAGAAATAGTAGTCTCATTTAACTACTGCAATGGAACTGCTTTACTTACTCATTGACTAGGCTCATTTTCTTGCTTTAAATGAGCTGTATTAAAATAGGACCTGGAAATCTTAATCACAGCAGAAGATCTAGGTAACAGTCCTTCCTGCAAGACTGTCAGGGCACAGCATGTGCTGGCAGCTCCTTATGGCTGGTGAGCTGAGGAGTCACACAGTAGGGAGACCTGGACCCCCACCACCAGCCAAGGCCCAGAGCACCTGAGCAAGGCAGACCCACAGACTGCACTCAGGTTCAACCAAGTCCAGATCATCAGTCAAACGCACAGAAACTCACTGTGAAGAGGCAGATCCAAGGTCATGCCAACCTGGAGGTTGAGAACCAGCCAGATCTACAGCTGTGATAGAACTAGAAACCAACACTGTAACAGCCTAGCTTAAAAAGAAACTACTGGCTCTGGGCTGGGATTAAACAGAGCTGCTGGGCCCATGGGCAGGGGTGTGTGTGGAGCTCCAGGTGAGGCTGATCAGGGTCACTAAACCTTATTAGTATACTATGGGCCCTGACAAGAATACTTTCAGTGTTTACTATGGGAAGATAAGAGTGGTTAGAAGATGTATGTGAAGATGGTGTAGAGAGCTAATGTAGTAAAATACAATGTTTTTCTAAGTCAGCTGTGTGAATAACTATGTTTTGTCTGATCTTATCTTTTTAATAACAGGACATGAGTGCTATGTAAGTAACAGAAATTGCTGCAAACCCTCCATGTAGATACATTCAGTACATTACAGGAGCTGTCATGGTAGATACTGAAAAAAGATGAGAAAAAAATGTGTCAAGAAGTGGCACTGCAGACAAGCCTGGAAGGATTTTGTTTTATTTTGTCCGTAACACATCGTGAAAGCATGAATGTGATGTGGAGGCAAGGGTAAACAGGCAATGAAAATGGTTGTTGCTGGCTGAGGGAGGGATTAGGCTGAACAAATGTACCTACGTGTGTATTAAGAGCTAGGTGATGAATAAAGGGAGCAAGTGGACATTTAAGAGGTCTGATACGTTACCGTTACCGACAAGGAAAATAATTATTGATGGTAGCATTGTATGCTGAGAGTCATGTCCTGGAAGAACCGCCTGGTAAATTGTGGCAGCATTGCTGGTAGAGGTTAAGCATCTGGATAAGAGGCTCAGCAGTTGACTGAGACTATTTTAAAGTCTGCTTTGTTTCTCTGGAGTGCAATAGTTTTCCAAGCAAATGAAACCTAGTCCCTGTTATTTCCTCCCACACACAATCTACATCCTTTTTTCTGAAAGACCTCTTGTAGTACAGAGCATTTCAGCCTCACAGCTCACATAGAGGTCAGGTGGTGCTATGGAAGAATTTAAATAAAGTATCTGCATGTTGTCACCTGGAAGTGCAGTGCTTAGAGCAGTTCTGCAGTGGACCTGATGGAAAATCATTAGTGAGACGCACATGCACACCAAAGTACAGTGACTTTTTTTTTTTTAAGAAAAAATAATTGGCTTCAGCATGTTGTAGGTTGAGGGAATTAGAGGGAATTTAACATATCCGTAGCTGTCAGGTTTACTTCGTCAGCTTTCAGCATGGCTTTAGATGAAATGGGCTTCACTATGAGTTTTTAAAATACACTACTTTTATCAACATCAAAGGCTACAAAAATATGAGTACTCTGTTTGCTCAAAGTAAATACAGGGCTGTCAGCTGCAGTCTGTTCCTAAGCTGAACACAATATGGATAATGTGTCCATACGTTTTTCTTCTCATTTGTACTACTATTGTCATTATCGTTTAAGCATTACATTAACATATTACTCAAGTGACTCATTGTCCAATTATTGAATTCCATTTTATATTTTTCCTTAAAAGTGCCAGAAATTTAAAAAATGTGAAAAACAGATGGAACAAGATTATTTATGATGCCATTTTAGGAAAAAAAATGGTGTGATTTTTACTGCTAACCTAGAAAATACTGTAGGAGTTAAGGGAATTGGACATCCAAACACTACTTGAATAGTTTGGAGCAGAAGACCTCACGTTACCAGAAGAGACCATTTTTCAAAAAAAGAAGTTGAGCTTTACATGAGCAAGGAGAATACAGAAGGTAAGAAACAATGCAAAGTTTTAATAATTTCTGCAGAAGAATGAGATGTGAGTGGAAAAAAAATCTATGAACTGATAAAGGCAGTAACATAAGGCAATAGCACTCGAGAATGCATTGTTTGAGTTTCAGATGTTTAAGTGAGAGGAATTAATTCTTGCTTTAGTCAGTGTTTTTCAGATTCAGTTCTGTGTGGTGTCTCTTGAGATCAAGTCAGCACTAAAGGTGGCCTTTTGTGGAGTTATACCATCCTGACTGCTACCAAGGGTTGTTCTCATTTAAGGTAGCATCCTCCAAGATACCACTGATTTGATATGGAGCTATAGATAATCCAAAGCACTCGATACTGCATGCTAATCTATTCCTTTCCCTTCTCCTTTATCGGTATTGACAACCTGATGAAGCTTACCAAACCAGCAAAAGGAAAGAGACCATCTCATCCCTGTCAGAACAAAACAGAATTATTTTATTTGATTTTGCTTTTCTGTCACGATCAGTGGACTCACATACAAATATAACAACAAAAATCCCATCTCTCTCTTTCTGAAGGACAGCAACAGAAGGAGGGAGAAAAAAATTATTAATTGCCCCTGAGCTGATTGGTTTTTATGTTGATGTGTCATGTGAGAGGCAGAAGGATTCCCAGAGAGTATGCAGATGGGTGGAAAAAGAAAGGTTTGTGTTTGTTTTATGTGTGTATCCAGAAGGATGCTTTACTGATGGTGTATTGTTTGGGATTTTTCTTTTTTGTTTGTTTTTAATCTGTACGATGTACTAAAGTTTTCTTGGTGCGAGGGCACAAGAATGGTATGTCTTATCCCAAAAATACATCTCAGAGCTTGAGATCTTATACAAAGAGACAGGGAGTAACATCTTTGACTTCTAGTTTTTGTCATAGTCCTTTCATTTGCTATGATGCCATATATATGTGTGTGTGTTTATATTTGTTCTCCCACATGGCTGTAGCCTTTCAGTAAAAAAGTTGCATTTTGGTTAAGGCATAGACTGCAATTCAGGCAAACTTTTTGTGAGAAATACAATTCTGTTTCTCTCCTGTACTTTCCATTGTTTGAGAATTCTTATAGAACTTACATGGCCAAGTTAGTGGCAAAGCTGTTAAAAGTATGTGTGTGCTCAGACACGTGTACAAATGGTGAACTTGAAGCACTGAATTATTGCTCAAAAGCTGTCCTTAAAAAGAGGAATGCTATTATACAACTGGTAAAGTTTTACAAATTTCAGAAAATCTTACTGCTAGCTAGAGGTGGAGTTTTATTCCAGAAAGGTCTTGGGTTCTTACTGCTCCAGTGTTAAGTTTGTGTATATTTTCTCATTCTGTAAAAGTGTCAATATAGTATTTAAGTCCTTTTCATGAAAATCAACCCCAAAATTTCTCACCAGCAGCTGACATCAATCATGCCCTCCCTCCCCCCAACCTCTAGTGATAAACAATGTTCCAAAAGGAGGATTTATTAGATCGCTTATTTAGGTTCTCTGACATCATTCTGTCATGGCAATGAAATGATTTACTTGGAAAAATATATTGCCTCTGCTTTTAGACAAAATGAGTTTATGATGATTAATAGTTTCACTGCACATATGAGAGAAACTGGAAATGGACAGCCTTTTTAAAGTGAAACATGACCCACCCTCAGTTTTTCTCCTTGTTTTCTTTGCCGATTGTAAAATGGTTTGGTTTCAAGTCAAATTCACAAATTACAGCTTGTAACTGAAGTAAACTGTAAATGCAGGGTGGCCACGATAACATGGCTGCCTAACTGGGACTACAGACAGAAAGGAGAAAGAAACCGCCTCGAGCCAGACTCTGAGTCAGACTCTGAACTACCGTGATGGTGGGGGACCTGAATGAAGTGTTCCATGAGTAGCTGTAGTCATTGAGGAAGCTAGATGGTTTGTTTGGGGAAGAACAAGCCAAAGGGTGACCAACTGTCCCTCCTGGTCAGCGTTTCATGATTCTGTGATGACATGGAGTTTGGGCAGAGGACTCAGTATGGACAGTGGTCATGTGAATGGCAAAACACTTGTAACATTTCCTTTAGCTTCTCAAGAGCTCTCTTTTCCATTAGGTGTCATGTAAATAGCAAGTCGTACACAGAGGTGATGCTGCTGGATAAGAACTCTGAATTACTTTCTCTACATATCATATACCAAGTGAACTAAAACCCCAAGGCCACTAAGGCAAAAGCTGGTCAACCATGGAAACACTTAAATTTAGGAAAAATTGAAATAGATACCTTTTTTTTTTCCAGAGGGTTCATGGACAAATATAGACTGTTAAAATGGTGGCACAGAATGAGGTGGCACAGAATGACTGCATGGAAACGTTGCCTCAGTCACAGGATGTAATATTTGGGAATGAATAGAGAATAGCTTCTGCAGGACAGAGCGAGCTTTGCTGTGGGACTGCGGAGTCTGACCAGTAGGATGGTTAATCGCAGCCTGTGATGGATGCTGGAGCACAGAGTGCTGCTCTGCTGCCTCAGTGGAGCTTTGACACATAGAAGGTCAGTGTGCTGAAACCTGGAAAATGAACTACTAGGGGGTGAATTTACAGTCATGGCTTGTCCTTAGCGACACCAAATGAACAGCTGTCTTTGAGGGCACACTTGAATATGGAAAATCATTTGTTGTTGGATTCTGGGCCTGAAAACACATTTGCAAGGAAAAGCAAAAGCATATTTAAAGTAGTAATTAAAAATATACTTAGGCAAGTCATACTAACATTTTCAGGAAGACAGCAGTATCACAACACGCATTTTAGTGGTGTTATTTTTAGTCGGATGATTAATCCATGTCTTGCACTAAGCATACGTTGAATTAGCATTCTACTGTGTTTCTCTGTATGCAGTCTTGAAATTTCAGCACCATCCTTCATTGACTCCTGCTAGCAGTACAGGCACCCAGGAGCTCTTCGAGATAGAACCATCCTCCCTGAATTACGTAGTTGTTTATCGGGAACCACGTACCGTTGTTCTCCTGGTCTTTGTCTAAATGGCTCGGCTTCTCCTCTTATACAGGGTAGTGATGTTCAGTCCCCTGCTGCATGTCATTTATTCATCTGGCTACTTGTTCTCCAACATGAATTTCCTTGAGGATCAGCTAGAAAAGCTGAAGGAGGTTTAACACATCAGTGCACAGTCCATACGCAAAGGGCATTTTGTCCTCTGGAGTACGGCTGCTTAAGTCTGCGTTTGCTGTCACCGACAGCAATCGTTTGCGACTCTGTATCTGTAGTGGTGTTTTTAGGGGGGGGGTCTTCTCTCTTCTTGTTGTTTTAAACAGAAGCAAAATATGTATTCTGCTAAGTAATCACTTGGATGTCATTTCCTCCCTTATTCTGTCGTTTGGATCAGGTGGTCCGTACTAGAACCTTCACCTTGCTGATGTCTGAAGATTCCCAGTGGGCTATATGATAGTGGGTGCTGCAGTGTCTATGTGACCTGCCTGCACACTGCTGCCTTTAGTGACCACGAGGCAGACTGGAGATGTGTTGTATTGAATCTGGAAGAGTTTTGTTCCCAAGTTTGGGGCTTCTGTAATGCTCTGGGACTTAGCCAGCACCTCATGTACAGTGGTGAAATTCAGGCAGCCAGATGGTTGCATGATTTCTCCTGTGGCTATTGCTGAGCTGGAGGCCAGCCCCTGTGAATTTCGTCTATCACACCAGGTTTCACTGGTTAAAACTGCCTTAAAATCCAGTTGAGACTTTTCACAGTGACAGCTTGGTAGTTAAGAGGACGGCTCCTGTTAGCAAGCATGTAATTTCCTTTCCAGCAGTCCTGCTGTTGGCTAGTAGTTTTTGATATGCCATGCCACGTCCGTTTCCTCTTGAATCATTGCCACAACATGTTGCCAGCAAACATTTGCAAGGTTTTCAGGACAGGCTGAACTGCAGCTGTAGCCAGGATGGAGGCTGGGACTCACATACCGCGGGATCATTCCCAGCCAGCATGCACTGGGACCTGGCTTCCCCAGAAAGAGAATGCTGGTGCTTGGCCAGGCTGGTTGCACACAAGTAATGACGACGGCCTTGTTACACCCTAAATTAGCTACACTGGTACCCCTTGTGCAGTGTTAAGGAGTTGCTCTCATACTGTGGGCTTACAGTTGTGCTGCGCTTCACCTGTACTGCTGTACAGCTGAGTGATATCCAACACATTGTCACTTTATAAATAACTGTAGAATCATCATCATCGTTGTCACCAGAAGCTTCAAACAAAGAAATTTTGACTGATGAAATCCTGCAAGTTTGCACTGATGTGGTTATTGCTAATTTAGGTATGGGCAAAAAGTTTGATGTGGATGAAAACTTAAGTTTCCAGGTAAGAGAAAAGACTTTGGACATTATTTAAGAGAAGGTTGCAAGACATTTTCTGTTGGCATTCTTTTTCTGAATCACGTCTGTTTAAGTATCTGAAAGAAAAGATAGAAAAAAACCTACGTTTTGCTTTTCCCATTTGCTCTCCAGGTAAATGAAGAAACCCTTAGAGAAGTCACAGAGACAGTCTTTTATGATGGCAAATTGAATATTTTATGAGATTTCAGTTTTCTTTACTTTTTTTTTTTGGGGGGGTGTGTATTCCTTTTTTTTCCTTTTAAGATGTGTTCAGAAGTTTGCTACTGGAGGACTGAAATGTGCTTGTTTTTGTGATTTTATGATTTTATGCAGAGTTTGTGAATTACTGAAGGCTTTGTGCCTGTTTGTGGATGGGTCTGTAGGTGAGGAAGAAAACAGAAAGGAGGTGCAGGACATAAATTCAGAAGAATGCAGGAAGTGTTTAAGCTGTAAGTACAGAATGGCAACAGGTGAGTGTTTGCAGGTTTTAAATGCAGCCAGACAGGCTGTTTGAGAAACAAAGTTTCCTCACGGAAAACTGTCTTCACAGAATCACGGGATGGGGCCTCAAAAAATCATTGAGTCCATCCCCCTTCCTGAGCAGGATCACCCAGATTAAATCACACAGGAACAGGTTCAGATTGGTCTTGAATGTCTCCAGAGAAGGAGACTCCACAACAATGTAAGTTTTTCATTGCATTCACATGGAACTTCCTTTGTTCCAGCTTTTCCCCTTGTTCTATCACTGGCCATCACTGAGAAGAGCCTGGATCCATCCTCCTGACACTCACTCTTTACATATTTATAAACATTAATGAGGTCACCCCTCAGTCTCCTCCAAGTGAAAGAGACCCAGCTCCCTCAGCCTGTCCTCATAAGGAAGATGTTCCACTCCCTTCATCATCTTGGTGGCCCTGTGCTGGACTCTCTCAAGTTCTTTGTCCTTTTGGAACCGAGGGGCCCAGAACTGGACACGATACTCCAGGTGAGGTCTCACCAGGGCAGAATAGAGGGGGAGAAGGACCTCTCTTGACCTACTAGCCATCCCCCTTCTAATACACCCCAGGATGTCATTGGCCTTCCTGGCCACAAGGGCACATTTCTGGCTCATGGTCATCTTGGTGTCCTCAAGTCTTGATTCACTGCTTTGGCAACCTTAATAGATCGACCTGTTTGTTATTTTTGCAAATACACATTTTTATTTAAGTACAATTTAGGGTATAGACTCAGGGTTTAACAGCTTTTGTTGTGTGCAGGTCTCACCAGTTACCTAATTTCTAAATGCCTTTGAGGGTTACAATAACAGGCCTTTTCTTACTCTCAGATTTTCTCTGGGTGCACTGGTTCGTAAGATTAATTCAGCTGCCTTCCCACCAAAGGCAGGGCTATGCTAGATGCCCTGCATAGTCTCTGATACAGAACCTGCTGCTTTTTCGCTTTTAACTGAACAACCTTAAATATGAAATGTCGCTATCGGAATTGCAGAAGCGCTACTAACTCTTAATACTACATAGACATTTAAGGAAGATATTGCATTATTAAATGATGTATAAATTATAGGTACTCTTAATGTAAGGGGTAAGTAGCATTAATACAGCTGGAGAAATAAGTGGGCCAGATTAGCACTTTTAAAGAGCCAAAAGGTTGCTTCTGAGGCAAGAAGCACAGAAAACTAGAGGTTGCAGTCCACAGAGATGACAGATCACAATATGCAGAGCTCTCACTCAGGATGGAGCATTGTGGTTTGGGATGTTTACTTTGAGCCTTTATTAAAACATGGAGGCAGTTGTGAGATTATTTCAGAGCTGTACTGTAGTAATTCACCGGGTAGATACTGTATTTGCTGCACAGTCATGTTCTAGGAGAATAAAACAATGTTTTTACCTGTGATGCATTTTAGCAATTGCAGAACTTGCATTTACCCCTGCTCAGCTTTACGTCAGAAGTCTCGTGTGCCTGTACAAACGCCGGCATGTTCCACCTAATGTGGTCACTATCTAGGGAAAGGGAGAGCAAGAATGAAGCTCAGAAAACCCATTTTCAAAGACAAATAAATATGTATGTATAAATGCATCACGTCTGGCAAATATACGTATGTACGTATGTATGTGTGTGTGTATGAATGGTAAAATAAAATAATTGAGAACATGTATCTGAAATAGCTTCTGTACTTTATACTTGCCCCTTATGGTAAATAATGTAAATAAATGTAAACCTGTGTCTCCTTTCCATCAAAGGTTGCTGCCAGTTTCTGCTTTGTAATACAGAGTTGACCATCCAATCCAGGGAGACACGTCCATGCGATGGTGACTGGCTTCTGGGGAGGGAAACAAACAAGGGAACAAGAACCAAACACTTGTAAAACACACTAAGGCAAAGGCAGCACGGAGGTGAAAAATGAAGACAGTGTGTCTGAGAAACTCCAGGTAAAACCTAAGTCTAGATGATTGTCCTTCACAGGGATCAGAGTAATATATTACAGTCCTGACTTAAAAGTAGGTCAGCTGGATTTGTGTTCAGAAATTTATAGGTAAACAAGGTAAATAAATAATATGGTCCTTTGTGTATCAAGTTGTTTGCCTCAGGATATGAAATAGAACATTTGCTTATGCAAGACCAGAAACATTTTGTGAAGAAAAGCTCCTCTAATAAACATCCTAGGACTGGGATTGCAACAGTGTTGCATGGGGAAAAAAAGACATTGGTTTGTACTAATGCTTTCTTAGTATGATTCTTGCCAGAAACAGAACGCCCTGTTTGGTACAGCAAGCAGAGGTTCAAGTGGCCTAACTTAAAGCCATCACGAGTTGTGCAACAGATTCAATAGATTTATTTCCTCTATTGTATGAAAACTTGTTTTTCTTAACTACCCTGCCCACCCCACCTCACCTCTTTTTTTAAGTGAAGAATTTGAGTTCTGCTCCTGCCTGGCTCATCATCCAGCCCCAGGGACTGATGACCGACCCCAGTGAAGCTCCCCAGAAGCAAACAGTAAGTAGCCCAGTGCCTTACCTGTGCTGGTATGATTTTACCTGCTGCAAGGGAGTCTCCTCGACAGGTTAGTAGACACACACAATCTCTACCTCCAGTTTATGCCAAAGATTTAGAGAAGGAAAACAGTAACAAAACCCATCCAACAATGCCTGTTGTAGACTCAGCCAATCTATAGTCACACATGCTTTATTCTGCTAGTATCTCACATCTAATGGGTAGTTACCAGAGTGAACCTTGAGGCTATTTACAGGGTTCATGTGTTCCAAATTTTTGTGTTTTTTTTCTAGATTGTTGTTTTTGTTTTTTCCCCTGTGTGGCACTGGCAGGATGACAGAGGAGCATTAATCCATGCAAACATGCATGTATTTCACACAAAGGAAATTCCAGAGGAAACCACTACACATCCTCCGTTGACCATTTATGTCCCTGCACAAAGAATGTTATCTGTGCAACTGCAGACCAGAAGAGTTGTGTGTGCAGAGCCATCCGTGTCCCTAGTGGTTTCCTCTCATGGAGCACAGGGGCCTCA
The DNA here is from genome assembly GCA_013399135.1 of Heliornis fulica. NCBI lineage: Eukaryota > Metazoa > Chordata > Aves > Gruiformes > Heliornithidae > Heliornis > Heliornis fulica. The sequence continues at coordinate 97,467 of VXBZ01001604.1, read as the reverse complement.
CAGGCCCATTGATAGGTAGTGTAGGCTCAATCAGTCAGAACAGCTTGGCATTAATGTCTGTGAAGTGTCAGGAATGACTATTGGCTTACATGGTAGTGCGCCCACACTAGGCTGCGTGGCTGTGTACCAGTGGTGAATCCTGGGTCAAAGGCAGGATGGAAAACCATGGTGTGAAATTTTGTAACAAGCTAATGAGCAGTTTGCTGCCCTTTGCACTTGTGAAAATAATTTCTGCTCATTTTTAAAACATTTTCTAGAAAACGAGTGTAACAGAGCGCTTGAATGCAGGGGCCAGAAGCTATGATCTATCTGTACTATTCAGTAAAAGATGAGAGGAGGTGGTTATAAAAAATAATTTATAAAAAAATTTATAAAAAAAGTTGTCTACATACCTCATACTTACTGTGATTTTACTGCCAAGTACCATAGTAACACAGCTGCCTTCTGTTTACACCTAAACAACTGAAAATAACCATTTTGTACCTGTCACCAAGGTTGCTACTTACAGGGCTACTTATGTGCATTAGTTTGGTACTACCGTTCTAGCTCAGGTTAGGGTGAAAAAATGATAATTGCTACGTGGATACAAATGAGAGTTTAATATCCCATGCAGCTGTTTACATCTGCTTAATTAAGCAGGAGTGACTTCACATTAGCATTGCTACGATACCATAAATACACACTAGAGAAAAAAGGTACAATCGTATTAGGCCCCCCTCTTAATGTCAAATCAATGCAAATTAGGTACTTCTTGTTTCAGCCTTGGTTTTTAATGGAGGAAAAAACAAAAAAAGTCTTTGCCTTTAAGGAGCATCTGCAGATCTGATATGTTTGTTTGGGTCCAAGTGCCAGAACTTGATGAAAAGACTCTGCTTCTGCAGGCTGGGAGCTGAAGCAGTAAGTGAAGAGCTCTAATGGAAACCACAACTTAAATACAGCTGGAAGTCAGCAGGTAATTTTGCTTCTGGAGTCTTTACACGAGCATCACAGCCATTACGTAGAGTGACAGAAGATGAGCAAACACCCATCTAGTGCTGCTTTAACACTGACAGAGTTCTCACGCTTCGACCACACGGCATAAACTGTGTCTCGCGTTTTCAGTGGTAGCCCTGGCACACAGAGCCCCTTGTCTGGCTTTTTGATCAAGGATCCCCTGAAGTAACGCAGACGTACCCACTCTGGCATTTTGAGTCGTGTGTACAATCAGGGGCAGCCTCAGATTCACATCACATACAAATATAGAGGAAATACTCTACTTAGAACTATCGAAGTCTGTCAACCATCATCATGAGAACACAACCTCAGTTGGTGCCATTTTTAATGATTAGAAATTATACATTGTAAAACAAAAAGTGAAAAAACTCCAGCGTGACACTTATAAACAAAGAACAAATAGAAAGCCAAAAAGCCTCAGTTTTGCCTGATTTATAGTATTTGTAATACAACAGATCATTAGTCTGAGGTAATACCAGTAATAACTTTTTAGTCCTTCAAAGACTGCTCTAAAATGAAGACCAGTGATAGCAACGCACGTTACGTTAAAAGTGAGACTTGACTGTTAAATCAAACAAATCCCTTACCCTCTGCACTCTGGGATCTGGGTCTGCAAGTATAAAACTGGAAAGACGTCTACACAGTAGGAACTAGGGAGTGCTGCGTGGCACGCCGTGAGCCCCTGGCAGTACTGGGAATACAGTCGGTTCTGTAAAAATCAGACATTTCAACAGAGAAAATAGGCTTTGCTCCAGAATAGCCCTTGAGAAATTTAGAATACTGTTAGTTTGCATAAAATAGCCAAACAAAAGAGGAATTCAGAAGTCCAAATTTTGGCATGAGGTAAAACCATGTGCATTTATTTCAACTGCATTTTAGAATCGGTAAGCATAAAATTAAATATGTTGACTGTAATGAATTCAGTCATACAAGTGCAAGTCTTCAGCTAGAATGCATTTTATGGCAGTTTATTTAAAAAATGTACCAGTAAATCATAAAAGAGGGATCATGTCCATTTAACGTTTATTGAAGTATACAGGAGGTTTTCTTTAGAATCAAATATGAGCATGAATATATGGCCAAACGTAAAATCTATCAAATTCAGTGAAAATTTTCTGACTTTAAATAGTAGCTGTAAGAATGACCAATATATATTCTTTGTTACAACTGCCCTCACTCTACAAGTAAAAAAAAATAATAAACATTCAGTAAACATTCTTTCCTAAGGTAGTTTCCCTTATATATCAGTGATTTATCCATTTCTTGTATACATAACCTTTTAAACATACCAATCAGTGGTTCTCACAACTGAAAAATAAAAGCACAAAAAAGTTTACACTCTTGTACAGGTAAATAAAAGATCATCTTGAATTAAACTGTATATCCTTAAGGGCATAGTATAGTTTCAATTTCATTACCTATTACATAACTAGCTTCTTACATACAAATATTGACATATTTGGCTTGTGCTTCAAAGCCTTTGTGTCTAGAAAGTCCATGTCAATGCAGCTCATAACTTGAAATCGGTGGGCATATCTTTACTGCTGCTGGGTTTAACCTGTTCGTGCAACACAGTCTCCTCTGAGCTTGCAGCACCGCATTTCTCCGTGGAGTCCTCAGAGTCTGGATCCAACCCTTCAGGGCAGGGAAGTTTCAGAAGCTCTTCCCGCAGCTGAGCCGTGTGACGCTGAATGTGAAAAAAGAAGTCAGCACGGAAGAGACCACAGGCACAACATCACTTTTGGCAACGTTAGGGAGCACAGGGCGAAAAAAAAATGGATTAAGCAGACGGGGTTTGAACGTACTATTTCAGTGATGGGACAAACCTTCCCCTACAGGAAAGGAGTGACAGAGTAGTGAGAAGATGCTGCCAGGGAAAAAATAAAGGCAGCAAACAACTGCATCGACATAAATGCCACATTGTCTTGCAGCTGAGACATTTTCTGTGTTTTTTGATCATAGCAGAAACTGGCCTGGACTAGGTGGGTCATATAACCAGAGCGTAGATTTATAAAGAGCTCACACTCTTGATGAGATCTGTCACAAAGACACAGATTTCTTACACAGAGTGTAGGAACTAACTGGAGCTTCGTTCTGGTGCCAGTCCCATTGAAAGAATGGTTCACTATAGAAAAAAAGCAGGTTTTCTTTCTTTTTCCTTTCTCCTCAGCACTAAAAAAAACTCCAAACAAACCTCCTCCCTCCCCAAACCAGTCTGTTGTCTGCGCAGACACAAGCTACACAAATGACAGTAATGGCTGGGAAAGAAGAAACTATTTTGATGGTTAAAACTGTTGAGAAAAGTTTACCACAGGGTAAAACTGTCATGCACCACAGTTTAGTAACTGTGCTTGTCTATTAAAAAGCTCATTTTCCTGCAAGGAATCAGCTGTAATGCAAGTTTATCATCTAACCCCACCCATCCTGGATGATAAACCATCCAGAAATAAACCCTCTGTATCTTACAGAAGTATTTACAGAAAAATAGGCAGGGCAAGTACAGAAGGAAAATCCAACTTGCAGAAAAAGTGTATGTGCGCTCCACTTCCTCAGTCAATTTATCTCTTGGTACTTGGGAAACTCGGGTTTGTTTCCATGTTTGAAAGTTGCTGGGATCTTCTGTTACTGTTAGGGTAAAACTCAGATGCCGAGCAATTTCACTGCTGTTTTGTCATCTTGGGATTAAAGAACATCAAATAAAAGCAAGTCTCACCTTCAAAGCTGCGGCGTGATGGGACATAGTCCTGCCTACCCGCTTGTCACTGCTGTACTGCTGTATGTCTGCTATCCACTCCTCGCACTGAGCCATGATCTCCACTCTTTTCAAGTAAAAATGTTTGTGGATCACCTGCAACAAAACATTCAGAATAAAACTGTTTTCTAAGAACCAGATACTTTAGCATTACAACATTTGCAAGGCCCCAGTAAGTCTATTTGGATATAAGGGGGAAAAAAAAAAAAAAAACCAGTGTGAGGAGAATGCCACCTTGCACTAGGCTGCAGATAAACTGTGGAATTTCTGTCCTTGGGGGTTTCCAACAGCAAACTGGAAAAAGCTCGAGGAACAGGCAGGGTTCAGCTGGTCCTGTCTGAAGGGGGAGGTTGGCCTGGGCATCTTTTCCAGTGCCTGTGAATCTAGGATGCCTGTGCTGCCTGCCTTTGCAGCAGATGTTAACTGCAGGAAGGGCTGAACTGCCAGGAATACGGAGTTGCACCAGGGAAAACAAACAGTGATGGCAGAACATGAGACACATTCTTAATTTTAAAGGTGATCTTACTGTGCAGGCATTATGTCTGGATGATGTTTATGTTTGCATAGGGGCAGGGTTACACAGATAAAATTCTAAGGCTTTTCCTGTTGTCATCAGTCCTGTTTTAGTCAAGAAGCCCAGTAGAAGTATGTAAGCAGAGGCACCACTTCCTCCCATCACTAACGTCTTGCTGCCCAAACAGGAAGCAGGTAAGCAGAAATCAACAGTATGTGCATAGCGACATTGCGGGATTCTGCCCAGAGAAGGAGGATCCCACCAGCTGCTATAAAGAGGTATCACCACAGTTAGGTGCCCTGGACAAAGGCAGCACCTCTGGTGACAACCAGGATTCCCTGGGAATAGTAGCTGAGCTGCCCCCGCATTTTGGGCAGGAACCAGTACTTGACAGCATAATTTCGGTATGTTGGTACAGCCTTGAGTTAAAAAAACCCAACTGATCAACCCTCAGACGAAGTTGTCTAACTCTACGTAGGGTTGGCTTTGTCTTAAACACTTTAAAACTCTGCCCAGTGAAAGGAACAATAAAATCAAAGTTTTACTGAGCACAGAGAGTTCTTGGCGATAGTGCAACGAAATTGACAGAATCATCTTTCCCTCTAGAGATTGGAGAATACAGCTATCTGTCTAAAGAAAAACCACATACTGAAAGCATAATTGACTTAAATTCTGGATGCCTTCCTTATATCTGTAATGGAGCTTGGAAGAACTCCCGAAGACTGGCAGCTCAGATCTCCTGAGCCTGTCATTTTTTAAGGCACCATAGAGAAGACGGCGTGGACTTAGAAAGACAAAAGATGTTAAGCTGAAGGATGTATGTTCTCTCTTAGACCTGAGTTCTCAGGTGCCTTTGTGTTTATGTTACTGAATGATCATCATTAAGGTCCCTTAGAAAGCCCTACAAAATCCTGGAGATCCTAACAAGAAGCTTGTCTCTCAGAAGTGCTCAGGTAAACTATGGGAGACACGCATTTGCAATTCGATGGGACTGCAGTTGGAATCCAGCATTTTTCCAAAATTCAGCTACTGCATCAGAGAAAAACATCATATTTTTCAGTGCAGAAATCTCCACTGTTTGGTATGTGAAGACCTCAACACAGGGAAACACCAGAAAACTGTATCTTAGGAAATGAGGAAAACTGAAGGTAACTAAACCAGAACAAACCATGGTGGGATGCAAAGCTTTTAAGAGTTGGACAGTTCTCTTCTGTGCAGCAGAACTCGTCTGTTCACAGGTAATACAAGGGAGTTTCAAACGTTAGGACACCTCTGCAAACTGCTACCTACGTCTTCATGCTACTCAGTTCTCTGTGTGTGGCTTAGTTTAACTCAGGCCTTGCTACACACAGTATTTACAAAGCAATACAATACAAGGAGTTGTACTGCTTTCAACATCTGCCTTTTAGTAACAGTGTGCTATGCCTAAGGCATCTGTTGGCAGGGAATGTTTGGTCTTCCCCTGAAACACCAACACTGGGACACACCATTATTACCTGACCTTCCCAACGAGGGGCAGGATGTCAGCTTACACCCGGCCTTTTTCGTACAAGTAGTTAAAAAGCTGAGGTGTGGAGCAAGCACAGAACTGCTGAGATCCTTTTCAAAAGCACAGTGACAGCAAAATGGGATTCATGTACCAGATACTGCCATGCTGCATATCCTTAATTGCTGGATAAGTGAAGGGAAAGACTGAGTATTGTCAGGGAACTCACCCACCACATTCTGGTACCTTGAATAAACTGAAACTTAATGCAATTGAAGTACTTTTTTTCTTTTTCCCCAAAAAGTGAAACGGTCAGGGTGAGCTAGGAAAAAAGCATCTATTAGCAGAGGTTATCTGATGATGTGACATGATATTAGCTTTATCCTGGTCTTTGACTTACTGAGTAAAACATTCAAGAGGTAATTTAGAACCATCACCGTGGCTTTCTTGATTAATTCCAGACACCAGAGTGCACTGCACATCTTTTCCCACCTACATGTGGATAAAATATTCAACTCCTGTCATGCAGGTGAAGTGTCTGTGGTTTCTTATTTCACAAGACACAGCAATTTCAATGGAAAAAGGGCTTTGCATTCCCAAGGTGGCTTTTCCGGCCAGCAAGGGGATGGCAGACTACCCTCTCACTCAGATGCCGTGCTCTGTGATGCGCATAATGCTGAAGCGATGATGATGTTCTGCACTGTAGCGTGGGGACGACCGAAGGCACAAGGGATGGCACAAGATGGTTCCATGCCTCAATTCAGACTTGGCAATGGTTTTAGCACTGCGCAATACAATGTGGTTTTCTCTACATATGGTAAGTGGGAGGGAGTAATGGGAGATGACTCGTGTCTGACCAACCATTTTGCGTTAATATTCGTACAGATTCTCTTACATAGTGTATCTCCAACTCTCTTCTCCTGGGATCCTTTGCCATAGAGCCTGAGGTCTGATCGACCTGCTTTGACAAAGGAGTTGCACTAGAGACACTGAGAGAAGTCCCTATCAGTTAACTCACACTACAACATGGATGCACCCACTTTCAGGTGGATGAGTCTATTTTCAGGAACGTACACAAATTTGATTTCTTTTGATTAAGTTGCTCAGAGGGAGGGTGTGAGAAGGTTACTATTACTTTTATCAGCATCAAGGCAATTGACCTCAAAGGCACAGATTTCTAGTTAGGCAGAGATGCCCTGTGGATCTTTCCCTAAATAACACCCAGACTGCTGTCAGTTTTAATGCATTTTTCCAATTTGCATAATTTTGGTGTATCCAGAGTGCTTCCTAATACCTGCTTCAAACTCCAGTTTCTTGGAAGAACACTTCCTGCTAGCTAGCTCTGCTGACTAAGAAACACTAAGTGCCCACTTGTAGGGCAGATCAGCGTTTGCAATTAATACTGTAAAAGGTAAAACCTGGCATGAAGAATGAGCCAAGCTGTGTCAACCACGTGTTACCAAACCATGCACCAAGCCTCCCCACAGGGGTCCATGCCAATTTGTGCATGTTCCCCTTTCCCAGATGAGAACCTCTGAAGTCAGGTGCATCCTTGTTCACTTCAGTCTCTCAAGTCAGCTGCCCTAGGGATTAAAGAGGAGGCTACAACAGATGTTTCCTGGGCGACGTTTCCAAAGATTTGCATTATTTGTAACACTCAAACAAGATAAATAAGTAAGCAAATAAGGTATTTGCTTACCTCCTTAAAACATGGTGATGGATTTCGGATTTGTTCAAGCATTGCCCACTTGACTGTTGCCTGTCGAATATTTCCATCATATTCTCTGGAGCTCTGGGTACCACTCGGAGTACCTCTTGATCGTTCATAACCCGGTTCGTTAAAATATGGTTCTGCTACCAGTATGAGGGACTGGACAGACACTAACACCTGTTAAGAGAAGAAACTAAACATTAAAATTGTGCCACCCACTCGTTATTAGAAATATACCCAGCATTGCTTCCCTTATATGCAAAACACTTCCACGGCAAAGTACTGGATAATAAATTACATATGGGACTAGATGCTTATATACATATTTAAGGCATGTAAGTATGTACCCAGATATTTTTAATGTACACCAAAGATTTAAATGGATACAAACAGGGCACTTAGGAATCCACATGTAGGTGTATTGCATATTCATAATTTGACAGCCTGCTATTTTTTCCAGTAGTAGAAAGCTTGGTCCTGTCAACTTGTTGCTGCATTTAATCAAAATTATGCAAAATTATTGCAAAACCTTGTTATATAGGTGGAAAGGCATAACTGACTTTTTAAAAAAAATTCAAATTAATTGTATTTAGGATCAAGACCAGCAAGAACACTAGGATTACAATCCTGTAACAGAAACACAGTTCCAAAACTGTAAAGAACTCCAAAAAGGCAATTTTCACGCTTACATTTCCTCAGATACTGTAAAGCTGGAGATATGTTACATGCTGAAGAACGGCATTTCCAGCTCCTGGCACACTTAGGTACAAGGCACACACTGCAGCAGATTAATAATATCAAGACAGCTGTTTCTGGAAGCAACTCTCCTCCCAGACGAGATTCAATTATGGGCTTAGAGCCCATCCCATAATTTAGCAGTCCAGTTTGTGAACTTGGGATATGGTAGACAACAGCTCTTCTTTCTCTTGGCTCATGCCAAACACACTGCTTACATCAGATGATGTTTGGCTCTTTCACCGGGCAGCGTACTCTGTGTTGTGTCCTCACTCCACAGACACTCAACTGGTAACTCACAGCAAAGCAACAGCCCAAGAGTCAGTTGAATGACCCAGGTTCATCTCAGTCCCACCACTGCCTCAGAGAAACACCCATATTCCTTTGGGTGTCATGAACCTTGGTAGCGGTGCAGTAGCTCTGCTCTTTGCCTAGAGCACAGAGGGGCCATCTAGGGCAGATAGGTCTTTGTGCTGATGCGCAGGGCACACGGCTGTACAGTGGGAAATACGAACTACGATTCCCCACTGGGCAGAGCAGGAGAACTGAACAAGATTTCCTGTTCCCCAGGCAGCTGCTCCATCTGGGTGCTGACACTTGGTATCGGTGTGCACCACTACATGCTTCTCCCATGCCCACCATGCACCCAACCAGAATCAGCCATGGCTATTTTCTGTTGCACTTAAATACGGATAAATGCATTAAAACAGAGAGAATGCGTTGAAAAACCAGCGAGACCATTCAGACACTAAACAGGCAAAACATTAACACAAAAGTGCTGAGCCAAGTTTGGGTCCTTCAGGTCCACCCCTTCAGGCACCTAAAACATTTTGGTGATCTGTGGCCTTTATGTGACTGGAAGTAGCTGGGTTTTGCTTTTTAAATTCTGTATTTCAGAGACAGAGACAGAGGGACATGCATGTAAATAGCCATGCTTGAGAAACTTCTGCGCAGCACTGTGTTTTCTTGGCTTTAATAACCAGTTGTTACTTTGAATTATAATTGCAGTGAATGAGAAACCCTAAACCGATCTTCTGGTTCCATTTGGGTTATAAAAATTAATTTCTGAAGTATTTAGGGTGGTCTGAACAATAGTTTAATCTTTGAGCCAGAAAAAAACATGTAGTGCTTAAGTATTTCCAAGCAATTTATTTAGTCCTACAGCTGTTTTCTATTTTAAAGGTACAAAGTGTTTTTCTCACAGTATAAGGCAGGAACTTTTCCTAACAGCTTGCATAGTATTTTCAAAATGAAACCCTACAAAAAAATAAATTTGGACCTTCAACGCTGCATGATATTTCTGTCAATCAAATCTAACATTTTAATCTAAGAAAAAGAACTTCAGTGAAAATAAGACATTATAATACTTGCAAGTTTCAACACTGACTTTTTATAGTGCAAAATTCCAGCTCATCTCTTCAGAAAAAAGAAAAGCGACACTGTGTGAGGAGCCACAACTTGGATCTCCACACTGTAACTGACCTGGGAAGGGAAAGGAATGTTGGTGACTCCAAGGATGGAGTTATCACCCCCTATGAAGCGAGGCAGAGACAATCTCTGCATTTTCTATGCTGTTGTCAGTAGACTCCTGCCCCAGAGAGCAGCAGGGAAACTACTGAAAATGTTGTCTTATTCTGCTCACAGACTTGCAAGAAGCCCTACTTGTGCCTCTTTCTATCCTTTACCACTTTCTATCCCTTTCCATTTTCAACCCCAGCTGAGCTTTGGTCTTCCTGATTTCCGTCCTGTGAATGCTTGGCCAGTATCTTTCTTTCTAACAACATCCCCTCCTTCTACCTCCCGTGTGCTTTAGTTCTGCTTAGGCAGGAGCTCCTTCTGTACCCATGGGGCTTTCTGCCACTCCTGCTTGACTTGCACACAGTGCTATGGCCTGCTCTTGAAGTTTTAGGAGACTGGTCAACCAGCTCTCCAAGGACAATTCCTGAACAAGCCGAAATCTGCTAGCTGAAGGCCAGGGATGCAATTCTACTATGTGGAAACAAACTGTACAGAAACTTTTAGGATTTCAAACAGAAAATGTACCTTGTGCTATGTAACAAATGCACCAAGGAAGGAATAAATTCAGAGCCCACCACAGGAAATAAGCCATTGCAGGCTTTATTTTTGGATATTTTTGTGCTTATTAGTGCATTTCTCTGACATAAGGCCAAAAATTGTAAGGACTGTATGAATGTCCTAATGACTTCTGGTGTAATTTACCACTCCTTGCTATGGGACATGGCATATACCTCCACTGTAACTCCCTTTCAGCTTTACTCCTCTATTCGGCTTACCTGCAGGCCCTGGAGGAATAGTACACCTACAGTTCACAGAGGTACACTGTCCTTTCGCGCCTCTCACAGTGTGAAGCCTATTTTGTCTCATGAGAGACAGTACATGAATTCCAAGAGGTGGTACCTTCTTCCAGTTTTTTTTTTAATTCTAGTTTTTAAAAAAACATTTGGCATTATCCAAGCGAAATCCAGGCAGTGGCTGCACACATGAACAGCCACTCTTCAAGAGGAGAGCAGCAGAACTATTGGTTGGAAAGAGCACTTTGAAGAACTTGCCTACTTTATGGTGTTTCTTTCTGAGCGTTCCAAGGATTTGGACTTGTGTCTTACTTATGCTTGAGAAAATTCTGGTTTGAGAGCACTAGAAGAGGAATCCTTAGGACTAAAGACCAGTTACTACTCCTAGATGACATCGGCTGAAGAGAAAGAAGGAATGCTCACCTGCAAAAAACTGGATGTTTGGGGATTCCATTTCTCTTCTGGCCTCCCATGCCATGTGTTAAGGATGCTTAAACAAACCTGAAAAAGTGACTGTGTCAGTATCACAGACAAATATCATGATAAAATTGCTCTGCTCGTGCAGAACAGCATGTTAACGTTACATTTACTTTTTTTTTTAAACAAACTTCTGTATAACTGCATTCTAAAGGGAAATTTGCTTCCTGTGAAACTAATCTGAAATAAAAGCAGATAAAAATAAAGTGCATAAGTAAGAACAGCATGCCGATACATTAGTAAGACAAAGCAGATTACTTTTCCTCAAAGCAAACCTATCAATTCTAGTGACTCAAAATTAAGTGAATCACAAATACTATCTGATTCTTTTCTTTCTTCTTTAACTACTATTGTAACACTTACTGTTGTGGTTTTTAAAGATAATCTTTTCAAAGATAATCTTTCTGCTGAAGCAAATGAAAGATGGTTTCTGTCACACCGACTCTCAAGGAACTGAAAATACTTCTTAAATTTTACAACTGATCTGGACTTTAGGGGAGTCTATTGAACCTTACCACAAAATGGAACAATCAAAGACGGAACACAGAGACAAAGCACACAGAAGGCATTTAGAGGTGACAACTGGGAAAGATTTAATGCCAGATGAATTAAAAAGGAGGTGGAAGTCTCCAGTAGGAATTACATTCTCTGTCCGTATGCAGAGAAAAACCCATGTTTAGTACTGGAAATGACTGTTACACCTTGTGAAAAAAGGGAGCTTTGGGAATGCATGAGCAGCAGTGGAATAAGGCAAAAACAATAAAACAATAGCCTATGGACTAAATGTTCACACCAGATCAGTGGACCCATCTCCACAGCTCTGTAGAGGATTTCATGTGTGCTGATTTTTAATATAAATAGAGGTTGCGTCTCCCTGATGTGCCCCTTGACTTTTTGTTAGCTTGCTGGAGCCTTTAGAATGGACTATGACATACCAAGGAGATGGGAATGGGAGAACAGGGAAACCTTTCTTAACTTTCGATGTTATTTCCAAAAGATTTACTCATTTTTGAGAAAACTCAAAGTCACATTTCAGCATTGAATTTTATTCTATGAAGAATGTTAAGGAAAGTCTTTATCACCCCTGAAGAAAAAAACCCACTTTTGCATGGAAAAAGAGACAAGGCACTTGGCAAACGCACTCAGCCGCAGCTGATATGAAGCATACTTTGTCCGTGGAAGGGATCCTGGGCATTTCAGCCAGCCAAAATACATTTCTGCCTGGTTAATTTTGCAAGGAATATGGAAAAGAACATTTTTCTAGGTCAAAACGACTTGCTCTTTGGTCCGATCCAGCTCAAAGAGGCTTTAAAAGAAAAAATCTCCAAGACTATTCAGAAAGGAGAGCATTCCCATTCGAAACTGTTAAATCACTCCTCATTTCAGTCTGAAGACCAGTTTCAACCAAACAGGTTCCTGCAGGACACTGGGAGTGGCTGATCACTGGACTGCAAGAGAAAGAGTCATCTCTTTCACTTCCCTGGTACATCTACACACAAAAACACAACTGGCCCACCTTGCCATCATTGTAGAGATTTGGATTAAATCTCACGCTGTGCCCTCCAGTTGTTTCCAGGTTCACAAGTGGAGGGGAATTCGGATAGTCTTGTGGAAAATAGACATCAAATTCAAAGCAACCATTTGCATAAGGGGTGTCTGCAGGACCAGTAATAAGAACCTGCCATTGTGAAACAAAGAGACAACAGATTAGACTGTGTTTGTCACACAGCTGAGATTTTTGTAAGTGGTATGAAGCACTTATTTCCACACACTACTCATCAGACAATACCTATGGACAGCAGAATCACATGGAGGCTGTCAGTTCGTGAGTTCCCATGCTCTGGGTAAGTGAAGGCCTCTGCTAATGGCTGTTTCTCCAGATGACAAATGGAAAGCAAAACAGGAGCAGCTAAACCTCTACACCCTCTGGGATGCTAATGGAATTCTTCTTCAAGCTCCAGGTCCAGAGATAGTCAGCATACCCCTCTATACCTGCTGCTTTTATTTGCCTTACCTGGCCATATGCAAAGCTACACTTTGGCCAACAGGGAGCAATAAACTTTTCCCTTCCCACAGCTGAACCCTGTGCTACAAAGTCTCCTTGGCTAACAGAGCACTCCTGGGGTAGATGGACCCTCTGCCCTCAGCCAAGTTATCGAGAAGTCAGCATCAGCCTCTAAATACTACCACTGACATTAAAGTTTGGCTGGCAATTAAAGTGCACATGAAATACTTCTGTTTTTTCTGAAAAATTAAGGCATCTTCTCCAACATTTATATGCCAAGCTGAAAGAGGGTAATAAAAGTAACTTTGCTTCATTACCTTCATAATGTCAAGCCGCTCCTCATCACAACGTACAAAAACGCTGGATGAAGATGAGAGAGGCAGTGAGGTTGAAAGAGTCACAGCTTCTTGAGCAAGACGTCGGGCTCTGGCAGCACTGTTGGCGTCACTCGCATTTTTTACCTGAGACATGTAGTGGTAATTTACTTTAAAAACCAATTTTCCGTCATCATCTTCAGAAACCATTTCAAATGTATCTAGAAGAGAAGAAAAATGTTAATGCATCAGGAAAACTGTTAATAATGGATTAGTCTTGGATAAAGGTTCTGAGTGCTAAAAATCAGGAGAGCGTAAGTTGCATTATACTAACGCTAAAACCCCCATTATTTTATCAGTTAACAGTGGTCACAGAATACAAAGCATTAACAGTCCTGGGTTGAATTAATTTCTGCTGCTAATTTACAAGCTTTTGTAGGCAGCTTGTCAGACGTACACCATTTCCGACTTGGAAAGCTACCAGCCACTCCGGATGTGGAATGTAACGAGATGTATGAATACATAATAATGCTAATAAAGGAATCTGTGTGAAGCAGTATGCCAGCAGTGTTTATTCATGTGACAGCTGCGATGTTATTAAAGAACTGTAACAAATTACAGTGATGCTGGTTTTCTTTAATCACTTACTACACAAAATCTGCAGCTCGGCTGCCAGGGTGAGAAACTACCATTACAGACTTTCCTACCTCTGACTCTCAGCACACACTCCACAAACATTTGTGAAGAAAATCCCTTACAAGTACAACAGCAAAGAAATGTGATGGCAAACTGACACTGCAACTCCAAAAATACTCCTAGAACATGCTTTTGGAGTAATTTTACAGCTCTTTTCGGATGAGATACTATCAGGCTTTCGTGAAATATTTTTGAATGCTTTCTCTTTACGGCCAAAGTAAGCTCAGATTCCAATTGTACTTTCTAAATGCAAGTAACTGCATTCCATGGAAGGACACGATGAAATTTACTACAGTTTTATTAAGAAACCAGCCCACAGTTTGATCTGAGTTCTATTCCATTTGAAAATAAAAGCTGCATCACCAAACATACATACAGACTCTTATATAAGCTTTAAGAAACCAACAACATTTAAATGTTTGCAATAATTTGAGGAATGAAAGCTCAGAAATTGTTAGTGGAATGAAAACATAAACATCATCCTTGAAATGATCTGGTCCCTTGAATTAATCCGGTACATGCTTAAATCACTTCTTATTAGCTCAAGGAGTGCATTAGTTGGGAACCTGAAAAATGCAACTTCAATGATTTTCCATATGTGGCAAGTATCAGTGGTCACATATGCAGAGATGTTGGTAACTTTCTAGAATAACTAAAGGCTCAGCAGATCACCTATTTCTTCAGTATATGTTTTTTAAGACACAAATATTCACACTTCTCAACCTACCGAACTGGAGTTTTTTCATGACAGCCACATACTTTTCTTCAAGAGACCTTAAAACAGACAATGGCTTGGGCTTCACAGCAGCCTTTTTGGAGTATTCAGCCATCTTCTTTTCTGTTACATAAACCATAATGATTATTTGTAGTTATCCATGTCATTCTGAGACATTCCCAGCAAGTGTTATTTAACATGGCAGGAGGTCTGGAAAGCAGGCATCACTCACAACACACAGACCTCTTTCTCACTGCTACTTACGAGTTTCCTTATCTGAACAGCTTCAGGTAAATAATGATGATTGTTACCTCAGAACTACTTCACGACTACTGCTGCTACACACATGCTTTTATTGTTTCTTGTGAAGTTTCTAGACTCTGAACAGGAAGCATGCAGTGGGCACATGTGGATGGACAGTCACACCCGTGACATTCCTGACATTCTCCGAAACCAGGAGATGATTATCTGCGCCTTTTTAAAATCCATTTCCCTGGTCAAGCTACTTACTCCTTAGATTTGTTCACTAGTCAACCAGATGGTTCTTTGAATGCCTGAAAGTTCAACCCATGATTTATGTTTTTGTTATACGTTCAGCTAGTTAAGAGTTAACACAATTTGTAAGGTTTAGTTTTAACTATTAGAGGTTGCACATGTTCCTACTGCCAAGAAAACCAGACCAAGTTACTGCAAACTTGTGCTGACAGTCACCAGAGGTGCCCAAACTTACTGGGACCGTTTTGTTTCCTGGCTGAAACAATTCAGACTCCCAAAAGGTGCCTTAGAAAATGTAGTCCATGGTTTGGGGCAGGAGAGAAGTACTTTTCCTTGCTTTTAAGTTGATTTATAAGTCACCTGTTAATGAATGTATTACTAATGAGCACTATCAGTATTTAGAAAAGTATTTGTATTTTACCTTGGTTTGCTTGACGCAAACTGGTGGTAGCAGCATAAACTATCTCCGCAGTCTTTTGGATGTCTGGTACCAAAAGCGTCAGTCCCTCTGGTTCTTGATCAGAAGTATCTGGTTTTACTCCTGCTTTAGCTTTGTCTTTTTTAGACCTGTTTGATTGTTTTGTTTTTTTTTTTTTTTTTTTTGCAAAGAAACAGGATACAGCATTAGGAAGTGTTTTTCAACCAATATCAGAAAAGCTTACAAAATCAGTGTAAGAAAGATCATGGCATGATCATGCACTTCATCCAACCATGTGGATAGTGGTACACAATCAAGTCCGAAACAGGTAATACAGAACACTTCCCTTATCCACTCTACGGAAGCAATTCTTTAAAACATTCTAATGGTAAAACACTAGGAAACCTCTAGTAAAAACTCACAGTATGTCTGTGAACTACCACCTAAGCATCACAAGAGAGTGGGTTAAAAGTGAAGTTTGTCTCTCTCTGCAGTTCTCTTCTGAGCTGTAAAAGTTTTACCTTTTATTTCACTGAAGTTTAATGGTACCATTTTAAATGTCTTACAAATATCAAGGACATCTATATTACATTTATTGTTTATAATCAATGTATTGCAAATTAAAATTTCAACTAAAACCCACCTGAAATTCTTATAATGAAATAAATTGAAAATACAGTATATTATGTATATTTACACCACTGTTGGACAGAAGTACTGCCACAACTTGAAAGACTCCTATTAACGATGACTTCAGTTTTATCTTGCCTCATTTTGCCTTGTTACCCTTGTTTGGTTCCAATTTTTGGCTGTCTAAATAAGAATACTAACATGGTGTGACTAATCCTGCAGTTCCTAAGATATCATTACATGACCTTCTTCACATATTTAGTGTTATACACCATTATATGGACACTTTTAATACTTTACAGCTTGTCTGTTTAATTACAATCAGCATATGGTGAAACCAAGTAATTCCCTAGACTCGAAGGAAATATATCAAAGATTCCCCAGTGTTTTCTATCCTCACGCTTACTATAATTTGTGAAGTTCACACAGTTTTGTCACCTTTAGCCATATGAGACAGAACTGACTTTATCTGCAGACGCAGAGAAAATCTATTACACTCGATTTTATATTTCTTTTACAGTAGAAGACCACAGCAGCCTTTTCTAAAGTCATATCCTTACAACATGGTTTATACTGGCATTAAATAAATGCAATGTAAAGAAAATTGGGTTGGGTGCACTGTAAGATTAGAGTCTCGTGTGAAACGGCTCTGGAGCTGCGACGGAGGTGTGCAGCTGGTCCCTATGCCCGTCTCCGTGGTGTAACAACACCCCCCTGTTTAGAACAATCCGAAAGCGTATGTAGTTTCTTGGAGTCTGTGGTTATGGAGCAGGATAGACACGGAGCAGATCAAACCCCTGTGAAAAGGTTGAATGGATTTTACATATAGCTGCTGCACAGATGAATCTTACAACATGGGAAGGTCAAAGACTCGCGTGGCTTTTGTATGCCTGCCGCAGCCTGTCAGCTGGCCCTACGAATGCCAGGTAATACAGACTTGGATTTGTTTTAGTTCCCAAACCCATTTCTTGGTGTAATCTAGAGCACATGGTATTTGTGTGCACATCAAAAAACAGTCAGTTGTGAGCACGTAATAACACAGGCAAAGCAAATTATTTCTGGAGAGAATGTCATGCCCCCTTCTTGATGACATCTCCATTTTTATAGTGCTGCTGCACTCCTGCCTGGATTCAGAGCCGCAGTGAGCTCTCTCCAAGCTGTGGGTAATGTGCCAGTGGTTCACAGGGACGAGCAGAGTCCCAGTCTGAGAGAAGGAATTAGCTGGGAATTACAAGGGCTTTCCCAAAAATTACATGGATGAGGAGATTAAATACCCAAATTAATGTGATAAAGCCAGTAAGAGCCTTCATCTCCTTCCCTGCACTCCAGCAGCCTGCAGATAAACTAACAGTGTTACCAAACTCCTGAGCTCCACCTCTCTATTTCAATGGTATTCCAAAGAAACATGAAAACCATTAATACTCATAAATAATAAACGATGGACAAATATAACTGTGCACATTTTGCCGTCCCTTTTAGCTATTTATATAAAACTTGTAGCTGCCTGCATTATACTGTACATTTATTCCTGACAAGATTCTGCTTGTGAAGCAAAATGTGATGCAGTTATTTAAAACCAGCCAAACCTTTATTTGAACGTTACAATTTTCAGAGCGAAGGAGGAACCAGATATTGAATTCAGACTTAGAAACTTCCCCACACCATTTTTCAACCATTGAAGAAAAACCAGACAAAAATCACGTCAACTCATATTTAAAGGGATGACAGTCACTACTGTATTTGCTAGAAGAGACAGCAGTGTGCCTGCTAATAATTTAAGCCATTAATTTAACTTGTGCTAGAAGATGACAGCCTTCTCTTCATGCTGCACTAAATGAATAATGAATGATACACTCCCAAGGCAACTTTAATTTTTAAAGCCAATACTAATACTTACTCACCCATGCCTGATGCCTAGAGGTAATACGTGATGATACGGAGCATACCTTTATCAAAGTATTTCCAAAATAAACCAAAGGAACCATTCAGTCTCTGTGTACCGTGGAGATGGTGCTTACAGCTGAAGTCAGACCAGTTTTACATTGACACTCGCTTTCTTGGGATAAAACTGTCACTGCTGTAGGTTTGCAGTCATGTTACTGCTCAAGACTCCCCCCCCCCCCCCCCTTCTATAGGGTCCCACAGGTACCATGCAGAAGCTTGTTCCTCATGGTAATTCAGAGCCTTAAACCAATCCCCTGAAAAGAGGCAAAACAAGCGAGGGAAGGTGCCTTTGCTAATGAACACGGTGAAAGTCAGCAACCTCCAAGATGGCTCCATACGCTCCCCCTGGGCGTTCGAGCACTGCATTTACAGTCACTGTGCTGAAGCACCCCAAACTGGCGAAGGCTGCAGAAAGCTCCCTGCAGCCAACCATCAGCTCCTAACGTGAGCTCAAGAGCGCAGCAAAAGAAAGTGACACTGGTTTTATCTTTTAAAGAAAAATAAATTAACATAAATTAGGCCTTTGTTTTTATGGACCAAATTATGAACATTTTGTTCACCACATGCATGTTTCACACAGAAATTCTGCAAAGTAAGAGTGAGGACCACAAGAAGCCACGGAAAGGAAACGCGCCTCAGGCCTCTCTGGTTGCTTTCTAGCACGACTGAGCAACAGAAGAATTGCCGGACTGGTAAGCAGGGTTCAGACAACCTTGAACTGGGAGGATTAACCCTCACCAGCAGTGTGACAAGGGACAAAAGTGTGAAGGTGATGGAATGCAGATGTTCCTCAAGCAGTCATCATAGGGGTGGCCAGGGTGATGCGGAAGGGGAAAGTTTTGGCAGGAATTTAGGGCTTGCTGTACTCTACAACACACAAATAGGGCATCAGCTGACTTAGCCAAATGCAGCCGCCTGCATGAGGCTCACCTAGCGGCTGGTGGGTTGGATGAGCCTGCTTTGGCACTTCTCTGCAGCAGAGGGCTCGGACAGCACAGTAATCAAAGGTCTCCCACACCGCCCTCATGGCAAGCCGTTACACCAGCCTGACCACTCAAATTAGTGATGACTTTGGGCTTCCCAGCAGTACAACAGTCATGAGAACGCATTTCACACCAAAATGTCTTCTCCATTATCTGGAATTGTGGCCTTTGAAAATAAACTGAATCAAATGCTAACTGGAATTCAAACCCAAAAACAACCCCTTTCCAATTCTGTATCCAAGTGGACACTCTTGCTCCAACATGGAGCTGGCATTTGGTATTTCAGATAAAGGCAGTTTTGTCTTTGAAAGCAGATCCCACAACTATGCTGCTGTTCTGGCATTTGACCTAAAAGGGGCAGCAGATTGTCCCATTTAAGTGATTCATGCCAAAACTTGCTGATATTGCTGGCAAACCTTCAACTAAAACGCTGAGAATTAAAACCTTCCACCCCAATGACTCCAGGCTGTTCAGGCTGTTGGTGTTTTCATCCTTGTCTACATATTGCTTTAAAGAAACAGTACTATGCTTAAACCGACTGGCAAAAGATAAAATTTATCTTTGTGCTGAAATATCTAAGTAATACAAGAAAAATATGCAGACAATATGACTGAACCAGCCATGGAATTTTTATTAAATTCATCAGTTATTGAAATAATACCGATGGTGAGCCTAGAAGTGCTCTTACTTTTCAGATCCTAAAATGACACTGAAGAACTAAGTCACCCTGTCTCTCATTTTACCAGATGGAAAAGAGCCTGGGACTAGCAATCACGGGCCATTCTCACAAAGAAATTTCTAGACTTCAACTCAGGTAACTGACATCAGAAGACACACGTTTCCATGTCCATTAAATCTGAGCCCAAGAGATGACAAGACTAGCAAGAAGACATAATTGTGATGGAGAATTTTATATCTATATATTTTTAATATCCATCTCTACAGGAAACTGATTACAAGGAAGCCAAATATGTTTTCAATATTTTCTATTTTAAAGAAGATTATATATATACTATGATCCATATAGTATTGCCAGCAAGCACAAACTGACTAACTTTTAGACAGGTATCCGCATAAAAAACACTTATCTGTCCTTAATTCTGTTGCTTGTGCACTAAAGTCACCAGAAAATCCCACCACAGGTATATTACATGCTTGATATGCTTAAAGACAGCACTATATTTTGCAGGGAAGGATGGGCATTATTTCCTAACAAGCCAACTTTGAACTAGAAGCAAGTAAACAGAATCAAGAAACCAATTAATTGCTGGTATCAGAAAAATATTAGAACAAAAGGGAAAATTTCTATTGCAGTATTTCCTTTTCCAGCTCCCCGAGTCAGGGCAGAAAAAGATGATTCAGCCATTAAAACCCCCTCAAACCCCTGGTTCTGGAAACCAGAATGGCTGAAGACAGAGGAGGAGATGGAAAGTTGATCGTAAAATGTCTACCAGCTACAGCATCTCCCAGAGGGAAAGAGACATCAGGAAGGTACAAGTAAGTAGTTTTGGCTGCTGAAATAATACAAATCTGCACTGTATTTACCAAGGCTGTGCCATTCCTCTTTGTCAAGGGAGACCATTTAGAGAGAAAACTGATTTAGCAGAACAGGTACTGGTTGTTGCTAACTAGAACAGGAAAAAGACTGCCAGTCTACGTTTTATTCTTCTCCATCTATGTCTCATACAGCTTGGGGGATAACTGATAATAATAACAGGTTTGACAGAGCAAAACTGTATTGTCCCTGTGGCCAATGGCATCCTGGCTTGTATCAGGAATAGTGTGGCCAGCAGGAGTAGGGAAGTAATCCTGCCCCTGTACTCGGTGCTGGTGAGGCCGCACGTCGAATACCGTGTTCAGTTTTGGACCCCTCACTACAAGAAAGATGTTGCATTGCTGGAACAGGTCCAGAGGAGAGCAAACAAGCTGGTGAGGGGTCTGGAACACAAGTCATACGAGGAGCGGCTGAGGGAACTGGGGTTATTTAGTCTGGAGAAGAGGAGGCTGAGGGGAGACCCGATTGCCCTCTACAACTCCCTGAAAGGAGGCTGTAGTGAGGTGGGGGTCGGCCTCTTCTCCCTGGTAACAGACGATAGGACAAGGGGGAATGGCTTGAAGCTGTGCCAGGGCAGGTTTAGGCTAGGCATTAGGAAACACTTCTTCACCAAAAGGGTTGTCAGGCTCTGGAATGGGCTGCCCAGGGAGATGGTGGAGTCCTCATCCCTGGAGGTATTTAGAAGACGGATAGACAAGGTGCTTAAGGACATGGTTTAGTGGTGGGATGGCAGTGCTAGGTTAGCGGTTGGACTCAATGATCTTAAAGGTCTTTTCCAACCGAGGTGATTCTGGGATTCTATTCTAGGACTACACCAAAATCACCAAGAAAGAAAACCAGCCAGGGCCCTGAAGAAAATCTGTGTTTGAAGAAAATCTGTGTTTATTACTGCCTCCTTAACCATTTTCCAAAAGGAGTTACCTAGAGGCTGGTCAAAGGTTACTGAAAGAAAACATCGTTTGTGGTTTGTCTGTCTGAGTTTCCTTAACAAGTCAGATGCACTCTGGAAGGTGTGCAGGAGCAGCTCATACGGCGCCATACTGAAACGCTTATGCAGCCCGATGGCATCCCAGACGAGATGGGACATCCAGGTATTTTTCCATTTGTTTGCTATTTGCTCTGCCAGACTCCAAGTGTTTGACAAGAACTGTGGGACACAGTTTCTCAGAGGAGGCTGCAAGACCCTCAAGCCTGGCATTGGTGGCTCCACAGTAAACGTTTGGAGTGTTGCATCGTTTCAGCATACCGCTGTACCTCCGACACCTGTGCCAGTGGAAAAAGGAGCCATCGTATCACCCCGATGTATACAAGCACGATTTTCGTATGTAGCGCCAATGGACACCACTAATCACAAGTTTTCAACCATCTCTGTATAGGTCAGGTTCTTGCCACAAAAATAACTCTCAAACCTTTTGCTTCCTGAAACTTATTCTTCCTGACAGAAGCTAAAGACTTCGCTCCTAAACTATTAGTCTCTGGTGGAGAAACCACCGAGGAACCTGGTCCTTAGTGGATAAAGCAGCATGGAGGCTCGGAGAAGGCAACTGAGGCATTCCTGTAAAAACTAACAGTTGGTTTGGCCCTCCCTAACCCCATTCCTTACAGAACAGGCTTTTTCAGCAGCTCCCCAGGACTGCTCCTGCCTTCAGACTGCGAGCAGGAAGCACACAGTCCTGCAAAATATTCACCTTACTCAAGAGGGGAAAAAATTTAAGAAAGATTTGAAGCTCCTAGATTCTTGAGCAGCAATCTTCCTTCTGATGAGTGGGCAGCTACTCATGAAATGACAGCAGTACACATACCTACCAGCTTCTGTGTGTCACATAAAAAAATGTAAATAGTAGAGTAATACAGAATGTAAACTTAGATCTAGATCACACAGATGGTACTCTGGACTGCATCACTCATTCAGATAAATATACAGATCTGAATCTGCCTTCACTTCTATATTCATTGTATGTTTACAGACAAAGATTACCTCAGGCGGTTGGTATAGGTATCTACGCAAGTCTTCATTTTAGCCAGCAGAGTACCAACAGAAGCTTGTGACTCCAACTGTTCTTCCTCCTCTTCACTGCTTTCTCCAGACAGAGGAAGCAGTAATGGTACCATCGACGTGCAGGATGCAATAGCACGGAGTAATTCCAGCAGAGCTCGGTAAAGGGGAACGTGTCGGGCCATATCCAAAACTATGAGAGAAAAACAGTTTACACAATTTGCTAAAACTGAAGGACCTTCCACTCTTAGTCCAGATGTGTTAAATAGATTTTAACATACTTACATTAGTTTATTTTAATTTTAAAATATTATTTTTTCCGAACTAAAATACTAACGACATTTAATGATGCAGATTTTGTAATAGTCACTTATACTTTGTGTTTTAATGGACTTGTCCAGAAAAAAATTGTGTAAGATACCTGGAAGACAAAGATTAGCAAAAGATACAAGAGGACAAAAGCACTGAGAAGGTATGGAACGGGATTACCACATGCTGTATTAATTTCTATCAGTTTGATATCAGTCCTGGTTTAAGGTATATGCTAAGAGTAATCGCAAACAAATGATCTCTGGAGGATAAATAAGAACCTGTGATGTAGCAGGGTAGCGTCTGCTGATACTAACAGCATAAGCCTTAATAAAGGCTTTCATATCACCCACTTGATTTCTAGTTCTCCTCTCCTTCGGAAAAATCTGTCTGCATAATGCAAGAATATTTATTGTCATGTAATTAAGGTAAATGACGTTACCTACTGAGAAGTCTAAGCTTTGCTTCTCTTCCTGGAGAAAGTATCACTCTAAAACCACTATGTGTTTGTTCTTCAGAGTATGCAAAGGCTCTGAGGAAGATGCAAATTCTACCTGCATATGTATGAACCACAAACCAGTAAAGATGACTAAGTATGTACAGATTAGGTAGGTAAACCTCACAGTCTTAGTGCTGCTCAGTGTGATGTGTGTCTACCACAGATACCTACATGTATGTATCACAACTGTGGGCAGAATACAAGTATTAGCTCCTCTGACTAGGAAAGACAGGCAGAGGTGCAGTTCTAATGGATTCTCTAGCACCACATTGTTTATTTTTCTTTTCCACTTGCTTGGACAAATATGTAATGGATGTCATTTCAACTGACTTTGTATCATTAATAGAAATCCTGAAAATGTAGCAATACGCAGATACTTTAACACAGCTGCTTCCTCTGTCCCTAGGACATGCTATTTTTAACCTAACTGCAGAAAAGAATTGCTCTAGTTCAATGTATTTACAAATGACTGCATTTATTATAAAATAAATTTATGCTTTTTCCAGCAACACGCCCCCCCCCAAACAAAAAGCCCCTGACAACTTGCATTAGGACAGGACAAAGTGTAGAACTCTCTAATGTTTCATTTAGCACATCTCACCCTCCAAGCTAAAGCACATAACAAACTTTCATCTCTTGTCATCATACTCTTAGCTCCAAATACAGCACGATGGGACAGTATAAACAGTCAAGCAAAATTCAGCAAGCCATCTTATTCAGATTTAAAGCTGCATTGAGAACTGCTAAGAGTTATTTGATCAAAACTTGCTATTTGTATTTTGAAACTATTACAATGGCACAAACTGGTAACTGGGTGAAGTTCTACTGTGTTGAAGAGGAGGAAAATTTACTGAAACAAAGCATTTATCTGACAGGCCCAATACCAGGGCTCTAAAAATATCCTGTGACAAAATATTCCATAGATTTAGAACAAACTCCACTGAATTTAAACATCAGCATTAAAAAAACCACTTTCTGTTACATGTCGATTCTTAAGTTCCAGAAACTTAAAATATGTAGCAACCCCTTATGCTCAGTCTCTAGTGAATTGCAGAATCACATAATTGCCAACAGACGCCCCCACATTGTTTAAAATGACCTTAAAATAAACTCTGATAGATATGATGATGTGTGAAGTCAAAGAAATAACAAGAGATCAAAAAGGAAAAAAGGAAAAAAAAAAAGAAAAAAAGAAGAAAATTGGTGCAGGGGGAAAGCAGAGCAAAAAGAAAGGGAGACCGCAGAACAGCCCCCACCTGTAGTGCTACAGAACAAGCAGCTCCTTGGTTTAATCAACCACTGCTTATTATGCAGATAACAAGTGAAGGAGAGATATGATCTCTTAGATAACAACAGCATTTGACTTCTGGAAAGCTTTTATTTATTTTAACCATGAAACTTTCATGAGGCCAGAATATATAATTTCGAATTCTTCAATGCTTGCTTGCTCTCTCCTTCACTAAATGGATAGTTAAATTCAAAATTACTGCTGTGAGGGAAACCAAACTGACATAACTCTAAAAAGGGAATGTTTTCCAGAAAGACAGGCAAGAATTTCTGGGTTCAGCAGATTCGTCTCACTGGTACTGCTTTGCAATTGCTCCCATGTGAAACAAACGAAATGCATTCACTCGGTTCCAATTTAAACAATCTTTAAGGAACAACTACCAATTTATTTTACCTTAATACTAGACTCCTCCAAGCTCAACTTCTTTACACCATTATGTGCCTTACACAATTTTTGTCCAAGGCCTTTATTATGCTTACTAAAGATTATGACCCATGCAAGCGGGTTTGTCTGTCCAAAATGCCAGAATTCCCCACCCCAAATCTAAATCCTAAAAATGTTTATCAAGTCTGGATTTCTGCATAAGTACCAGAAAAAAATCTTGCTGTGAAGAACTCAAAACCAGCAGATTACTGTTTATTACCTTTATCTGGCACTTCACCTGCCTGCTTTGCTTTCAACTGAAAGAGAACGCCAGCCTGACTCGCATAGGCTGTCTGCAGGTACAGCTCTGCCTTCTGGAATAGGTTAAGATCACGCGAGTAATTTACACGTAATTAGATATTCCAAATTGGATTAACACTCAGTGTTTAAGTCAGTATGTTTAAGTCGCCAGGACTGCAAGACACTCCTTTGCAAGACAGACCCCTGGCTCATCTTTTTGGTGGTGTTTTCTAAACTGTCCATCTCCTGTTGTGGCCTGCTGGATCTACAATCTGCTGTTGTCCTAACACCACCCTTCTGGACTGACTGAGGTTTAGCAATTCCAGCAGTCCAGAGCCTCAGAGTTACTGCTGTACCACTCTGACTCCCATCATCATCTTCACTATTTTTAGTGGTCACAGCATAATTTGTTAGTTGGGATTTATGATGGATGTTTTCTCTTCACATATCATATCTATATATTTGGGGAGAGTATTTCAGAAATATAAATGATACAGCTCTGTAAAAATAAAAACCCCATGAAACTTAGATCCTGCAACAAATTCTTTAAAGGAATTGAATTAAAATACCAACGCCAAAAATAATAAAAAATATATATCTGCAAATTAACAAATTCTATTTCCATCAAATAGAGTCAAGGGGATCTTTGGACTATCACCCTCAAATCTATGTATCTTACCAACTTAGATGACACCTATTTGGATTTTAAGCAAATATAAACTTCAATGATGGATCGGTGTTCAAAATAATCCATTGTTTTTTTCAAAGTACACTATTCCTCAGGAATAGACCCAATTTCTTTCTGAACCGGGCAATGCTGGTGCAAGGTAACATTTTACCTGAATGAAGCAAGGTAACTTCTTGTGTAGGAAAAGATCCAACACATCCAATAGAAACAAATATTTTTGCTTATAGCAGAGCTATAATTTGAGCAGAATTAGCACATCTTAAATGTGTCAGACTCTTTTATATGGGTACTTCAGTTGTATAAGGTAGCACTAACGACAGTTGATTTGTATGGGCATGCACATAAAGACATCAAACTGCAAACACACGGCATTCCTAAGAACATGAGAACCGGAGATTACAAATCTCAGCTCTGTAAAGGTGACAGGTGGATATGGCACCTAGGATTCTGATAACCCAAAGTCAGAAATGCTTTTAAATAATGACGAGTACCTTTTCCAAGCATCTCAGTTTGCTGCTCTCAGACTCCTACACTGGGTAACACCGGCCCACCCTGGCTGTTGGGTACACACACACTGTGGTGTCTTTCACAACCATCCATTTTTGGTGCTGCCGGTGCCCCCCAATCTGAGGAAGTGGAAATGCCGAGGAAGGAACAATCCCCATACCAGGGTCCAGTTCAGAAGCTGCCCCTTGTTGACTCTCAAACAGACCTGCTGCCCCAGAGGGCCAATCTGAACTTCTGCTAGGATTCCCAAATGACTACTGAAAGCCACGTGCTTCCATCAGGATAAAAGCAAAGATTAAATTATTTTTACTAGACTCGGAGCAGGGATTTGCACTCGGGTTTTATCCTGCTCCCTTGTCTGCCTTTAACAGGGTCACCTGGTGAAAACAGTGTTGCCGCAGAAAAGGCTCCAAACCCAGTGGCCTGATCCAGCTGCTTTCCCCGCGCTTCTCAACTTGCATTCAGTAAATACACATCAAGGTCTGACCCTTTGGCTACACAAGTACTTAACCAGTTCAAACAATTGAGCACCAAGCAGAGCACAGGCTAAAAACTGCTGCTGAACCTGGAACATGAGACCTGTAAAATAGCCTGGGAGGGAGCTGTGACAGCCCAGAGTAAGGAAGTTCACTGCACCCTTTCAAGACAATAGGCAGCACACATGTATACTCACAACTCGCATCAAAAACTGCTTCGGGTCTAAATCTGTTGTGTTGCATTTATGAAAAGCAGAAATCTCTGCAAGGTTGCTGCCATTTACTGAGACAGATAGGGATGGCAAACACCTGGAAAACATCTCATGGTGTAGTGGGATAAGGTCTTATCTCTCCCTCTTGTTCCTTTGGACAGTAAAGGTCAAGTTTTACTGGAATCACTAAAATTCAGTTATCCTCTTGCCAAGTAGCTGCAATTCAGAAAGACACTAAAGGCTAAATAGGTAAGAAAACAGACATTTCATAACCCTAGATCTCTCTTATATGGTAATAACAGGCATTCTGATTTGGGGTGGTGATGGAGGGAAAAGGAATCTGAAGTTATTTTAGGAAGTCTTGACTTTCAGAAAGTGGGGAGCCTCCCTAAAGGCTTTCACAAATGCTAAAGGTCACGAGATTTTAAGGCACTGATCCCATGTTTGAAACCTTCTAGACAATGCCTAATTACTTCTGGGAAGCAAGTGATTAACATTCAAACACTGGGTGTGATTTTCAAGCGTTTCAATTGCTTTCCACACATCTCTATATGCATCACTGACACAAATCTACTCCTTACAAAGACCTAAGAGTACCCACACGTGATTACAAACTTAATGTAATGAAAAGGCATATGAGGGCAGGTAGTTTCACAGGATCAAGGTATCACCTTAAATTGCACAGATATCTGTAACAAGGTAATGCCCAACTGAGTCTATACTCCTTTGCTTTCTTTTAATATTACACAATAGTCAAACAAAGAATAGCCAAGGCCTAATGGTCCATTAAATAGATAGTACTGAACAGCAATACATTTTTTTTTTTTTTTGCAATTCATTTAACTTCCTCAGTACAACTTAACTGGCTATGAATAAGATTATAAAACTTATTTACATTACAAAGGATATTTGAACATATCACCAAAAATATGCACATTTATTTAAAAATAAACAAAACCATTAATATAACATAGGCATTATATAAAAATCTTCACGCTTTACAACAGATTAAAGAAAGAAATAAAGAAGAATCATTTGTAAGAAAAAGATGAAAAGTTCTGCATTACTTGCATCTAACGTGAAGGCCTTCCCACTGTGACTGTCATTACAACCAAACTAGGAATTCCTTCCCCGAAGGAGCCAACAAACCTCACATGAAATAAAATGGGACACTTGAGGATCAAAAACCAAGCACCTTTACCAGTTTTAAATGTATCAACACTGCAAGATGCATACCCTCCTGCCTCTGTGCTATGAGAATAGATGTGCATGTATATGCTCTCAATCTCTCTCCCGTGCGTGACTGCTCCATTACTAGACTTGCATCTTTTAAGAACTTCTTGAATTTCAGTTATTGTAAGAGGCCCACAAATGTACAACTTTTTTTTCTTCTATTCTGACCAATACATATGACTGACTTTCTGCTTGTGTTGAAGGAAAGAAGGGTGTGTGGCAGCCATAGCAGAAGGCACCACTGGAAACCTTTTCCAACTGACCTCTGTAAACAAAGATGTAGCTGAATTCTGATTTTAGAATTATGCTCTCATCTTCCATTCCAAGATGCCTCCTTCTTACATGGGGTAGAGTTTCCAGTGACCCAGAAGACACCTTCAAGTCTCATTTTTTATATTGTTTGGGATCGATTTTTCTATTTCAAAATAGAGACTTTGTATCTTCCTGGAAAGATTAATGATTGTGTTTTGTCAAGTATCTATCCAGAAGTAGCCCTCTAATCCTGCCTCTGTTTTAAGTAACATAAAAGAAAACCCCTGACAGTACATAGAGCAGTTATAATATAAAACCGTTCTGTTCACATAGTACCACAATGCTCAAAATCTACTACAGTGTATCCAAACCACCTCTGCAAAACATCCATGGAAACACTTCTGTATTCCAGGACACTTTTTTTTTTTAATAGCAATAAACTTTAAAGGACATTGACCCCATCAATTTAAGAAGTTGAAAAGTAAAATAACACATTTGCATTATCATACCGGTTTGTAAAAAGTTTAAGTCGAATGTGTGCCCACACATACCTGCTACTACATTTTTCTTTTCTTATGCTATTTTACCTTTTTCACTTTCAAATAATTTAAAAATAGATCACTAAGTTCTGTTAATTTTACACCATTGCTAAAACATGCATAGTAATTACTGGGCATATTTCTGATGCCTCAATATGTCATTCACAAACGTAAAACCCAGAGCCATGATTAAATTAAAGACTTCAGGAACTCATTAACATATTAAATACTCTCAGTAGCTACAAACACTGCTGCTCAAAAGGGCCACACAAAGGAGGCACTCATTTGCTATTTTTAATTAAAACCTTCAGATAGCGTCTTGTGGCCACCGATACTGCCAAGCGGGAGTGAGACACGCAGTCTTTCCGGCAGGGCCATGCACCCTTTGCTAAGTATTTTAAAGCCAGAGGAGTTCCTCAGTCCCCCCCTTTACTGCATCTTTGCAAACATATGATCTATGAGTGCAGTCCATGCTGCAGGCAATAGTGTCAGTTCCAAATATGTCATGCTCTGCTGCCTCTTGATTTTTGGTTTCAGAGGCAACCCAGGGCAAGCCTCTTTTATAATAAGCCTAATTAACACCCTGTGTTCTGCTCCATTTTCACAGAAAAAAGATTGCCTACAGAGTATTTCAAAATCAGATCTCTTTAAGGAAACATTAGCCCTCAGGTAAAAATAAAACAAAAGCTTTCTAAATATTGTCATCTTGTAATAATTTAATTAGGTTGACTTTTCTTTCACTTCTCTTTTTAGGAATAACACAAGCACTTTTACAGTGTCGTTCCGAGTATCAGAAAAAGCGGCATGAAGTAAGACTAGCCACTTGCATAATGAACCTGCAGCAGGAGGGGCTAAGCCCCCTTACAGATCATGAGTTACAAGCACCATGTCAGAGGAGTAACACAACACAAGGAGGGTGGGCCCCTGAATTACATGTCGGCAGTGTCAGGCTCCAAGTTATCACCATTATTGTTCAGATACAGCTTCGACAATTTGCTTGCCTGGTGGCGGCACCATGCCCATTAGTAGCCAAAAAAAAGGTTAGAAAAGGTAAAGAGAAATTAGAAACTACTTAACGAGACTGCATTCAATCATTAGTACCACTTCAACGTTACGCACATTTTTTCCTCTCAGAGCCAGGACAGAACTGGAAATGGAACAAGAGAAATTCGACTGAATGACTCAGGTACAGTATGAGCTGCTGTACTACAAGACTTTGCAGCCTCAGTGAGTAATGAAGTGGATAACAAGTTTGTGTTTTTAAAATTATGAATAGTAAAAATCTGAACAGAAGTGGACTGATCAATACAAGGACTAAGCACGCCACCAGAAGGAACACTGCCACCTGTAAAGGAACGTCCACTACGCAACACATCCCTGTTAAGCTCTGGCAAAGCTTAGCTCTAGATACTGGGGCAGTCAATGTGGGTACAGGCTGAAAAGCCGTTCAGTAAGCTCAAGTAAGAGCAGGCCATCAAGGGTAATGGATGAGGTGACCCTAACCCTGGTGACATGCTGTCAATACCTGGGCAGCATCTGTCTGTCAGCCCCATCCCTATCTTCTCCCATAGGCACCTGTAACTGCCCATGGTTGGTCTGTCCTGGCATTGCTATTTGCTGTGGTTTTGCGTGGTTCTGGTGGAGGAGGGTGGGGTGGAGGGGTGGCCTCTGCCAGAAGCAGCCAGAAGCTTTCCCTAGGCCTGACAGAATAAATACCAGCTGGACTCAAGGCTGGACCTGCCACTGACCAAGGCTTAGCCCATCGCCGATGGTCACAGCACCTCTGTGAATCACATTCAAGAGGAAAAGGAAACCCCAAGCAGCTGCTTTTGGCTACCAGACAAGGGAGTGAGAAGTTTCAAGAAACTCTGCCGGCACCAAGGTCAGTGAAGAAGGGGGCAAGGAGATGGTCCAGGTCCCAAAGGAGAGGTTTCCCCTGCAGCCTGTGGAGAAGACCATGGTGGAACAGGTTGTCTCCCCTCAGCCTGTGGAAGATGACAGGGAGCCGAAATCCCACCTGCAGCCTGTGGTGAGACACCCCGCTGGAGCAGGTGGAGACATACGGAAGACATTGTGACCCACATTGGAGCAAGCTCCTGGGTCTCCCCTGACCAGCTGAAGAGTGATAGAGTGACTTTGGCAGGCATCTGGCCTCCAGCTAGGGTCAAACCACCACACTATTCTTCTAAGTGTCTTCTAGGAAACTTGGGAGAAAGCAACATAAAAAGAAAACTGTGTTCAATTATAGAAGTAAAATATAGAAGTCAAACACTACTTCAAATGTTGTCAGAAATGGATCCATGAGTCCAGAAATAAAAAAAAAAAAAACCTCTGCCAGCAAAAGCACGAGGCATTATTTCATTAGGCTGGTGTGTATGGTTGAGT
Organism: Heliornis fulica; assembly: GCA_013399135.1. Lineage (NCBI taxonomy): Eukaryota > Metazoa > Chordata > Aves > Gruiformes > Heliornithidae > Heliornis > Heliornis fulica. The sequence goes on along the minus strand of VXBZ01001604.1, from coordinate 65,685 downwards.
AGACAGAAACAATTTCCTGAATTTTTTAAGGACAGGAAAAAGAACCCCAACGATATAAACAACATAAAACGCAAACTGAGGTTTTAAAGCATAAATGACTACTAAAACCATGTGTTGTTCCCAGTTTTGGAGATTTCCATGCCACACTCTAGGCCCTGATAACGGTATCCCTTAGAGAGATCACTCTCTGCCATTAAATAGTGCTCTAAATTGCCTTGAAAAGGTGGTCAGGTAATGCAGAGGTGCCTCTTGGAGACTACAGAGCCAGCTAGCGTGAGGGGTAGGAAATATATCATCAAGTAAGAATAATTCAAACTAAAACTGCAAAATTCTGTATTAATTTGTTTTGTTTGGAAAAAAATGTCCCAGTAGGCACCAGTGTAGAAAGGATGTGAGCAGAGTACTGGAGAAGTCCACACTGCCACTGGATCAGACCCCGCTGCAACTTCCACCTTTGGAATATCACTGGTTTTACCCAACATCAGTTCTTTTAAACCAACAAAACATAAAGAAACACAATTAAAGAATAAAGCTATCACCAAATCATCTTTGTATCCAATCAAGTGTAAGAAAGCACCAATGTAAAGCTATAGGAGCATCCAATGCTCTGTAGCATCCAATAAATGCACAATGATATAAAGAAAGGCATAGGTAAAAGAGATATGAAGAAAAGCTATGACAACGTATATCAAGAAAGACATTCAGAGACTGCATGAGAATAAACTTTTAACTATTAATAAAACTCTTTACTATGGTATCTACTAACATAAAAAGACCAGTAATTACTGAGGCAGATATAATGAAGCAAATCTAATATTAAAGGCAAGCTACAAGTATCAAATTAATCTTCTACTTAAAGAAAATAAAAATATATTCTGTAGAGAAAAATCCCAAGATTAATACTTTTCAGACAAAACCCTTTCTTAAGCAAAAAGAAACCCCAAACAAATCTGATGTCTCAAGTGCAGACACTCCACAGAGATGAAAGGAAAGGTATTGCTGGTCTAGGAACACAAAGCAGGATTTTTAAAGGAAGTTAATCTGGCTTCAGCTCTGAAGGAGGGAATAGTGATTTCACTATTTTTGGCAGAGCAAGCAGCCACCTTGAAATGGTCCTTAGTCTGAGCATTACCCTTTCCAGCCCATAAAACAGTCACTAGTATTTTAGAGTAAGACGGGAATTGAAAATAAGATGGAAACCTGCCATTGCATTGCACATGCTGCAGAAATCGATACGGAAATTCAAAATTAGACAATGAAATTGTGGGGTGTTTTTAAACCATTACTTCAGCAGATGGAAAAAGGCCAAGACCTGGATTTCGGTTGCAACTGTCAGCAGAGGATTCCAACATTGTTACTGGAATGAAAGGATATGCTGTTCCTGTGCTTTGTGGCCAACTGTCCATGTGTGTGAGCACACCTACGAGATCGCGTCCTCAGGGAACAGAAAGGAGGCAATTCAGGAATCTCATTCTGCCTTAAATATCCAATTATTTCACTTGGCCATGATGGCAGAGCCCCTGTGCATATCCAAACCAGAGCCTTTATCACTTCTGCATTATTTTCTGGAGAATAGTTAGCTGTTACAATTCCAAGATGGGCTTTTGTTAAACACACAAATCGAAGGCTGAGAATTAGAAAAAAAAACAAACCAAAAGACCCCAGCCTAAGGGCCTCCCTGAGTCCAAGTTAAATGAAAGGTAACCCCTTGCACTCACTGCATACTGAAAATGCCATAAGAGTGCAAATAGCTATGTGGTAAATTTATGAATGGGTTTAATTGAGCACCAAATACGATGGGGAGAATCATCTCATTGCCTCAGACTTGGGGAATAGAACTTGCACCTACTGTACAACCTCATGCAAATTCCCGCCTCACTTATTAAAATGGATATTACAGTATAACAGTATAGGGATTAACTCAAAAGAAAACATTCTTTAGTTGATGAGTAGAACTGTCCTGAAGTTGTCTGCTAGGGAGGACAAGATGATAAAAAAAAAAAAATACCATAAAAAGATAAATCTAGTGTTTGTGTGTTGGAGTCTTGTTTTTCTAGACTAAGTTCTTCAAGCCACAGAGATGCGTTTCTTTCAACTTGCACTCGGTACTGTGAATCCCCTCGGAGAAGAGTAGGAAAGGAAATACTATGAATGGAGAGCATCTCCATGAGAGCATGGGAAATGTCAGATACATTTACAGCATTTTATTTTCAAAAATGGGAGAGAAAATAAGAACATAGAAGTAATAACAGAGAAGCGAGGCTGTTACTCCCCAGAATAACGGCGACCTATCACTCGACCAAACAAATGAGGCAGTGAACTGCTCAAAATGAAAGCTGGTCCTCACCTCTACGTTCCAGTAAATTCCTCTTCAAATACATGCTGAGTTACAAGCCTCAGCTGACAAAACTCTTCCCTGATAGTACAGTGAGCTCATTCTTGGGAACTAGCCCTGGCAATCTGCTCGGTACATGGACAGAAAGAAAGAGATTGCTAGTTTTTTTTGGTCAAGGAATTTTAGCAACCTACCCAGTTGTGCCACCAGTCACTGACAAAGCCATGAATATGGAAAAAGAGAAAAAAATTTTGAAAATTCATCACTTGCAGTCCTTTCATCAGGTGTTTCTTGTGTGTATCATTAAAACCTCTGTGCCCTGTAACTGGTTACTGTTTCTTTAGCAACTAGGACCAGGAAAGCAGGAGAGTTCAAAACCAAAGAAAGAATGGACTAAGAAGAAGGAAATAAGCAGACTGTACACTTCTGTGATGTGATATGATATGGAACACAGGGCATCTGGTATGGTGTCACGTTCTCTGATGTCATATTCTCCTTGCAAAAAGGGACCGAGTCCTTTGGTAATGGGAGGCATCATTAAAAAAATTAATTCCTAAAGCCTCCAGTAAAATCTGTGAATTCCTGTAGCATGTGCTGCTGCACAGCAGTATTTCAGACTCCCAGCACTCTTACTCCCAACCCTGATTCCCAATCTAAATGAAACCACTTGAGATGTTCCTAAAGTAAGATAAAAAAAAAAGGGAGGCCAAGTAGTATTTCCTGTGGAAATTTTAAAAGATGCAAAATGGTATCTCAAATTTTAATGGGCCTGCTGAATGTCTTTAACAATTTCCCCTAGAGGGAAAACCAGTCTAGTTATTATAGATTCCCAATCTTGCTCTACAAGCAGTGATACAGCTTCCAGTGTTGGCTTCCAATTAATGGAGGAAAAAAAAAACTTGTGGATAAAACACTCATGGCCCAGGCAAGCTTAAGTATAGGCTCCCACCACTTTAAACAAGGTAGAAGCTTTATTGCGTCAGTCACCAATAAATTAAACAGCTGTCACAAGACAGTGCCACTATACTGGCAGAGAGAATTTCATGGAACTTTTCCAGCCAAAAAAATCCCAACATTTTGAAGACAGCCACCCCTACCTTTTAGTTCTGAAATTAATAATTCAAAGTAAACATACAGAAACTAACTTCAGAATGAAACAAACACCAGCTGCATCTCATGTATGATTTGTTAGCTTCTGCACATCCTTGTATCAAGGATCAACATCCAACTGCGTCTCTCCTGAAAGCTAACTAAAGAAGGTAACTCATCTGTGGGAGGCTGGAAGGCAAACACCACAATTTAGTCTACTTTTACATAAAACATAATGCACAGCAGACTGCAAAGCATCAAGGTAAGGTCTGTTAAAAAACCCAAACAAACAACAGAACATGTATCTAATGTTAGTACCAGAAGAGTGATGTCTAAGTGGATTCAAAAGGGAATAGTGGAAAAAAACCCCCACAAAACACTCCAGCCCCAATCCTCCCCAAAAATTGAATCAGAGGTCCTTGGCATGCAGATAGATATATGAGCAGTCTGTTGCTCACACTTTTGAGACATTCATACTACCTTGTAACCACAGAAGTCCAGAACTTCACAGTAGCCTCCAAATGAAAAAGAAACCTTTTTTTTAGTTATGCTTTCAGGATCATCCTGTAAAGCATCTTCAGAGGTTTAGTGATAATTTGGGAAAGTTTCTGTGATTTGATCCTCAAATAAACAGACAAAAACCTCACAGCCCACTCTTGATTCCAGAGCACTGTTTTTCCCAAAAGCACTCTGCATTACTCAGACATCAGCACAAAGACTATATGGGTGAGGGGAACCAAGAACAAGGAGATATGCCAGAACCCCCACTGAAATCTAGCCTTTATCCTTATTTCTTACCTGATTTCCTGGCTATCTTTCCCACAAAACCCCCCTTCCTTCTGGCAAATCTAACATGCACTTTAAATCACCGGGCTCAAGTGAATGGTGCCAGAGGTTGCAAGCTAGGCTGAAGAGTGCTCTGTGCATGCAGCTGCAAAATCCACCACCAGCTGTGTAAATCAATGAAGAGCTCTTCAGCTAATGTATTTATGTCTATAAGCCATATAAAACAACATGCAGTAGAGAAACAGATAAAAATTGAACCAGGACTTACAGTCCTTACAGTCTCTCAGAGATCTTCGTCAAATAATGATTCGCTGAAGGAAATATTTCCATTAGCTCTTTGAAGTACATAAACTTCAGTCTTTACAGGATCAAGTGTTTCATCTGCCACGCGATCCAGCGCAATTACAACCTGAGGCTAAGCTCCTCCCAACACCAAAGTTTCTGATTCTCAAGGATCTCAATACCATGTTTCCATTCCCACTGCATAATTACTCCCTATAAACTGTAACAAGTTTCTCTAACACAGTAGAGGCATACTTGCTTTTGACATTTACAAATAAAACCATTAATAAAGTTCTACTCCAAAAGCACTACTAGGAAACAGTCTTCTACTTTAAATGTTTTGAAAAAACCCACCTAATTAGCATATATTAATATTATTTTGCAACAGAAAACAATAGATTTATTAAGATACTAATTTCATCCTCTTATTCCAATACTATTTACAACGTAAGATGACAAATCAGAGGAAAGAAATGTGCCAAATGTACTGGGGTGATGGTATCTTCTAGGCTGCATTGTTTTGGCTTTGTTTTTTTAAAATCAGACACCTGGAAAGTCACCTGGACAAGATCTGTTTTCTCACACTGTGAGATTGCTTTAAGGGCTTTGGAGAAAGATGAACTTGGTTTAGTACTGGTTTTTTGTTTGTTTTTTCCGAGACACCCTCCTGGACAAGGATCAGTTCCCATTTCTCTGATTTCCTTTGCTTGCCCAGTAGCGACCTAATACCCACTTCATGGACTCATCTAAGACAACAAAATTAATGACCAGCTTAAAAACTTGATACCTGGAAAGTCAGAATACTCCTCCAGAAGCACCCAGCCTAGACTCAAGCCAATGGGAAGAAACAGCCCCAGATACCCAGGACTTTTGATGAAAAACCTCTTGAGCAGCACACAACAGTTATGAATCATGACAGAAGCATTTTAAAAGTTACTGACCATTTCTTAAAAGCTACCGCAGCCAAACAAGAAATTCTTTTTTTTTTTTGACACCAGTGAAGAAGAGAAAAAAATGAAGATTACGTCATGTCCTATGTGAGACTAGAAGCTGGAGAAAATCCTCTTGCCTTTTTTCCACCACTTCCTTCTGCCATATCCAGAAGGTTATCACACAGTTGGGGTTGAAACCCTCACCTTCAACTCAGGAACACTGATTAGTCACCAACTTCTGAGGAAAGGGATTAAAATAGTTTCCTCAAAACCAGTATGTCACAGGTCACTCACCCTCCAAAGGCAGGCTGGTGCAAGTTTTCCTGCATCAGTAATTAGTTATGAGTAAAAAAATCCACACAATGGGCAAAAGGCATAGAAGTTTGTCAATCAGAAGGAAAAAGAAGAAAGAAAAAAAAAGATATAGGCACGTAATTCAAGTGCAAAAACCATCAACTCAGTGCTGAGATGAAACACGTGAAAGACAAGTGAATGAGACTAGTAAGAAATCTAAAAGCATCTTTCGTTGCTACAAGTGAAGGGTCTGAGTTACCTGGCTCTAACTGTCCATGCCCATCACTGCTAGCTCAAGAACATCACACATCAATCTGTACCATAAAAAAATAGGCTAACAGCTCCCACAAAGAAAACAGTGGCTGTGTTGAGTTCTCAGGAGAGAGGAAAAACTAATTAAGAAGAAAGAAAAAGGAAGAAGGAAGGAGCACAGATAGCCACTTCTTGCTTACGGAAAGTGAATCGGTTCATCTTAATTTGTGCATACTATTGCATCTCTCAACAGACATGGTTTTCCTCTATTCTTCTGCAATTTAGTGGAGAATGTATCAGATCTCACAAAAAGGCATTTGTGGAGGTTATCAGAGAAAAAAACTAGAATCCATCACTTACAGGATCCATGTGCTACCAACAGCTTCAGGACTTTGCTGTATCTTAGGGCAAATACAGAACTACAAGGGAAAATGGTCCTCATGGACAACTGATGTCTGAATGATGTCTTGGATTTCATTACAGCATTTCAACCTGAACAGATTTTTAAGTCTAGACTGCTCTTTTCTTTCCATTCTCTCCTTCAAATCTTCCTGTACATTCTGCTTTAACTTGCAATCTTCTTCAGAGAATCCGCTCTCTATAATGGCAAACAATATCTTACTCAAAACATGCTATTTTAACACATATAGCATAAGTATAGCAAAGTATAGCATATAGAATAATCTTAAGTACATTAAAAATTATATATAAATCCATAAAAATACATGAGGGGAAAAAGAAAACTTACACCTTGATTAAGAGTACTTGTTTCTTTTGTAAATGAGATATTACGGGTGTACCACATTACTCAGAGTAGTAATGTACAACAGGATAATGATCACCTAAGGATCAAGACTGTAAATCATTGAATTTATATCACCGAGTTTTTACAAGATAGCTTGGCAACTTCCACTTGAAGTATGAATAACTTTAAAATATGACATACATTTGTATTGCCCAAGGTCTGTTCCCATGCAATACAAATGCTCAAACATCAGCGGTAATGAACAAAACGACCTCTAATCAACAGAATTTGTTACGCTCTTGGGATGCTCTATAAATCAGTAACCGAGGAGTTGCCAAAGTCTTACTAAGTGCTTGAAGGCTTTGCCTATATGGGCGTAACAGATTTAATATTAGGACATTTTTGAATACCACTGTCCAAACCCAAATACTATGTAACCATGTAATGTTCACCCCAAAACAGGTGGTCTTATTACAGACTTGTATGAAATGCATTCCCAGACCCTAATCTTTACACAAAATGTAGAATGTATCCCCACCTTTCCAAATACCATAAAATATTATGGATAAATCAAGGCCTTTTCAAACCAATCTGTATTACTCTTTTCACTCGTGAGATATCTCATGACATTTTCTCTTCATAGTGAAGATGCACTGTAGCTATAAGGAAGTTATTTGTAAACATCAGCTTCCATCCAACCTGGATCAATTCCTCAAGTTTCCTATAATTGAGAAATGTTAAGCCTGACAACCTTTCCTTTTTTTCCTTCCCAAAAAGCACCACTTTGTCAGCACTGGCAGCATAGGCAGCTACTGCCCTATCCCTCTTACTGTGCTGTGCTAGAGATTGATTTATGTCTCGGCCTGTTTTCCAAACCAGTTCAAGGCACGTTTGCACAGACATGCATGTTAATACAATGGAAGGACAGAAGGGGAGAAATGCCACCAAACTAAGGTCCAATGTTGGATCTGAATCTCGGTGTGCAGGAGGTGACGCTCCCCCAGGACTATGGAGGGAGGGAGCCCAGAGATCTGTTTCCCAAGGGTCACCTTAGCCCCTGAAGTGCCAGCTGTATCACAACTCTGGAAACAACAGACCTCTGAGTTCCTCAACTACGTCAATAACCAGGCTAAGAAATATTCTGTGAATCTTTTGCTGCTTTCTGTGGATACACCTTAATTAGCTAGTTATTTGCAGTGCAGCTTCTGAATTTACCTCACTGTCATTATTTATATGTGATAATATTGGAAGAAATTCTTCTGCTGACCTTGGATCTTTATACCTGCTCATACTGACCAGTTGACAAGACTGCTACTCTCCAAATACATCATTAATCTTTAAATAAAAGATGCATGTTGTGCCATTTCCCCCCTTTCACAAAGAAAAGGGCTTCATTTTTGACACGTGAGGGTTAATACCGTACAATGCCTTGAAAATTCAGTTACGGCTGGGTCTTCTCAGCAAGATGAGAGGTCAGAACACGCAGGTGAAAATTTCCCCATCTTTGTGTCTCTAAATGGATCTAACTGAATACAGAAATATGTTCAAGGCACATAGACAGAAAACAATTTCTGGAAAAACTAAACAGGAGCATTCTGAAGCTTTTTCAGAATAGGGAAAGAGCTTAAAAGGAGAGACCATATACACATACTATAGTATATTTTAAGGAAGCTATGCTGGAGAGATTTAACCTAATTACTTAATTCTCTTGAGTCAAACACTTTCACTGAAGCAAATCATGTGGAAGTACCATACAACTCATGGTACCGCAGACATGGTATTTACCATAAAGACAATCCACATGTATAGTACACAGTTTTGTCCATTACTAAGAAACTAACAAATATACTTCGACACTTTAGAAAAATGAGGAAAATTTTTAATGTAAATTAACATCCTAACATTCTGTAATTTGAAAATCATGTAAAGCAATGATTTTACTCTTTTGCTTTCTCACAAAAAGATACTGAAATCTAAACTGCAAAGTGCCTTGTAATTTCTAAAATATGCTGCTCAGGGAAGTGATCAAGGTTTCCAGTTACATTCCTACTGTTTGAATTCAATGTAATCAATTATACTGTGATTTTTAAAAAAGAAGTATAGTTTTTTGTACATCTGAATTCTGAATCACTTGATATTGTAACTATTTTTTTTAAATAATTTTTCCACTATATGCTGCCTTCATATCAATAAGCAATGCTATACCAACAAAAGCACATTGCATTGGTAGCCTTCATAGATCAAAAGTGATTGAGTAACACCTGACAGACAGCTATTTGCAGAGGCTATTAAAATTGTGGATTTTTATCTGAAGAGAGAAGGAAGAAGACTTTGCAGAGCTCCTCCCTTTGCAACAGGGCAGGCAAAAATATCTCTCTGATTTACCTAGGAAAAAGCTTGAGCTACTGCCTCCTATGAAAGGAGCAGGAAAGCACAGGACTGTTTTTCTCCAAGTCCCGTGTTTTCATTAATTGCCCAGTAACTTGCATGCTTTGGGTGGCAAATAAAAGCGCCGCAGAAGAAGTATTTCCCACAGAAACAACTGCTTGTCAAACAAAGCACAGAAAGACAAAAGGCAGAAACACCGTTTCAGCTTGAGCGCCTTAATGTCGCCATTTGTCACGCAGCACTTCCCCAGAAACCCCCCGAAGTACAGTTAACTCCGCTCCTCGTTACAGCGCGCACTTTCTCCGTAGGTACAGGCTTACAATGTGCCGGGCCTGACAATGAAACAGCAGAGCCATGGCACATTGTTATGCAACTCACTGTCTGCAAGGGTGGCTCGTAGCTCCTTCTTTATTCAGCAAGTGCCAAGTGCATGTTTAATCAATGTCACAGCTCACCACAGGGCGCAACTAAAGCCACTGTCATTCCTCTCTTCAGATTTGCCTGGCTAAGTTATGCAATGCTCCGAAGAATACCTTGGAATTCTTTCCCGAGGCTCTGAACGCAGGTGTGTGACAGCGTTCCCACCACCGCCAGGCAAGCAGGCTTCTCCTCATCCTTTTCCGGGCTGGACTAGAATCACACAGTGTGACTGCACGTACTTCGCTGCATTTGGAATTACAGCATGTCAACGTGAGAAAGCCTCTTCAGATGGCTGCCACAAAGAGTAAATCAAAGGCTGGCTTTTTCTGGGGTCCTAATAAATAGCAAAGTATAACTGAATAATACCAGGAGCTATCTGTATTTTTTTTGCTCTGTTCTGTTTTTTAAAGCAAAACCGAACAGCATGCGTTTCACTGCTGTGCATCATCTAAGGGAAAAAAATCCTCGGTTTTAACGAGAATTAGCAAACAGTGAGGATCATTACCAGGAAGGGTTCTACTGGTTTTCGACTACACTCGCTTTACTGGATTACTGAGAGCGAAGGCCAGCCATTTGGAAGGTTCTGCAACGTTATTATCCTCACCGATAAACTTCTTCGTGCTCCCATCTGGTTGCCTGAGAGAGGAGAGCAGCCTCTTCATGAAGATAAAAGCCTGGTTTGCCACTGAATTGACGAGCAAGAAGCATGTCTGATGACATTTTATTCCTGATGCAATGTAGGGTAAGAAACATGCTTGGGGTTTTTTTGTTTACCTTTCTGTGAGATATGCTCTGAGCTGATGGCTTTAATTAGACTCACAGCAGAAATACGTTTATCTCCAATGATTAAAGATGTTAGCCAGGAGAGAAAATACTGCTGCATTACAACATGCGACTGCAAATATGGGGTTATCTGAACCGCTAGAAATCCTAATCAAATTTTTGGCTCAAGGTTAGAAATTTCTGATCAGTGAAGGCTGAACCAGCATAGCAGATTACATACAATACCAACATCTCAGCCACCAATGACTACAATTTTGCAGGGAATATGCTTCTAAAGCATATCTGACTAAATTAAGAGTACAAGAGCAGCTAAGCAAGAGACAACCTGTCAACCTCACTTTTGTGACAGGAAAGGTAATAAATCACACACGCATCTGTAAATACCTCTCTCAAATCCTTATGTTGCACAGAATTTTGTTACTATAAAAGTACTAGTGTCCTTTGGCAGACTGATAATAAGTACATATAGTAATATCAACAACCTTTATATCTGAAGAGACAGACATTTTCTGTTAAGTGTTTACTGTTGCATGGATGTCCAAAAGCTGATCTATTAAACAAGTAAAAGGATAAAATCTCACCTGCAATTGCTTCCTTAGGGCTTACTGGTCAAAAAAGACTGTGATACTGTATCAAGAAGGCATATTTTCTATGTTCAAAAACAGCAGACATGAATATTTGCAACTGGTTTTGTACCGTAACAGTTAAATATTTAACAACAGCTGAAAATTCACAGAATCTCCCCAGGCACTTGAGTATTTGACACTGCCCATATACCTGCTTTCGTCAACCTGATTTTTCATAAGGAAAAAAAAAAACCAAACTGGATAAAGTAAAATCTTAGATTTCTTTTATAATAATTGGCTTGAAGCATCAGGTTATTTATCACTCCATCTATCAAATTTCTACATGCAGAACAGTTAATGGCCATGTTCATATAAAAAGAAAACAAAGGATGAATACAACTCAATAAACTCAGCAGTAAGAAATACTGTGTAAAGTAGTACAGAATTGGTTTTAAAAAGATCAAAGCTTGCATGTTTGCCAGACCAGATTTACCATTTGTTTTCTTTCTTCTAGCTAGCTGCCAGAATACTGGTGAAGGTATTTGCAGGAAAAATGGGGACCTCTGCCATCACAACTCTGGAAGATGTAAAAAGGCAAGAGGAGAAAGAGGAAAAAGAAGAATCTATTTTAGCACTGCTTGGAATTATTGGAACTGTGCTCAATTTATTTGTTATTGTTTTTGTGTACATCTACACTACACTTTGATGACATTTTTGAACATCAATTGCACAGCACAGAGTGCAAAGATGCTAAGAATGATTTCTAAATTTAAAGCAAAAAACCCACTGTCTGAAAAAGATTATCAAAAACATTCCAGAGCAAAGTGTTTGGCTAAGGGCGCTGCATCAATGACTGCTAAATGTATCCGTCAGCCGAGATAGGGTGCTAAATTATGTAAATGAAGGCAGATGATATTCAACTTCTCATAGATAACAGATGAAATCCAAATAGCAGAAACAGAGATGGCACTGTTTTATTGTCAGCAAACATGCAAGACACAAGAAATGCAAGCAATGAAAGCAATCAAAATATAGAAAGAGATTGATTACATTTATCAATACATATAACTAGCCCCATGATGCTTTATATGGTTTTGTGCAATAGGTCTCTTCATAGGTGAGACCAGAAAACAGAGAAAAGGGTTTTATTTTTAGATCACCATAATTTAATCTTATAACCTACACTAATGTATAAGTATGGAAACAAGAACACTATCATACAAAAATTTGTAAAATTATAAATAAAATTTTAACTATTGAATTTATTCTGCAGCATTTTGGTTAGTCTTGTGAAAAGCTGAAAAAGGTTAGATCCCCTTGCCTTTATTGAATCTGTATTTGAATTCATCATGCTATACTGATGATGTGTTTTTCTAACTAAAAATCCTTTAAAGCGGTGTGAAAAAAAAAAGAATAGTTTCAGTACTTCTTTTAAGAAATATTAATAATTACAGTGACACACTAATACATATTATCCAAATGAAAAAGTCTCATTATGCCTTCTATATCACCATTTTTACAATGTGTTTACCATAAGTCAATTATAACTTTCGTGTTGTCATCCTGATGCTTCTTTTCAGGTACAATAAAGCATATCACATGGGGTTTCATAGTGTTGCATGGAAAACAGGTTTATTATCTGTGCCTAGAAGTGTGTACTGTACTCTCCCTTTCTGGACCAGGTCCTGAAGACCTTTTCCCTTTTTGTACCATTCATGATTGAGGCCCCGAACCGCAACTCTTATGGAACTACTTCATGGAACATGCACTTAAGACTACTGAAAATGAATAAAGTATTTCCATGTTTTAAATTAAACCTATGTATGTCTCTGAATTAGATTCAAAGCTGCAAGGAAGTCTGAGATCACAGAAGCTCTTTCACATACTTCCAACAGCAAAGCTACTTTTGAGACCTCAGGATTTAAAAAACACAGTAGAACACCACCACTAAGAAAAGGAAACACTGATTTTAATAACTAACTTTCCTAGTATTACAGGTGTCACAGAGGAACAATGGAGCAGCTGCATTTCTGAAATATCAGCTCAGTTCTTTCTCCTAGGCTGCAAAGCTACATCCAAGTCCTTCCATAAATTACTGTACAGAACTTCATAACTGCTAAACCAACTGAGCCTTTGGAAGTCACTCTGAAACAAGCACATGGACAAAGTAAGGTCAGGGATCTAGAACGGGATTAATGTGGCAATGATATTTCAGTCAGCTGCAGAAAATATGCTGTAACAAACTGATTTATGGACAAGGTGGAAGATGGTCTACTCTGGTTTTGCCACTCTGAGTCAATACCGGCTCATCGGGAGGAAAGGATAAACAGAACTGAGGCCGCACTGGAAGGACACATGTGCAGACAAGAAAATTCATTCACTACCCATCATCTACGAATCTATTATTGAAAGTTCATTTTCAGTATATGAAGCACCAAAATATTCTGTAAAACTAAGGTATATTCTAGAGAAATCATGTAGGTTTTGATGTTTATTTCTATTATAGAGTTGATGCATTATTATTTTTTCAATGTACTTCCTATATATATGGATATACTTATGGATATTAACTGCATTAACCTCATAATAAAAGGAGATTTGAGACAGGTCTTAACAAGACAGGTTACAAGAACCTGTAAAACAGAAACACGAAATTCAGGTAGAAATTACTGCTGTTTATTTTGATCCTGAAGTTATTTAAAACCTGTCAATTCTTTGAAAAAAATAAAGAGTTTTATTTCATGTTATGTCAGTGCATAGTTCTGTTCTCGAAATTGTGAATCAACTAGTACTCCAGCACTGGAGTGAGATACTGCAACTTTTTTCCACAAACACAGCAAAAAAGATTAAATGCAATTCCAAAGTCACAACTAAAAGTGGCAGAGGTCCAGCATCATTCTTTTACCAATGAATAAGTTCATTAGCATTAATGAATACTAGAGGAAATTTTAATTTTGGTAATTATATGCTGCCTGTCTAAGCTGCCATTGTACTAATTTTACTCATAGTAAAAGGCTTTGACACATTAACGGCAGTCACAGGGTAATATTATCTTGAGAGACTGACCTGGCACACAAGTTATATTTTGTAATTTTAAAACAGAAGTCTTATATGTTCTCTTAAGAGGTAATACTTGTGCTACATGGAGACCTAAGATTAACTTTAGTTAAATAAACTCCAATAATATAAACTCTGGTGCTTATAACATTTAATCCAATATATGTGCAAGAATCTGAAAACCAAAAAAAAACCTTAACTACCCCTTATTAGACACTAAGTTAACAGCAGCAAAGCAGAATTTTATTATGATTCAACACTGATGCTGCAGTATTATCTTCACACCTTCAGCAATGGGTAAAGAAAGATGTAGCACTCCTACCTGAGTAAGGTCAGTGTAACAACTACCGAGACCCCTAATGGAACAGCAGCTTCCTAAAGTACTCAGCCTAGTCAGTCCAGCAGCACTGAAATACTTCACAAAAATTACAGCAATGCCATATATTGCCTTGAGAATAAGTACAATTAACGGAAAAGAAACACTCTTAACTTCAACAGGCAATCTAGTGTAGTTCAAGCTCTGAGGTAAGGAGGCAATGCCTAAAAAGTATGAATTTAATGGACTCCATTAACAAAGGTGCCAGAAGAGAGCATCCAGTAGGTTCACCTTCAACAGATTTATCCACAGTCCTTACTAAATAAAGGTCACAGTGAGGTATCCAGCAGTTGGATGAAACTGCCCGACTACTAATGAATCCACAAGTCCAAGGTGCAACACTACTTGATAAATTACAAAAAGTGCATTAAAAGCAAATATTGGACTCCTACAAAGTGAAACACGCAGGTCAGTAAACAACCCTCTTAGCAAAGGCCTCTCATAGAAATGCATTATCTCTTCTCTGTCATCAAACCCAAGGCAAACTGAATGCATGTACCACCATAAACTATGCTGACTACATTATGTGGAGTCTTTGTCCACCAAGGAAGGAAGGAAGGAAGGGTGTCTGTGGGTGGCTAAGAGGGGAGTATGTGAAGAAAGGACTACAAGAAAACCCCAGTTAAGATCACATCACCTGCTTCCTCTAAGACTGGGAATTGAAGCAAAGAAGAGTTCAGGTAGAATTCCCAACACTACTGTGAGGTTTGTATTCCAAGGAAAAGGTGTAACCAAACCTCTGTTACTTTTCAGCTTTAAGTAAGATTAAATCATCTTAGGGTCTGCAAGACTAATTTAGGTACAAATCAGTACAAATACATTTTTAAGCAAGAAGTGTCAACCTAATATTATGATATCACTGATAAACCCCAACTTCACTGGGTTTTTACTGTCCAAGCTTGTAATGAAATCACAATCCCCGTCCTAAAAGTCACTAAATTTTCCTTCTATTTTATTATTCCCTTCATTCTCTCTACAAACCTTGTTAGCTACAAAGACTACTATTACTACTGCTTTCTTCTCTCCCACTAGTAAACATTACCTCACGTTAGTGTTCATAAACCTAGGTCCATCAGACAAATAACTCTTATCATAAAGATCTAGACCTTCGAGTACCAGGTATGTACCCTAGTTAGAGCCCGACAGTCACGTTTGCTGAGAACCTCTAATTGCACGGCACAAATTCTATTGCTGTGCATTGTCAATGAGAGATATATTCACGTATCTGAAGAAGTTCCTACAGCAATAATTCTTTCAAATGAAACGTGCTGTATACGCAGTGAAAATTTTTACATAGAATTTAATGTGAAATGTGCATAAATGCTCAGTTAATACATACTAGATGTTCCATGATACAGAAGTGATCATATGAAGGATCACGTGAATTTTACCAATGTATACGTGGATTAGGTACTCAGGAATAAAAACAAACGTTTGAAAAACCCACCACCCAAACCCAGGGTGTTACAAAGATAAACTTTGTTCATTGATAAAATGAAAGAGATTGAAAGCCACAGTAACACCATACCAAGATATAAAAGCAAGCACAGGAAAAAATGATCAAGAAACACAGCACCCATTGCTCCTTGTGACTAGAGCTATAATCTACCTTGCATGATAAGGAAAGTCCTTCATAAACAGATAAACCTTCTTTTTCTTATAGACAAAAGCGATTACGGAAATTAATGAAAGCGGACAGTTCATAGTTTTCAAGGACTTCACAACCAGTTTGCTCTGATGCAGATGAAGCCGCTGAACGTATCAGAGAAATCTGACTTCTAAAGATCTGCTTCAAGGTGAGGTTTCTAAAAATGTAACTGATATGTGAACACTCCTTATCAGTTCAATGTTCCTTTTATCTAGAGCGATCTAAATAACAATCTAGTCCATGTATGTTTTGGGTAAATTGAGCAGGGATGCAAAACAGATTTAAGTAACAAAATCTCAGATAAATTTCTAACTGTGACAAAAGCCAATTTTATATTCTGCAACTGGAATTACTTAAGAATTATAACAAAACCACTTTACAAGCAGGATGTATCATACCTGTAGCTAAATGAATGTATTTAAGGCAAACAGAAAATTATCACGGGTGCCAAAATACTTACTATCACCATATTGGTATCAGCCTACAATGCAGTAAAGGGAAACAGCACACCCAGCAGCTTCATTGCATGTTATATTTGTTTATGAATTTTTTCCCCGCATAATTTAATGCATAAGGCAGATATGTAATATGTGAAGCTCACTACTATTGCAACCATTTACAGAAAACCCAAAGATCTAGTACAAAAATACCTCAAGCATAAGGCTAACCTTCAACTAGTACCACTATCATCCATTCAAGTCTGAGAAAGTTAAGAGCTGCTGAAAAATGCTATTTTCTGTCAGCATTGTGCTGAGTACAGCTTGTACCTGCTGGGGTGCCAGAACCCAGGAACACTCTATTAGGATTCTGTATGCAGTGTCCTAATTTCTCAGTCCAGCATGTTACAGGAAGAATACAATTACCTGCTTCTTCCACCCGACAGTATGCTTTGATAGTGGAAGGTACAATGGTCTGAAAACCAGACAACCACGCATATGAGTTACTAATAATACTGTTCCCTTTCCTCTCCTTTTGAGCAGGTGTTCAGCTCTATTGGAGAAGGGAATTTTTCAGTCTTACAAGTGCTGTTACCAGAGCTTAACATAGCTCCAGAGCTCCCCAACTTCCGTCCCTCTTGTCACAGTCAGGCTCTCTGTCAGCTATGTCTCCTGACACTCTGTTAGTGACACCAAGAACCCCAGCATCACCTGCAACTCAGACTCATTAATGTGAGAATTATCTGTTCTGTTTCTGAACTAAAGGGCAATTACTGCATTGGAATTATGCCTGGCTATCAGAAAGACAAACTATTTTCAGGGACTCCTTTCACACTGGATGCATCTCACTCAAATATTGATGAAGACTTCATTTCCAGAAGCCATGCCTTTTTTCACACTTCACTCATACTGATATTCTGTTAGTTTTCAAAGACAAGCTGGAATGATCTAAGCCTGCAAGGCTTTTTTCTTTTTAATGCAGAGCATTTTTAATCATAGTTTTATGTATAGAATTTCAAGTAAACACAGCAGGCAGCATTCAAGTCTATCATTTGGATCGATGTATTAAGCTACATTAAGAGCTACAGATCCATTTATGGAAAAGCAAGAAGTATCTGCTTTCCTCACTCTTTACTAATTTTTATTTCACAAGCCCAACACGAGATCATCCCTTGCCAACCACAAACAAGAGTAGATCATCAGTGGAAAGCATACCTAAAAAACAAGATTTCCCACTGAAACTGTCTTTTCTTTGTCCTTTGGGAAAATAAATGATCCCTGAGAACCAAACTAGTCTGAACTTCTCTCCATGAGCACATACCTCATCTCCTCTACCAATATCTGATTACTTCCCCAGTTGAAGGTGACTTATACAGACATATGTGTTTCCATCAAAACCAGCAAAGCAATTTCAACAGCTACAATTCATCCATAGCTCAGAATCAGCAGCTTCATCCTTTAGGTAACACAATGTTTTTTGCCAGGTCTTTCAGTGATTTTCCCTTTCTAACTCAACAAAGAAGAATCTATGAGTGTCTGTTAGAAAGGTTACTTCGTTGTTTTATATTAGATTTTCATTTACAGTAATGAGCCTGGTGTATAAGCTACAGAGGTCACTTTCCTCACTGTAATACTTGCAAAATAGAATCAACAAATTCATTGCAAAGTTAGGGAGAGATGTCAGACTGTGGACTGGCAAGTGAAACATCTTCATAATTTTACTTCTACTATGAAGTTCCAGCACTTTTTTAACTACTTCCTTTCCATCATACAAGATGATTTAATGTGCTGGTTATCACAGATTAAGAGCACCGCATTGTTTTGGTCCTATGTAGCTTTGCAAGTACTTAAGACACACATGATTTCTCTTTTACCATAGGTATAAATTCTACTGTGTAAAAAAGCTATGCCATAATTTCAAGAAATTCACATTGCTTCAGTCTACAACTGACATTCAAAAGAACTGCAGTAATGTCACAAAACATTTAGCAGTCACTCCAAAAATAGAAAAAGCAAATTAAGGGTCCAAATTAAAAATATGCAAATTTAAACAACTCCTTTTGCAGGAATGAAAACCATCCTTACAAAGCTACTGAGAAAAAATCCAAATTAAGGCTAAAACAGTGTTTCAAAACTTCAGGCTGATGGCTATCTGTAGAAAAAAATGCTTATCAGTATCTTCATACTGAAACCTGTCATCTATTGAGACTGAACATAAACCACAAACCCAGTCTGCTGATTTTGCTATTACTTCCACACAGGCATGTGTTTAACTCGCACTGCTTGATATTGGCTTGTACAACTGAAATGATAAGGAAGGTACAGCATACTGGGTAAAACTATCAAAACACCTTTGTCTTAAACTAGTGAGTAGAAAGGTAATAACAAAACGATGAATCAGTTTTTGCCTTTACCCGCAACAATTTAATTGTTCTCATATATTTGAAATACTTTGCGGTTTTGATAAAAGACTTATTTTTTATGTTTCTTAAATAAAGCAGGAAAAACTGATCAAAGTATAAGATGCACATGAGCACACTCTCACTTTCTGTATATTTTATAGAACTAAAATATAAACTATGCATATAAAAATACATTTTTTCACATTAATCACATAATCACAAAATGGTTTGGGTTGGAAGGGACCCCAAGGATCATCAAGTTCCAACCCCCCTGACACAAGCAGGACCACCAACCTCCAGGCCTGGACCTAGACAAGGCTGCCCAGGGCACCATCCAACCTGGCCTTGAACACCTCCAGGTTTCGATGGGGCATCCACCACCTCTCTGGGCAGCCTGTTCCAGCACCTCACCACTCCTTCTGTGAAGAACTTCCCCCTGATGTCCAATCTAAACCTTCCCCCCTCCAGCTTCAATCCATTCCTCCTTGTCCTACCACTGTCTACCCTTGTAAAAATCCAATTCCTCTCCTGTCTATACACTCCCTTTAAGTACTGGAAGGCTGCAATGAGGTCCCCCCACAGCCTTCTCTTCTCCAGGCTGAACAAGCCCAGCTCCCTCAGCCTGTCCTCACAGGGGAGGTGCTCCAGTCCCTGGTCATCTTCATGGTCTCGTCTGAACCCTCTCCAACAGCTCCACATCTTTCTTGATCTGTGGAGCCCAGATCTGGGCTCAATACTCCATCCAGATGGGGCCTCATGAGGGCAGAGTAGAGAGGGACAATCACCTGGCCACCTCTCTTCTCATGTTCAACAAAGAAATTTTGAATTTTAAAAAGACATTAAAACAACAAAGTTTAAACCCCTTATAACAAAAGCAGTCTTTGTTTACTAAGGCTCAAGGAAATGCTCCATTAGTACAATCCCAAACTGTACAATATGCTGAAACTCAACAGAACTATCTATTGCTGATACAAAAATTCATCTGAATGATGTAAGTTGACTTTGATGTAGAAGAAGACAAGGGCACATTACCTGAATCATTGCGGAGGTATGATGACATTGCTGGGATGAGGCAAGATTGACTGAGTAACTCTAGGAGAACGGATGGAAGAGCACTGCTGTTTTGTCCTCTTCCCTCATGGCTGGTTTGGGTCTCTCCATTTGATGTAGTCCCTGCGGGATTTATATAACTGGCAAGAACCTGAAATACACAAAAACATTTAATCAAACCTGATTTATTTTAGACAAAAAGAATTTTGACTTTCCTTCCTCAAGGAAGGCACTGTAATACTTCACCAATTCAGTACTGGTATTTATTTCAGTACTCCAAAACATCTCTCAGAGGAAATTCTCTACAGTTACTAGATGATCCCAACTTTGGCTAATCCTAAAATTAAACAGCCATTATAATTCTGAATGAGTTTAAGACATCAATTAGTATAAATGGAGTTACTTGAAGTAGGAGTTTGTGAGCTCACACCACTGAGATGCTGCTGATCAGCCTCATTCACTTTAGGGTACCCACTAGCAACAAAAGGGTTTTTTCTGTGACTTCCGTTTGGATGAGTCTTCAGGGTTTACAGATGAAAGAACAACTTACGGCGAGCATGACAGCTACTTGGAACAACCACTCTTACTGAAGCAAGAGCTGTGCTCTTACTGAGCGGCCAAAGAGCGGCCTTCCCGTCACAGAGGAGAGCGTCTCTCCTCAGGACTGCAAGCCTGCTGGTCCCAAGGGCAGTCCTTGCTGAGTTCACAAGCCCTTGCTGTGTGTTGGAGATGTACAACCCAATGCTCTGCCACAAGTCTGATCTGTGCAGTCATACTCTCAAATTAAGTAACTGGAAAGTTTGAAAAGCTGTATTATTTGAAGTCTTGGGGACTATAATCATCTTTTTCACCTTTCCTCCTTTCTTGTATTCTCTCTCTTCACTCTAACCCCATGTATATTGCTGCAGCGTCGTATCAGATCTCTGTGCAACAGAATTCTAAACAAGGGACATGGCAATGTCTGTTGTTCAACTGACTGACATCTGCTAAACACTGAAGGGTGTTTTAGTTCTTCATTCAACAGCTGACAGGCCAATGTAAATGCCTCCCTACCTTACAACTTAACGGCAGTTACAGCTAAACATCTGCACAGCCTAATACAGGTTAGTGCCTAGGTGCTTCAATCAAGAGTAATTCAGGTGAATTTCCTCTTTCTTGTCTGGGAAAATTGTTTTGGATTTTATTTTATTTGGGACATGCTACTTGTGCCTTGTAATCTCCAGTGACAGGAATAACTGATTACATCGAAAAGATATCTGCATCAGCCAGGGCATGGGCACTTTCACAATTTCATCTACTTGTGCTCCACCCCAGCGGTGAGGTTAGCTAATGCATTTGAGCTGACAGCTCTGTGAACAAAGTTTTTGATGACTAGATAAAAATCTCATTTTCCCCACACTGCCCTAAAGTAACAGGGGTTGGTTGCACTTTAAATTGACTGAAAAGCCTAATTAAGCAGGATGTTCTTATTAGAATGAAGCATTTGGAAAGCATCAGTTTTACAAAAAATCTGGATGTTCACTGGTGATCTACTGCTGTCATTTAACAAACATATTTCTCTTTTTATAGTATGTCTGAGTTGAATTTTGTTGTATTGTCATAACACATTCATGGGCAGTAGTAATAATTGTGAGCATTTTCCTAAAGTGGAGCAAAAATATGCAAGAAATGAATGGGTAAGATTATTTGGCACACAAACCAAAAACGTCTATTCCTGCATCCTCCTCCTTTAATGGACAGTCTTTGCTTTTGACTAAATTAAGTTGTGTCCATAGAGATGTATGACAGCTTCAGAGAATACACTGGAACGCTTCTTGGTTCATTGTCTATTCAGAACAGTCACTCAAGCTTATCCACTTGGGTCTTTTTTTATGCAGCAGCCTACTGACGTTTGAAACTAATCTCACACAAAGTACAAGCTATACTATTTTTCCTTACGAGAATGTTGTAAACTAGGTTGGGTTTTTTCCCCAAACACCATAATAACTACGCTTCTGACCAAAAAGATACAAGCTCAGTTTTTATTATCCTGGTTCTAATGTTTCAAATCCTAATTTTAATCAGAAGTCAATCACTACACACCTGTAGAAGGCAGGTCACATGCTCTTCCTCTAACCTTTGTTTAGTCAAAGCTTGTTCAACA
Source organism: Heliornis fulica (assembly GCA_013399135.1). NCBI lineage: Eukaryota > Metazoa > Chordata > Aves > Gruiformes > Heliornithidae > Heliornis > Heliornis fulica. Next base: position 43,700 of record VXBZ01001604.1, on the reverse strand, counting down.
TCCCATCCTGAAGCTGTGGAGCCTGTTCCAAAGCCTGTACCTTTAGCCCAGTACAACTGCTGTTCTTCTGTTGATGCACTGTTGTGGGTACTTGACACCTGTGGCTAAGTTAAAAACAAACAACCAAAACCAAATCAATCAAACAAAACCACACTACAATAATTTTATTTTTCTCATCTTATGAAAGATGTTCTGAGAGACTGCATTTTTCCAAAGGTGTGTGTACAAGTTTTTCCAATGAACTGCATCATTGCATTTTACTAACATCACTCCAATATTACACTGCTTAGCCCACAGGAATCTATTTAAATACTTCAGCTAATTTTGAAAGTTTATCAGATCTTTGCTGAGAAGGATGTAGAAAAATGTCTGACAAGCCTTTTTTAACTAATGCTTTCCTAGTTACATATTTAGCACCCTAAACAAGTGACCTTATTTTCCAAAGTAATGAGCACCTGCTGCTTTCTTTACAGTTACTCAGTGACAAGTAGCCTTACTGGAAAGGGGGTCAAGTGACTAGGTGCCCAACTTTAATATGTAATATTTGATTTACAGCTCTGAAAAGTTTCATTTTCTCTTCAGATCTCTGGTGACTTTGTTCAGGATTATACTTGAAGCAAAAGAAATTATGTATGAACAGACTACAATGGTAGAAATAGTTATCACCTATGAAGTACCATGCTGACAGCAGTCCAGAATCACCATTTAACTTTTACATTGGGACTGCAATGCATTTTGGTGATGAAATAGCTGTGTGGTTATTCTCATGTAGACACTCCTCATTACATCACACATGAGCATGCTGTGCCTTTAACACTACAGGACTGTCATGAGCACTGACTTAAAGCACCTAAGCCTGGCCCCAGAAACACAAGCCTGATGGAACTCTAGTTTCAAGTTACCATCTATCACCTGATAGATCCGAATTTCGAGAAAGCAAGGCGTTTAAGGGGTCATGGGAGAACTGAAGCAGAGATAAGAATTAATGGTTGCCTTTCCCCTCCAAAAGCACAATAATGCTATGGTGTTAATGTGTCAGCAGCCTGATAACTCCATTAGGAGCAGAATATCTCAGCTTCCCCTTTAATATGACTAGCTGTTCAAGTGAATTATTCTCACACACAGCTTTATCTCTTCCTTGCTTAACCCCTCATCAGTATTAGAGCTTCTAAACTGCAGACAGCCCTACATAGCCATTTACTTAGCCACAGGGAACTTTTTCACGGAAGCCACTGCCACAAAGGCGCCAAGGACAGAAAGTCAGGATTTTTTTTTTGTGAATACTTTTATAAACAATTGGCATGTTATGCAATGCAGAAATGGCAACTCAATCCTAAAAAAAAAAATTAGGGAACACATGGTCTGAATAGAGTAGCACAAGAAGTACTTTAAAAAACTTTACTCTGGAGATTCACTTGGGATCTCGAATGCTATGGAAGATTTCTGTCTTGGGATCCGACTTCTCCATCAGTAAAAAGGAGATAAAAAACATCATCACTGCATTAATTCATTAATTATCACAACTCATTTGTATTTGTGAAGCATTTAAAAGGAAATAATTTGCAGCCAGTAGAGTTTAGATGATGAATGCAAAATAAGATACTGAGATCACACTATCTAATGAGGATCAAAGTACCATCAACTATTGAGCATTATGCCTCTTATTCACTAAAAAAAAAAAAGAAAAAGGTGCCGTGAAAGAAACATCTTAATGCCTAGTGACAAGCCTTCTTTGTTGGTTAGGCTTCACGAGATTACTACGTTTATTTGCAACATTTGAGGACAATTACTTAATCAAGTACTTCCTAATTATTTTAGCTCTTCTAATACCAACTCTCCAGAAATTAAGACTATAATGAGAACATGGAGATTATTTTCTTTTCTATTTTCTTTTTAACTGTTAAACCCCTTATTCATCTCTCAGTGTCAATTACTCTGCTGCTAAACTTACCTCTGCCTGGTTAGGACTGGAGTTGGGCACTCTTGGTGCATGGTGGCTTAGAGCAGACAGACAAGCAAGGATAAGATGTATAGCCCCAATCTCCAGCGCCATCCGCCTAAGCAGTACTCCATCATCAGTTGTCAATGGTGTAGTGCTGAACAAACTACGCAACACATGGAAGGGCAGAGTTGGAAGTACGTTTGCTGAAGGAGACTGCAGGATATGACCTACATTAAAGAAGAAAAAAATATTAAAATGGCATTTTTTCAAGAGTTCAATACAGTCTGTTCATCTCTGCATTGTTTTTTAAACAACTCAGAGAAATACACTAAGGGCAGAAGCATTTGTATATAGTAAACTGTATAAGATTAGGTTTATCTTCACAAAAAATGTTCAGCAGAAGAGTAGAATAAATAATGTTTGTTTATTTCTTTATGGATTTGGCTAAGAACCAAGGCTATACAATCTGATTCATCAACTCCAGGGGAAAAAAAACTTAGTTTGTGAATAATAGTCAGTATGCTTCTGTCTGTGACTACACTTCAGGTCATATTTGTGAATGAAGAAAACAAAGGTTGCTCGGACTAATTCGTTGGGTTTTTTGGATTTTTTTAAACATTCCACCTACAGCAAATTAAACAGTGTGTGTGGTCAAGTAATAACAGCTCAGCTGACAAAGACCTTATGACGTAGATTTTTTTCCCCCACATTTATTTGCCCAAAATGGGAATTAAGTCACACAATCTAAGCTGTGATGCTATTCAAGCTAAATACATGGTGAAACACTAACACACTTTTAATTACATGAGCTGCATTCCTTCCCCAGTGCATATGTAAAAAGAGATACTGGACAACTGAAAATGCTTCAAAATAGCCAAGTCTCTTCAGAAGTTTGCTGCTTATTTTAATATTTAAACATGTCATTTTCTCCTTCATTCTTAAGTTTATCAGCTTTATCAGCATCCAGAGCTCTGAACTGAAATAGATTACATATATGTATGGCTGTATTTGTACATGTATGTATCTACACGCACAAGTTAATTAATTTCTATCTGATACTCTCTGTAAAGGCAGTAAGGAAACTGTAAGAAAATAAAAGAGCATTCTCTGGGATCTTCATAAATAAAACCTAACATCTCTAGAAAAAAGCCCACCTGATAGCATTCCAGAATGGCAGGTGTAGCCAAATGATGAGGAGAGTGTGGAAAAGAAAAAAAAAATCTAAACATTTGCCTACAATTTATTTTCACAGACAGCTGAATTCATGCTTAATCTATAAGATGTGGATTTGTAAGTACAGTTCTTTATACTATAAGAGAATGTAAAGAGACTTTAAGTGTATGAATAGATGTATTTCCAACAGAAAATAAATACTTTATACAGAACACTAATGTGGACTAACGTGTACAATTGATCCCACATTTTGTGAAGAGCTGACTTCAGATGTCTGGCTTAGGGAATGGAGAAACTGACTGTTTAGATTAGCAAAAACAAAGGCTAAGAGTGAATACAATTCAACAAATGCATTGGGAAAAGAAGAGCTATTTATGCTGAAGAACAATGCTGTTACAATGATAAATGGGCACAAATTAGATATGAATAAATTTAGGCTGAACATTAAAGCAGCTCCTACTTATCAGGAAAATGATGTTCTGGAACTGTGTTCCAATAGCAATAGCGGATGCGCAACCCCCCCATAAAAAAGCAACTCAGAAGGGTATGAGGTGGTCTCTACTAAAAGAAGAAGGAAAAGAAAATAAAAAAGAAAAAGGATGTAAGATTGTTTGCAGTAGCAAGGGACAGGAACCACACAAGGACATCTGAGGGTGTGAGTATAGTACTCTGTTAATTACTACTCAAATTAGGTGGGAGTAAGCAGCCAGACTGATTTTTCTTTTTTTTTTTAGCCACTTTTTTCTTGTCTACTTTCTTGTACCTAAAAATACAAGAAAATAAAAACATAAACTGAAGGAAGAATAGACAAGTTGATCTTCTGAGCAACATGTTGTTCACCACACTATAAGCTACTCAATAGACTAACTTCACTTGATTGCTCCACAGAAAAGACAGCATGTTTTTTGAAGTCATAATGAGAGGAAATGCCTTAAAAGTACTAAAACAACTTTCATACACACTCTTCCACTTTTTAAAAAAATTAAAAAATACAAATTACAGAACTATATGCAGAATTCCAGGTTTGGTTGCAAAGACACTGACTACAAATTGTCCCTCAGCTCATCTGTTCATTCATCAAAGAATTTCCCGTTTCTCCTTCTCAACTCATGCCATGAAGGCAGAGCTCCCGCTGTCCTCATCTGATCACTGTGACCTTTAGAGATCTCTCTCTTTTTTTTGTAAAACAGTGCTATTCAACCACTTATTCTACATCTGCTGTACCTGTGCTCCCATGTATATATTTTTGCATTTGGTTGCAGAATTACGCGAGTTTGCTCAATTACTCCAGCATGCCCAGCTACTCAGATAGCTCTGGGCGAGTGCGCTGCCATCCTCACAGTGTCACTAAGTTTTACCAGCAGTTATTTTATAACTACTGACACTTAAATGAAAACACTTGAACACTGATGACCATGATGAAACTTTGCCAGACAGAATGTAATATTTAGAGACAACAGCGAATCTACTATCTGCTAGTAATGCAGTCCTGCACAAATTAATTCTAATGTCCCGGTAAAAGCATTAGAGTGTAAATAAATTTATAGTAAAATGATCTAGCCATGGTCTACAAAGAAACATAGTAATTGCAGCACATACTTCCTTCACCATCATCTGTAACGCCCAACACCAATCTCAACAGACACTGAGCATGTTTCCGTTCTTTTAGCAGCACCTCAGCATAGCCCGGGAGACGAAGAAATAAACCAAAGGCAGCCAAAGAATGCGCAGGGATGGGAGACATAGTCTGAACAGTTGACTTGATCGGTGGCGGTTCTGCAGCAATAGTTTCTGGTGCCTCATACACCAATTCCCCCGATTGTTCGATGGTAACCCATTCAAACTGATCACTGTCCTTCTGCTTTTCCTGTGTGGTTGATGTAACCACTGGAGTACTCACCTTTAACAACAAAAACAAAAGCGGTAATCAGTCAGTCAGTCACCTAGGCAAAACTTTTATTCCAGTTAGGATCTAAAGGGCGTACAATCTTAATACAGGACACCATTAAAAACAATCACATGAAATACACTACCATTCACAGGTACAGGGACCAGGATAAATGGCTACCAATCTGTTGGATTTTCAAGAGAGTTCAAAGAAGTCCTGACTGCACAAGTAAGGAACTGTATTTTTGCCAACCTAAAATCCTCAGTTAAAAATATGTTGCTTAAAATCTTGAGACATAGGAGACAAAAATTACACAGAAATAAACAATACAAAGATTAGTTTATGTATCAGACAAATAAGAAATGGTCCTTTCATTTTTAACATTAACATTCATTTAAACTCAAGGGTTTAGTATTTAACTACACAATGCAAGAAGGAGAATAACCAATCATAATACCTTTAAAAGCTAATTAAGAAATTTGGTATCTAAGTATAGTTTTGTAGCAACTCATGCTCCTTTTGGATTTTCAATTAATGTGGCAGGCTTTATTACTCTTATGTTACCACATCATCTATCACAACAGCCATAGTTCTGTTTTATGAGCAGAGGACTATGACTCCAAACATTATAATAATTTAAGGTGTTAACAGTTGTACAATTCCCCAGGAATCAGTTGTACACTCAGTTAAAATGAAGGTCTGACAGACGCTTCTCATAATGAAACACCACAGACATTTCAGGCTTTTATTCTATGACTGAGGTAAGTAAGTACATTTAAAATTTTAGCACTTAAGACCAGACCGATCTATAAACTGGAAAAAATTATTCTGAAAAGCCCTTGCAGAATTAAGTCAGGATACCAAATTTCTAATTACTAGTGAAAGCTATATTTAGCTCTATTTATCCCAAGCATCTACAAACTAAGAGAATCAGAAATACTGGTGACAGAGAGAAACAGGAAAGTAAAATCAAAGAACGAAGAGTCTGGAGAATTCATCAGTCTTCACTCAATCTTCTATTTGGTATTATTATACTTAATATGCTTTTATGGGCCACAGAATTCTTAGTATTTGAATCCAAACATATCTGAAGCTAATAAAAAATATGAAAAGAAAATAACTTCCCAAGACTATAGAAAAGGAAAGAAAAAGGGACAAAATTTCTCATGGTCATGTTTTTCGTATGTTGCAGAATTCCATGAATCAGTCTTCCTCAGTACAGAGTACATGTTATCTCTCAGATTTCAAAATACAGTAATTGTTTATGTGAACACATTTCTTTAACTTTTAACTACTGAACAACCTTTTATGTACAAAATAAATAAGGTATATATATTTCATTATATAATTTCATTTAAGCTACATTACTTATGATTATAAAGATAATGAAGACTATACAGTTATTTATTATGTAAAATAATAAGCCTAAAATAAAATTGTATAATCTGCTTTGAGAATTGAATTTCACTTAACTATACATATGTCCTCTGAGGGTGGTACATAAGCAATTAAATTACAAGCTTTAAACGACAAACTATGGCTTTATATTTCATCAGCAACTTCATGTTACTGCCCCCCTCCAAGGTATTTTATGAATGAAGTGAGGCAAGCAGCAACACCAAATTCATGCATTTGTCCCACAAAGACATGGCTACTCAACCAGCCTATAAGCATATACAAGCAAGCAGCATGTATATCTGAACCGGGCTGCGGAGTCATGCACTTGCCTATTTTAAAGCAGCTTCCTCATGTACTTGAGAAGTCAAACTAACCACAGAGAAATATGAGGAAAACATCATACTGAAACACACAACATGCTCAGTGTATTTTTCTACACTGTTTTTTTACTCACTTGCTGAATGACGTCAGGATAAAGCATAGGGAGTCTCTCTGCAATAAGGGCTAATCCACCCATTCCTGCAAAGACTTGCAGTGGAGACTGAATGGGACAGGTTTCAAGAAGCGATTCATCTAGAACTGCATCCATACACTCATCCCCAGGACTGATTGCTTCATCTTCAGGGCAAGGTCCCAGCAAATCTGTGTGTTCTACAAAAACACAGAGGTAAGAGGAATTAATGCATCATCATTGATACTGTGTTTATTTTTTCATCCTCACAAGTGTACTTCAAAAGTAGCAGTTCCTTCTTAAGCAAAACCAGAGTCAAGAACCTCTAATGAACGAGTATAAGACTACCAAAACAAGAGTATTTGTAGTGCCTTTTTCCAGTGATGGCAGATCTACATCACAAGTTGGGATATTTATACAGTGTTACATGATACTTATTTTATATTTTCTTAGTTTATGTCTTCCAATTTTTCTTAACTTGAAGTATGACATTTTTAATGGTGTTACATTCGGAGGTAATTGTAGGTTTGTTACTCTCCAATAAATGAGTTTATAGCCGAAGGAAAGGAAAGGTAACCTTACTTACATTAGGTTTGCTTTTTCCTCAAAAAACATTAAATGGGATTTTTTAGTTTCCCCTTTCCCATCACATAATTCACCATTCACAAACTCCTGTCACCTACTGCTCACCCTACTTATCATTTTCAGGTCTCCTCTCTGTGAAACATCAAAATGAACCTCTGCCAAAGCTATGAAACATAACTATATTCTTTCCCATAAATACGATTAAGATCTCTTAACTTTCTACTAGCCTCCATCATCCCAGTCTTATGACTGAGCACCATAATATCTTGCACAACATATTAAAAAAAAAGATCATTTTATACAATGGTGCACACAGGTTATGTATACAGACTCCTACCACAATTCAATTTGCCAAGAATTAAGGCTCAAGTAAACTTCACAGTGAATATTTATATAATCTAAATAATGTGTATTGCAGATTATTCTGCAGTGGGCGCTCAAAGCCTTCACTGTATATCTGTATCAAAAGGCAGCACACATCAAATGGTCTCAGTATTTCTTTGCATTGAGCAGACTGACGTCCTGCTGAAAATCCACGTTTATACTGGGATGCACACATAATACCATTTATTATAAAACATGGAAGCACACTAAAGCATTCAAGCAGCTACCAAACCTGACTTTTTTTTTAAAACAAACAAAAAAATGTAACAATTTCTAGCTTTCAAAACTTATTTTTCCCCAATTTCAAAGGGAACAGGAAACTGCAGGCCTTACCCCATCCTACTACTCAACTTTTAAATGTGTAAGAAGGACCAGGTACTAAGGACATCAGGGATATGCTGTGGGAGGAGCACATTGCTATGGAGCAATGTGATCAAAGTATGTGATTTAATAAATACCAAATCAGGGATATGTAGATTAAATCTCCTTACTTCAACCTGTTGGACTACAAGAAATAGAAAAGGTCACATATGCTTCCAAAGTGGGATCCTTGTAAGAAAGAGCCCAAGCATAACACTTTTGCTATGTACAGCTTTCACATCTACTGCTTGTACAGACACAGACAGAAACCACCTCTGCAGAAGGCTGATTTCCTTCGTAAGGCAAGTTTTACAAAATCAAGCATTTCAAGCAAAACTCACCCCTCTCTTTTACAGCGTAAAAAGCTGTAAGCCTTCCCAAAGAAGGAAACCAATAAAAACACAGACATAGAGATAATGAGAATGCACAGAGATATCTGAGGCCAAACATTTTTCTGCAAAAGTCACTTCAAAAATATGTTATCAGTGAGTAAGGGTATAGGCAGATGTTTTATGATGAGTGCAAATACAATACTACTCCTTTCATATCTTAAATATTGTTCTAATGAGTTACAGTTAAGTATGCTTATCCAGTACTTGCTTTAGTTAATCTTCTTATAACCAAATTTAAATCATTTCGCCTCCATGGATGCTCTGTGAGTTTTCAGTGAAGTCATGGTGAAGTCATGCACTTCAGCTATGAAAACTGGTGATCTCAAGGGCATTGAAGCACAGAGAAAAAAAAAATAAATACATTATACTTTTCCTCAAGTATAGTAATAGTAAATGCAGCTCTGGAAACACTATGTGAAGTTATAAGATCTATTCACCATATATAAAAAGAAAAAAGTGATGAGTGGTGATTGAGACATCTGAATGTTACCAATATTTTGGTGTATTGCACCACAGCTCCATGGATTTGTAATAACAAAGTCAAAATTTCCAAAGTATTAATCTCAACTAAAAAAAAAACCAAACACCAACCACCTAGTAACTTCATCAAAGTTCAAGGAGGACCTTCATGTTTTCACATGCAACTCTACTATTAAATTAGGTCTTTCTTCAAACAGGAAAATATGACAGGTTTAGAATTTAAATAAACAGAAATTAATAAAAACATATTATTTGAAAGAGACAGGTGTCTCAGCACGAGAGATCTCTGCATTTACCTCGGAGCAGATAGTAAAAAAAGACTTTTTTCCTCTTTCCTCTACTTTTTATCTTTTCTAAATGGATCTATCAAATGAGTAGATTTTACAAGAATGTTAAAATATGTTAAAATAGCTGAATTTGCAATTCTCTGCTGTGTCAGCAAAACACCATGGTTTAATTCCAATGCCCCATTCTTCTAAGGAATGATATAAAAATGTTTCAAAATAGATTTCTGGGATACATCACAAGCAATTAGAAAAAAAACTCAGCAAGTTTTAAGTTTTACTCAGACCATATTAAAAAAATGTTAAAAATAGTGTTTTTAAAAGCCAGAATTACACAACCTTCTCAGATGGGCTACAGAGTAATTCTCATTTTCAGTGAAGCATTTAAGTAACCAAGTTGCCTCAGTAAAAAAATTTCACAGGCTTATTGAAGTTATGTCATTTTAAATAGCTCTCGCATTACCTCATCTGCCCTGGTTACCAACACTAACATTTACTACAGAGCATTGGTACACATGCCAAGCAATAAAATACACAGTACCTATACAATCATACAATCATATCATATACAGCACTACTACGGAGAAAGAAATGAAACCAGAACAATCACAGTGGTGTATCTTATAGTCTAAAGACAGGCAATGAATTTGTTCTTTATCACAAAACTTGTTTTGTAGAGAACAGCTCAGGAACATCATCCAAGAAAAGACAGAAAACTGCTGTTTCTTACCAAGAAAATAAAAACCATTTTTATCCAAAATAAAAGGATTTTCAAATGAAGATACCAAAAAAGTAAGAACACTCACCTTTTTCTGTGTGAAGACGTTTAAACGAATCAGTTTTCGATAAGCTTGGATCTGAGATGACTTTGGAACCAAGCTTAACTGTCAAGTCTATTGATCGGTATCCTTGAGGGAGTTTACGGTCATACAGTAGAGTCAGAAGCTGGGCAAGTGTCATTTCAGCTGGTAACGGTTGGCCTAAGCAAGGCCACAAAACAATGGCATCAAGTCAAAGAGCAGAATTACATTGGGTTATTTTAACATACATGTCCAGGTGCTGTTCATTACATGTACCACAGATGCCAAGTAGACTAAGGATTATCTGGCTCCAAAACAAGGGCTTAATTTGACCATTTGTTCTCTTGGGAAAAGGGGCTCCATCACTTTAGAATAAACTACCAAAGAAGTATGCCAACATTTCCTAAGGCAGCTCTATGCTGAAAGCCCATGCACTTGGCATACTGAACAAACGGCTATGGCTGTAATTTGATGTGCATTTTAAGCAGGTATTGCCTGTCCCCTACTATTAAACCCCAACCCTGCAACCCCTTCAAACCTACTGAATTGTGGTGGCGTAAAAAGTGTGGGACTTCTAATGTAAAATGGCTGAAGTGGAAAAGGTGGAAACCAGAGAAACCAGAATTGGTTTTTAGTGCTTTTAGTCCCAAGCATAGCTCACTACATGTTGGGACAAAACTCGGCAAGAAAAAAATGAATGGCACTGCCAGGAATACTTGTCTCAGCAGCAGCACCAAGTTGAAATGCACGTGCAGTACAGCCCAAACCGACTACTCAAATTAAGATTTTGGCTACTCTTGCTTATGAAGAGCATGTTCTTCCCTGAAATTGCAAGTTACTTTCAAGGCAGAACAATTTTTCCCTGGTAACAAGTAGGCTTACATCTAAAGCGTAATGTTTCAGAGTTGGACCATACAATACACTTAGCAAGCCCATTTCATCTTGGCTGTACTTAATCAAGTCAAATCAAGTTCCAGGAAGGTCTTTAGTAGCAATCTGTTTCTTCATGGCAAAATGGTGCCTTAAAGTAAAATTAAAAATGTCTTGCCATTGTGCAAGTGAAGATGTTTTCTGTCCTTTTTTCATCACTGAATCTGCTTTTCATGGCTTCTTCTTTTGTAACACAGGACGTACTGGACTAGATCACAAATACAGAATGGTCTATCCTACCACTAATAGACAGACAACTTTTACCAGTCAGATACTGAGACTGTCAGCAAGTTTTGATTCCCTTTCTAAAATTGAAACAGTAACTGTATCAATTTTAGATATTTAATCCAGGTATATGATCCCTCTAATAAGTGCCAAAGGGTACCTTCAAAGCCAGTAATTCTGTAATAAGTTCCAAATCTTTTTATAGGGTGAAAATGGTTCTGATCAGAAATTTAACACTTAATTCCATCAGCTGGTTTCTTGGTTTTATACTATGAAACAGATAAGAAGCCCTTCTGTATAACATTGAAGCATTTCACCCATGTTCATGTCCTTCACCCTCAAACATTAAAAACTCCACTCACAGCAATTTCTCTCTATAGGAGAGATCACACTCAGTGCCTCAACTACAACACTGCTACTAGTTCTGTCCTGGCAGCTGATGAACATGTATCTGCTATATGTAAATAATGACAGTCCTGGTTTTGAAATCACAAGTCTTATAGAATTCAAGACTACTCCTGAACTGGCAAACCAACCTTCCAGGCAGCAATGCAAGCCAGCTTCCTACCCAGAACATGAAATAACAGGGCACAAATACCAGTTTAGTTCTTCCTTGCAGGTCAAAAAATTTGAGTCCTTACAATCACTTTTCAGACACTGGAAAAAGACCATAATTCTGAAGTTTTAAAACAGTTCTTAAAATTACCCGGTAGAAGTTTATGGTACAGATGAAAGACTGGAACACTAATGGTCTTGCTGGAAGATTCTCCTCCTGAGGAAGAGGTACCTACTTTATCTGTCATCACTCTTCCTCGCCTTGATGGTGGACGTGGAGGGGTGGATGAAACAGCTCTTTTTGACTGAGATTTCAAACCTAGCACAGAAGTAAAAAATTCTAAGTCAAACTGGTATTTAGTAACTTTAGCCAGTCAAGATGCAATGTATTCAATACCTTCAATCATAGCAAACAAAATTCTGAGCACTGGCAAATTATCAGCATAACATCGACGTATAAAATATATCTGGAAGTAATCTTAGTATTTTTTTACAGTTACAAAGCTGCACATCCTTCTGAGACCCAGGCATAAACCAAGCCATAACTGTACCGTATCATATCATCAATAATAAAAGTAGCAACAATAATAAAAAAGTTCAAAACCTAATCTGAGTCTGCTCTTAAATGCAGCAGAAAAGCTTGTCTAGCACTGGGCCCTGTGGTAAATGTACAAGGTTTGTTGGGGTGTTTCTGATTTTTTTTTTTTGCCCCAAGTGAAAGTCAAGAATTTCTAAACTGATAGACATTTCAGCAGGCAAACAATAGATAACAACCACTTGTCTGGCCTACAAAGGTGATTACAGCTGTAGCACTGACAATAGCACATGTGATGAAATGTGCCCTCAAACATGCTTCTGAAGTTGCCTAGGACAAAACCTATGTGAAAACTAAGGGCAGAATAGGTACATAACAGTTTACTCAACTTATATAGCAAGACTGCCACATTTTGGGACAGCTTAACGTAAGGTACAGTGAAATGATGCTACCTTCTATGCAGGTGACAGACCAGTAAAAAAGTCAGCAGGTACAAAAGCTCACAGAACAACTGCCTTAAAATCCGCCAAAAGCAGCTAAAAACTATCAACATCCACACATGAAATGCTGTAATACACTCTGGTTTCAGCTGATCAGTAGGAACAGCTATAATACATAACACATTATCCAATAATCTCAGTATACTAAACCAGCTTGTCTCAGGGAAATCAAGCTCTAAATGCCATCTCTACTTTTTATTCATTTTACCAACAGGGAACAAGCTAAACACTGGCTACACGAGTCTCTGAGGACACCAACAGAATATATAAAAAGACAAAGTTATCGCTGATAGTAAAAACAAATGCCAATGAATTAAGTTTACATTTTAACTGTTTTACTTAACTGGTAAAATACAAAGAAAAGGAAGGAAAAATTATGTCTGATTCTTTCTAAACAGGGAATGGGCTACATTGGACACTATATCAGAGATGCATTGGGATTAGATACAGATGAGTATACTATGCCAAATCTTGCATTGGCATATAATTTTTTCTTCACAGATTGTTTATACATGTTTTAACCCTTCACTTGGGCCTACCAATATTTTAGATTGTATCAAAACATGTTTATCCTGTTTAAGTGGCACCTACTACAAATGTCTTTCCAGATAAGGATGCTGAATTGTTTTATATATATACCAAGATCTGTGAAACTGCTGTCCTTTTCAACATTCAAGCTTAAAGTTACATCTACATCTAAAAACCTGAAATAAAAAGCTTAAGAAATATTGGTGCCAGAAGTCAAAGGAAATCAGCATCTCCTCTTCATGCTTCATGAAGTGTAAATGAAATTGAGGTAGCTCAATGAAGGCAGAAAGCCAGACAGGAAAAGGGTAGTTCATTAGTCTCTCACACACACCCCAGAACTTAAACCTGAAAGACTAATGATCTCTACAGCCGAACTCTAAGATCATCAGCTGAACTGTAATCTTCACTGTAAAATTACTGTGTTCAATTTATAGCCTCCCAAGAAGTTTTGGGGGATAAGAGTTTATATGAATGTCTTCAAGAGGTTCTTCACATTAGTTTTCCGAATGAGAACTATTTGGAGGAAAATCCTGTATGTGTGGTTTCCAAGATTTTAGCAGAGTACCACCAGATATTAGGCAAAGTATATAGATTCTCTGATTTCTGAAGCTTATTAGGGAAGTAGATGATCAAACCCTGATGCACCAACCACTGTAAAAAGGTAGAGGCAGTAATATGCATAAGACAGTAATAATACACAGATTCTAAGATACTGCTATATAATCCAAGCTCTCTACAAAATCCTGTAAAATGCACTAGGAACAGCATCCACAACACACCACTGACACACACACACTCAGGTACAAATTTACCAAAGTCTGTAATCTGCTAGAGGCAGTGGTTCTACCATGAACCAATATGTGCCAGTTAGATTAACTGGGTACTACAGTTTCTTAAGCCATCATTAGAATGATTCTCTCCCCACTGCCATTAATGTCAGAAAGATCCATTTTTTTCTGAAGTTGGAAGAAAAAACCCCAAACATACCAGATGCAACAACAACACTATAGTTGTCCTGAAATCCATTTTCTGCTTTAACTTTCTCTTTTTCTTCATAGTTCTTTTTTTCTTTATCTTCCTTCTGCTCATTTATTAGCTTAGCTGTGATACTGGGTGTATCTGTACAAGGAAAAAAAATATGAGAGAATGGGTTAAGAGAGCAAGTTGATTTTGTTACAGTTTCTAAGCAGTTAACAAGACTATTCTCAGCTGTTTTAGTGGCTTAGAGTTCCATCCCAGGCAGTAATAGTCTTGAAAATATCCATTAATTGAGCTATTATCTCAATTCTGGTCCCCTCATTCCTGAAAAATCTGTCCCCTGAGAATTTAAAACTGTAACAATTCAAACCATTACCTGATGAGTCATCATGTTAGAACACGACTGCTACCAACCAAAAATGAGATTAAGAACAAAAAAGCCAACACCAACCCCCCACCAAAACAAAACAGCCCAACAAAACAACAACAAAAATCACAAGCTTTTTTAAGGACACCTGCAGACTTATTTAAATAAATTACTGCATTAAGGTTTGAGTATCTAATGCTGTATACTGATTCTATTTCAGAACTGGTAAGTGTGACTGTTCCTCTGAATCTGGAAGATGCCTTAAAGCACATTACACATCCAGATTGTGCTTAAGTGAGCATCAGATCACTGCAGTTCAACTGTTTTGCTTCAATTGTTAGCGTAGATCACAACTATAAGCAAGCAGCTACCCAATTACTGATTTCTGATGACAACAGATCACTTCAACTTTGTACCAAAATGTCCAAACAATTGTCTAATAGCTTCTGAGCAGTAGCTTGTTGTTTCCACACAGGCACAGCACCCTTAAGCTACAACCACAGACTGAAGACCTGGTACCACGCAGCTACTTTTAGTTGTGTATCACCAGTTGGTGAGGTGCTGAGAGAGTCTGACCTGTTTGGAAGTATATTATGATTTGTGCCTGAAGACATTGGTTATATCTGTGTTAGACAGTGGAGCAGACCAAAATCAGATAAAGTGAAACTGCTCCTGAGGAATGAACATTTGTTAATTTAGACTGCGTGTTGGCTTTAAAAAAAAATAAATCTAATTATTAAACTTCAGAGTTTCTCTGCTTTGGTCCCCTGAACTGAATGCCCATTTATCGTTAAGAAACTGAAAGGTCATTAATAAGATTATTAATGAAGGTTACACAATGGTATTTTCAGTGCTCAGGTAATACCCCGATTCATTCAAATTTTCCTGACTAGCCAAGACCAGTAACTTAAGACCAAAGAGAGTGAAATACAAAACAACTGGTACTCATTCTAGACAATCCTATCTTCAGTGACACTGTACATTCTTTTTTTTTTTTTTTAATAAGGGCTGGGTGAAGATGTATGAAATTAACTTGCTTATTGTGATTGATTATATCATAATTTATGAAAAAGTCAATTTGAGGTGTTAACAGTGTAGTTAGGGACAGCCTCTGCACAGGATCTTCACAACTTCCTATTGCTGCAGTGGTGGCAGTCCATCCTCTCTCTGTCACAACACAGTTTACTTCTCACCCATTCAAGTCATCTTTAATATGTCCTTATCATGGACTTCATGGAATGATACACAAATATCAAAGCTTTTAATACCATCAGTGAAATTGCACCAGATGAGAGAGGAAAACAAAAACTTGAACTTTTCTAGAACAAATTGTTCCAATTTAAAGGTACAGTTAAGCTGAGGAGTAACAATTCCCCAGCAAAACCCTGAACTTCTGATGACCTCCAAAGTCAGCATTTGATCAATTTCAATGACAGGCATTCCAGTACACCACATGGTCACATTCCCCTCCCTAGTTCCTATTAGCACTGACCATTAAGCTGACCACAACACACCATGAAGGCAGCTGTTCAGTACAGTTTATGTCACAGCTCAACTTGCTTACAGTGACCATCCCACACATTACAGTAACTGACCATAAACTGCACAAGGACCTAATGACCTTAGTCATGTTCCACACATGACCATGTGCATGGACATTAAGTGTATAAGAATAAGTCTAACAGAAATAATAAATTACTCCCTTGTAAATAAGCCTGAGGCATTTTTCTGGGCCTCACTGTTTTTTTATCAAAACCCTCAAACACATCTTGTTCTGTCCAGGGGTTCTGCCAAATATCATTACAGTACTTCTATCACCTTGTAAGGCAACGTATTTATTACCCTAAGGAATTTGATGATTACTTCAATGTAAAGATTTCTGGTACATATATAGGAGTTCCTCCAAACTCCATAAAGATCAGCTATTACACTGACTTCCAAAATACTATGCACAGAAATATATCTACATGTAGCAACATATATACCTGGTCAGATGTGTGCAGCTAAGTGCACATCTGCAAAATAGCAAATTCATAAATGCTGTGAAGATCTTTGGTTTTTCCTTGCTATTACTGAGAACCCCAGTGTAAAGAGGGAATGCTGGGGTGGGGGTTGTATTTAAAAATAAAAAAAAAAATGGAAGAACTGATTTTTGATGCAATATAACCTAACAAAGTTTGGTTTATTTCTAACCTGAGGAGAATCAACTTAAATTTTGCCTGTTTTTACCTAGATAGCTCTAGCATGGATCAAACACCTTCTGCATTTTAAGCACATGTAAAAAGAAAAATTAAAAAAAATCCTAACCCTCATTTTTAACATACAGTTCTATTTTCTAAAGCACTAAATAAACATTAAAGTTCTAGTTGGGATTCATTTTAGGATTAAGACCACTCCAGTGTCAAATTTTGTATTACAGTCTGCAGAGGTCTGATCAGTCCCCTACAGATGGGTTCATTTCTCTGTTCTCAAGTAGCATAAATGGATATACTGAACTTAAATTAACCAATAAATTCACACCTTAACATCATCTTCTCATGGTATACAACTTTAAAATTATCTCTAAAAGTAAATTACAGTTTTGAAAAACTCAAATGTTCGTGTAATAGGCAAATGCATAACCACAGAAATTAGAGCCTTTGTTAATGCCCTTTTCATAGCAACAGAACTTAATCTTGAGATAAACTTTTAAAAGTTCTAGGATATTTAACTGATATAATTTGAGAATATTTAAGTGACTGGATGAATTGAAGACATTTCAGCATCATTTGTATGGTATTCCAGATACCCCATGAGAAATTTGAGAACACATTAATACTAAAAGGCAAACAAGAAACCTCAAACCAAACAAAAAAAAAGGAAAGAAACAAATCCCCCTCCTTTCCCACCTGACCACTGCAGATTGAATAAAAACAGTATTTGACCAGTAAAAGTGTATTTTACATGAAAGATGTGAGGCATATGAAGAAGTTCACAACTTAAACCACTGTTCCATATTTGGCAATTACCAATGAACACTGCAAATACGTATGATAGACAAAATTGCTTTATGGAAGGGTATAGGGTTTTTTTTGGGTGGTTTGTTTGGTTTTATTAATGGGGGGGGAGGGGAGGTGGTGGTGATGGTGGGTTTTTATTAGGAGGGAGGGGTGGTATGTGGATGGATTTGAAAATGAATCTTAAAAAGTAAAACATGAACAATTGCAAACTTGCCTGAGACACGGTCAAGAACCTCTGCTAGAGTTGTTGAGACAGGCAAGTGAAGAGTACGGAATTTGTGTCCAGCTCCATACATTGGATGTTGAATTACATGACTAGTAGCATTAATTCTACCCTTGTATAGCTGAAAGGGAAAAAAAAAGTCAACATTTAACATCATTAACATTCAGAAATAAGTTAAATCACTAAATTCTTACAAACTTAGCAAAATACAGCTACATCTTTTGTGTGCTGAGAACTGACATATCCTTCAATTTTGGAGGTTTACAGTAACAAATGCATTAAATTAGGACACAGTTGGTTTTTTAAATAAAAACAATTTGTGTCGAAAGCCTAGAATTTTTTTAGGGTAGAAACAATATGATGTATTTGTTTTTAAAAAGCAAATTATTTTATATACGTGTATATGAGAGAAAAACTGAATGCCTGAGACTTGTAATTACTTTTAAAATTAAAACTTCATTCTGGAGTTCAATTATTAAAAACCACAATATACATGGAAAGGAGAAAGATGGCATTTTGCTAATGCTGTAGCTTTAGTATGAAGTTTATTTTTTATTTGAAGTCTACTTTTTGCTATTATGATGGATAAAGAATTCACTGCTAATTAAGACATTTCAAATATTTTTACATAGCATACTTAAAGCTGTTTACAAGTTGTATCACTCTTTGCTTGCAGTAACTTTATAGACCATTCTGCAATGAGAGTGTCAATGATCCCCTTCCTCCTATCACCTGGAAAACTGTTTACTAATATTCACATACATAAACACTTTATTGGTGTGCAATATTACCAAACACACAAGCAGAATTTAGCTTATGAAATGTAGTTTGCTTAAGAACTTAAGAGATAACAAAACGGGGATCCAACAATTACATTCCTTAGTTAGAACAACCAGACTGGTGTTTTTAAGAGAAGAAACTGAATCATCTGACAGCTCCTATTCAAGATACTTTTTCTGTTTTTAGGTATCTAGCACCATTCTGTAAAAAACTGTTCTATGTAAAAGAAATTATTAGAAAGTTGATGGTATTTTCACAGTACCAACGGCCACATTAGCAATTTATCTCTGGCAGGTTAAACCAAAACATTTTAGTATCTGTGTCAAACTGTATTTGTCCCTCCTTTTCCTTTTCATACTAACTGATCCAGTTTCCATGCCATATTTTATGTAGTACTTTACACCTGAAATGTAGTAAGAACAGCAGAAGCCAAAGCAGAAAATAATTTTTCCTCATATGGGAATATCAGATCTTTCAATAACTCCCGTTTTTCCTTTATTTCTTTCCTCCCAGCCTTCAGTAGAGAGGATAGCACTTCAGTCAATAGTTACAAATCTGTTTTCTGGTGAAGTAGAAAAGCATATATTTGCTTTCTAAATTAATTCAAGTATTTGTCACTCAAGAACTTATGCATGGTGTTCTGGGTAATGCTGAAGGATTTCTGTCAGTTTTGAAGTAGCAAAACCACCATTGTTCTTCAACGAAACTGATAATGAAGAATAGCTGGAAGCACTAGAACTTGTATCTATATTTGTTAATGCATAAAAATACTATTAAAAAGTCTGCCATAAGATAAATTTCTGTTGTCAATTCTTTCAGAGTATATTTTGAAAAAGATGACTTTGTGTTAGAATAATGCCTTGAAATTTCTTTTCAAGTGCTGAGTTACAATTCACCAATACATTCCTTTCCAAAATTCTACAACATGTGCAGGAGGAAGATCTGCCATCTAACATTCAAAGTTGAATTTACCCTGATTGTTTTGTTATTTTATAGGCTACATTTATTCCATGTTCACCATACAGATAGAAAAAATTCTTACTGGACAAGGGGATTGAAGAAACAGAGTAACTTTTTCATCTTCCAGCATCAGCTGCAAAAAAAGCCTCCTAATAAATCCTGAAATATTTCCAGAGGTTGGGAGGTTCCCACGCTGAGGAGAGGCCTGGAACAACTCACAGAGAACCTAGGAATGCAAGATGACATCAGATTTAAAATATTTCTATCTTTAGGTTTCTAAAATATAGCTCTACTCAGCCATAATAGGCGGTGTCTAAGATCTACCTTCCGATTATCATTTAAACCAGATCGACATGAGCACCACTGAAGAAAATGCCAGCAGCAAATAAGGTGGTCTTACAAAAAACGTTCAAAATATTGACTACAGCTTCAAAGTAATTGTAAACATGTAGACTACTCAAAAACCTGAAGATAAAAGATTCAGAAAATTTTCCACTACATGAAGCTGGACATGAACAGAGAACTGTACTGGTTTAGTCTTACTCAAGTCTATCTGTTCCCAGGGCACTGTTATTCTTAATGGTGAAAATATTTTTTTCTTTAATTATACTTTTATTCAACTAGGTCTGCAAGGTTAACAAATGTAAGGGAAAAGAGCTGAAATAGCACTGGAATGACAGGTGCAGAGACGTATTTTGCACTAGCCTGTATTTCCCTGGTCAAACCTTGTAGGGTATATCGTTGTGCGAGCAAATTTACTGGGAAACCTCCTTAGTTGCTGCCTCCAAAGATGAGTATGACGCATGAGTTACAAACTCAATTTCAGAAGAGTTTAGACCCATCCAATTATTCTGGATTTTGGTCTGAAGTTTATTCCTCCAAGAAGAGTACAAATCTATAAATAGAACTGGAGAGCCATGCCAGAAGATTTTTTACACTTTTCAAAGTCAGACCAACAAGCCAACAGTTTTCACATAAAACTTTTCCAGCCAATGAGAGCATACAAAAAACCAAAAAACCTCTCTCACCTGTGCCATAAGTCTCTGATTATTAGGATGGCAAGAAATACACTGTAAGAAGAAAGCTACTGTTGCATTTTCAATTGCTGTCCGCTGCTGAGTGGTCAACCCTGTTGTTACAGTTGAAGAAAGCAAGCTAGATCTTGCACTGGTCTGTTGTGCTGTCACACTGTGTCCTCCAGAAGTAGCACCAGAATGGCACAACAGAAATAAAAGTGCTGTCCACAATGGATTGACTTCAGAGCCACCTAACCAATCCTTCATCATGTGGCTGTTGCCAACTTCCGTCAAAAACCTGAGAACAGGAGCAACCAGGTCTGCCGTGATAGGCATTTTGTTAAAGTGCTGTGGAACATGATGCCTCCTGAGCCTGTCCTGGGTGACATCCATTGATTGTGTGGTGCAGTCAGAGCTAGAAGTGTGGTTAAAACAAAAACTGGCAAGACTTCTTACAAGCAGTGAAGGCAAACCTGAGTCCAATAATTGCTTGATAGCTTCAGGAGACTGAGATGAGGCAGCAAGAGTGGCCAGGTGAGACTCTGTTAGTGCAAGAGGAGCTTGTGCGTTTTTAGAGTCATCTGTTAAAGATGAACTTAGGTCCTGCTTTTTGCTGTCATCAGTCATGGACAGTCTATGTTGACACTGCATTGGAGGAGGAGTGATACCCATCCATCCCATGAGCAAGGAAAAATAATTTGGGTGGATGTGGCACATTGAACAAAGCAAACTATCAACAGCTTTCTTCAAAACCATGTTGCAGGGAAGAGACATGGACCAGTTAAACAGTGACCTGTAGAAGACAGAAAATCATGTCAATTCATAGTTTGCCACTCGTGTTCCCTTTTCTTCATTGGTTCATAAATCACCTTTTAACATTTACAATTAAGCATTCTAGAAGCTGTTGTAAAAAACAGAGCTGGGCCTGAAGACCTCATTTGGATCACAGTATTGTCAAGATAATGATTACCCAAAAGTCATTCCCCAATCCTATGTTTAAATTTCTTTCAACATACTCAAAACAGTAATAAGCTGACTTTTCTGCCATACTATACATGAAAGGCAGCATTTCAGTCTTTTGACAGATGTCACAAATTTATGCATTTTTGAGCCAACTGCAACCTCTTCATGCTTTCAACTCTCCAAGATGCAGACAGTATGATCCCATACACACATGTCCAGTCATTTACATAAAACTCTCTTAAACCTTTGTAAGATCTGGAAATATTTTAACATACTTTCAAATTTTTTTTTTTAAATTTTATTAGTTCTACCATAAGATGTTTAAAAAAAAAGCAGCAACAATTTTGTTGGTTGAATGATGTCCTCACTATCCTTACTCAACCTGGACTTAGGACATAAGTCTCAAACAGAATTACTTGTCAGAGACACTAAAATCCCACCTATCTTTGAATTTCTTTCCACCCAAATGCTATGCGCTTCCACACGAATGCAAATTCTAATTTAGCTCCTACTATTAAGCTTTAATTTCAGAAGTGAAATTTGTAAAATACTGAAATAGTGATTTCTTCATGCATATTTGTTCACAGTAGGTGAAGTAGGTAAAAAAACTAACTCCAGAGTTTTCTGAACTGCATTTACAGTAACATAGACACCACACATAAGTGACATTATCGTAACCTTGAGCACACACTTTCCACCTCTTGAATCTTAGGTTTTCGCATAGGTTTGCATGTACCATCAGTTATCCCATTTGAAGACAAGGAATGTTTTTCCCTCTTTTGGACAGGAGTGTTAGTATGTTTAACCTAAGGGACTCTGAGACTACATCAGAACATGGCTCAAACCAAAAATTTTATCACTGGTCTAGTGAATAGCTGATAAAAAAATCCCTCCAAGAGAAGGCATTCAATATGTGTCTGTGACTAAATGACCCATAAATTTGGAAAGACAGTCACAATTTCCCAAAGTACATATAAAGGTACACTTTAACTGCATTCCAACTATAATATTTACATTATTCCTCTGCCAAATTTTTCTGGGTAACTTCCTGGTCTATTGAAAATAGGATTTTTTTTTCCAGCTAGATATTAAAAAATAACTAAGGAATAAATTAATATCCAATTTGGCCAAAGTGGAAATATAGAAATGGAACACGGGGATGATAGGAAAAAATATATCCAAGAAAAAACGTGAAACATGAAGGAGAAATTAGGAGTTATATGAAGAATCAATGAAAATATATCAAAAGTTACAATATCAAAGAGAATGAAGAATACACATGAGAGTTAATTTTCATTAGAAGAATTATTTACCCCTTTAAGTCTGACAATCCTTCTATATTTATTAAAAATGTATTTTATAATTTACTCCAGATGCTGGCTGATATAAATTCCAGTTTTATTTGGCAAGACACCCCGCCCTTCCCAACCTCTTGGCTATCAGTTAGAGATAATGGACTAGTTATAGATACAGATATTACACTGAGTAACAAATAATACTAATATACCAGGACAATAATGAATACCATAACATATAGATACTGTGAAAATGACTGCACTTAATTTCAACAAGAACAGTCTAGTTACCCACTAGAAAACTTCACAAAAACATGCAACAGTTTACCTTTCATGCATATGCAAGTATATACATAGATTTGCTGTTTTGGTTTGGATTTCTGTTTTTAAACAAGGTTATACCTGGATTACCTCAAGTACAGTTTGTGTTTTGATACAAAACCACCTGTTTAGATATTTAAGTATTTACACTATCAATTAGCTACAGGAATGACAAATTTCAGTACAATTTCACAATGAGTGCACTTAGTCTTTGCATTTCAGTGAACAAAACAATTCAGTAATAGAAAGAATGTGGTGCAACACCTTGCTTTACTTACTCAAAGAGTTCTCTGTCCAGCAATGCTGGTAAATCATATTCGACAAGCAATTCATAGCTATGCCACAAAATTGCTGCTACGCAATGCAAATGGGACGGAGATGGCATCAGAAGACCATACTCTCTTGTTGAACTATTTGGACAAATGTAGCTGACCCGGCCACTTTTCTTCATAGCTGCAACTCTTGCTGAATCACTGACCCATTTCAGCAATGCTTGGATTCTGGAAGGCAGGATGATGTAGAACATTATAAAGGGTCAAATAAGCACTCAAAACCAAATCTGATTTACACATTTATCTCTTCTTTGAAGCACAGTTCAAGAGTGAGCTGAAACTGCTTTCTCAAGACTTAGGTCAGTAACAGGGGAAAATTAATAAAAAAAACACTTATCATTTTGGACAACCAAATGTAAGCTTTCTTTCTACACAGAAAGAAAACGTACAAATAATCAGAACTTGGGTATCTGTTGAGAAAAGTCAGCTGAAAACTAAAAGTTTAGAAAAGGGACAACATTTTCTAAGTAAGCAGAGGGAGAGAAGGGAAAGCTGGAAAAGCTTTCTGAACTTTCAGGCTATCTCATAACTAAGTTTTTTAAAGTCTGGTTTTGCATAACAGCGTCAAGTATTAGCAGATTATTTTTGTATGCACATGACAATCCAAATAACATTACCTGTCTTTTGTTCCAGGGTCTTGAGTTGTTCCAAGCTGATAAAGAATGTCTATTGTGGAGTCAGAAGAGAGACCATTTAATCTTCCAAACAGTAAAGGGCTATTCAGATCTTGTTGCATTCAAAAAAAGAAGGGGAGGGAAATAATAGAAGTACTTACATATGTATTTTTAAAAAGTATTAATAAAATTGTTATAGAAATGCAAGATTAACATTTAATTGAGTTTTGTCTCTAAAATAAGGATTCTTATTTTAGATGATCCTGATCCTGAAATTGAGCATTTTTTAAGTTCACTGCAACATTCAGCCTTTAAAAGGAAAAATCCGAGCAGCATTCATCAGATACAGGACCCAAAGGTTTAACTAGTAGGACATCTTTCAACATATTCCAAAAAGATGCAACTAATTCCAATAGTACTGTTCAACCCCATGCTTCACAGAAGCAAACGTTATTTCATCATGTAAGCTTTTTAACTTCAATATCATGGGACTAAGGCTGAGGATTTTCTCAGATTATTTCTTATTCACCATCTCCTTCCTGTGTTCATCTCCTGCCCTGTAAGAAACTATTCTCTTATCTACCAGAATTCCAGAAAAACACAGTAGGCTACACTGAAATGTTAACTCATGGCAAAATAAGTCATGGAAGCCATTGTAAGAAGAATCTTTTTCTGTTAATACTGTCAACCTCAAAATGAAAAAAAAAAAAAAAAATCATTTTTATTTAAGAGCCAAAGAACAGCAAAGCGGTATGGAGTAATAAATACAAAACTTCCAGTGCATTAGCAGAAGAACTTCTGCAAAATTTCATTGTGGGACACAGATTATTTGCTCAAGTGTCTTTGGTACATATCTCCGCCACCTGTAAATATTTTCAATACTTAGTGCTACTCAGAATTTATACTGTCCCTACAATTACTGCCCAAATACTGCTGCATTTGTTTTCCTTAACACTACTCACAGACACTCTTCATTTTGTAACATCTGGACATAGTACCTATAGTAAGATACACATACATTACACGTCCCACACTCATCTTCAAAACATTCACCTAATCATCTCTTCTTCACAAAAATCAAAACCCTTGTTGAACTGCTTTAATGTTGTTGAACTACCAACATACAAAGACTGTAATACTTAAAAGGAAAAGAAAGCACAATGGCAGGTTCTAGCAAGCCAAATTCAGAATCACAAAGCAATTATACTGTAATTGTGCGTTTACACAAGCAATGTTTATAAGTAACAATTGAAAAAACAAACATTGCACTCACCTGCAGGATCACTACCTGATGCTGAGCAGTTTCTTAGAAGAATGTCAATCAATTTTAGACCTATTCTGGTGGACTGAAGCCCAATTTTTACAAGCACAGCCTCAATGTTTGGAGAATGCATACCACAGTAAGGGGACATTAGTAAAGCTGCACATGTCTGCAACAAATTAGCAGTGGGTGCTGCAGCACTCGCCATCATTCCTTCTAAATCACTTATGTGAGTGAGGCAGTGGTGTAATAATCTTAACCATCCAATACTGAAAAGGAAAACAAACATGAGCTAATGTACAATTTTATTATTTTATTTTTCTTATATGACATTACTACCTTCATTAGATTCTAGGACAAGCATCGCAGAAAACTGTTGTGACACGATAAAACATCATCTGAGAAAAGCAAATTAAAGAAACTGAATTTAAGACCACAATGTAATATACATTAGTAATGCAGTTATAATCACTCGCCCAAGGTTTTAAGAAAGGCAGGGTCTGTGGGTAGGAGCAGTTAAGAGCCTGCAAGTTTTATTACAAAAGTGTCTCAAGATTTCTTGACTGACTTGTATTTCTTCCAATAGGGACAACCTATTGGTGAGAAGGTGTTTATATAGGGTGTAGGTAGGTGGAAGGGTGGGGGATTTATTTTTAGGTAAAGTGTTACATTAAAAGGAGCTGGCCAAAACATGAATGTGAAACATGAAACAGCAGACTCTCTCACAGAGGCACCATTGGATTTATTAACATTAAAGGTCAGGATTCTGCAACAGTGGTTGGTGATTAAATGATACACCTACACAACTTCCCTGACATTTCAAACTTTTAAGCAAACCTTAGTGAACCTGATTTTAAAAGCACACCAAAAAAGTGCAGAAATTTTTTTTAGCCACTGCATTTCCCCATCTCTCTCATTCTTTATCAATATAGTTTAGTACTCTTTGTAATAACAAAGCTTGGAAAGTAAAACTATTGTAATTCAATTATGCAAATTACCTTGACTTCATTTGTAAAAAAATGTAAAAAAAGCAATCTACAATGCTGTTCAAACAAGCCTTATGAACAAGATGGCAAATGGTAATCATTTCACTGAAAAGTTCTAAACCACAAGGCTAACATCTTCACAGCTCACCTTAGCTCAAAAAAAGGCAAATTTGTACACAGATCTTAAATGAGGTTCACGCTTTTATTTTAGGAATAATTTACTCCTAATATTTATCATTTTAGAAGAGAGCAAGTTTTCTATTATGTCTAAAACAAAATTATATCCAAGTTTACTGACTGTATCTCTCATATTAATGACATTACTTTATTGAGATACTTATGAAATTAAGTGGAAAGCCACAATAAAACGTTTCAAGACAGGAAGAACGTTAGCTCACTTTCTTTAGGCACTGACTTTAAGATAACCTTTTCTGAAGTACCAATATTGTAATAGTATGATTGGGGTATGAAAATCTGCTTCAGTGCTACTCAAGACCAAAACCCAATGTCAGTTAAACAGCTCTTATCAAATAGTCACTGGACAGTATGCACGTTCTCTAAATTTACCCACACTCTAAAACTATTTACCAGCAAAAGAAGAAAGGTTTTTAAAGCTTTCCCATATTTTATTTTCAAATTTATAAACATTAAGGTTCAAAGATGAAATCTTTAGAAGTACTAGGTTTTTACAATATAGTAAGCTAATTTTCAGAACCAGGAAATCTCAAACATTTACCCATTAGATGAAACGCAAAGTTGAAAACTTTAACACTTAAGGGTTTATTCCTTTTTATAAAAAAAAACAAAAAAAAAGTGAGAAACTCAAGATGCCACCTAACCAAAAGGCTTTGAAAATAAATTTTGCTGATAATGCCAAATCACAACATCAGTTCCAATTTCACAAATGTTCCAAAACAACAATATTAGATATGATTTCCACAAGACACCCCATTGTCCTATTTCTATTCCTGCACCAATACTTACGTAACTGTTGATTTTAGTAGGGATAAGAAATACGTTGCTGCTTCAGTTTTTTTGACAACTGCCTACCCATTAAAAACACAGAATGCAACTCTAAAGGCTTTCCTAGCCTTTCTATTCTTTCACGACTGCAGAGATGAAACATCTCTTTTTGCACATGAACATCAAGCGTGCTACCAAAAAAGCACTGCTTATATATTTGCCTTCTGTAAATAAAGAAAAAAAAAAAGGAAAAAAAGAGGCGAGTTTTCTATTTGAAGCAGATTTTGTCAATGTTAAAATTAAACTACAAAAACAGGTACTCACGAATATGGTTTGCTACTGCCAAGATCCGACCCAGCGCAGAACACATCATTAAAAAAAGCCAAAAACCACAAACCATCAGGAACATGCCTCTGTCCAGTAATACCGGAAGCTTACCTTGTTTTAGAGACCTGATCCTCAGAGGGAAGGAATGGATTATTGACAGTGGCAGACGAGGTGTTTCCGAAGGCTGTGAGGCCTAACAGCTTGATCTGAGAGAGGCCTAGTGTACTGGCATCCCGAGGACGATGGAGACGGAGGCAGACAGCAGAGGCAACTTCAGCTTTTACCAGCTGGATTTTTATATACGTGAGACCGCTTGTGATTACAGGAGTTGACAAAGGTAACATATTGACACCATCTGCACTTATTTCAACAGACACTGATGATGGGCAAGCTAGAGTAAGATAAGAAGGTTTAATTTTATTTAAAAATCCATACTGGTTTGATTTTGAAGTATTAAATACGTGTTCCTGTTAAGAGATACAGAACAAGATGACTGAAACGATCTTAGGCAAACACTACTACATAACTGCTGCTGGAGTATTTGACCTGTGTGAAGGTACATGATAAAAATGCACCAGCATTTTGACACATGGTGTATAGTTTATTTCAAAGGCTTAAGAAAAGTCTTACTGTCAGTGTAAATGTCAAGGCAATAAAAACTTAAAATCTCATGCTTTATTCCAACTACCTCACAGAACTGTTTTGCCCGCAGACTCCCACCAGTATCAGACTCCCACCAGTATCATATTCTCACTAGGGAAAGTTTTGAGACATTTGACAAGTTTTTTGGCATATTTAAAGCTAATGATGAAAGCGAGTACTGCGATAGAAGAAATCAAATGGAGGTGCGGCCTTCCTTTCTCAAACAAAACAGAATTAGGAAGTTTTTCAACTTATTTTGCAGGTATTCTTCAAATAGTCTGTCAGTTTTAGCTCCTCTGATTATACTCCTCACATAATTTGTAAACATTACCCTTCAAACCAACACCAATATCAGTGAATATACTTACTCGCCAGAGAGGCCAGATGAGGCTGGATGTGGATCTCCTTAAGCAGCACAGCTGCAGGAAGGTGAATTGTGAGGTCGCACCAAGCCTCCTCAGGCAAAAATATGTATGACCATGCAGCAGAGCGAGCTCTTCTGTGGGGAGGAGTAGCCTGTAACAGCACTTCAGCAGGCTGAGCAGTAGGACTGCTTGAGGTGATGGAACCTTCAAAACGAGCACCATTAACAGTTATTATTAATGCTTACTAATAATAATACCCATTTTAATTTACAACCTGAATTGTGGAAAATCTCCCCTACCATCCTCCAACTTCTGCTGCTCTGTTTGACCTAGCTCAGGCTCACTCTGTGTCATCCAGCTTCACTGTACTTCTGTAACAGCTCCAAAAAATCTGATGTACCTGAAGGCAAGTTAGTGAGTCCTAGGATGCCTATGGCAGATAGTGGTCTGGAACTGCTTATCCCCTAACCTAGGGGAGGAAGGAGCCCACCTCGATGCATGATTACATCAGTTACAGATCACTCCCTCTCATTATTTCCTCTATCCACACAATGTCTTGTAACCTGTGGGGGAGGGGCTAACTTGCTTCTTCAGCATCTTTCTAAAATATTAGCAACGCCTCTGTTTGGAAGATGTAGTAGTATTGCAATATTTGACACCATCACAGTATTATTTGATAAAAATTCAAATGATCACGGCAAATTAATGTACGACAGAAGCATTACTCACCAAAAGGTGCAAAATTGTGAATTCCTTCTGCATTATCAGGCTCAGAAGCCAGCACTCTAGCTTTCAAACTGCTGTCTGTCGCTTTAGTGGGACCCGAATCAAGAAATTTCATAATTGTTGAAACCATACTTCTCGCTGTGTTAACAATAGCTCTTGTGCTTGTTACCATGTTGTTACAAATAAGCTGAACACCACCTGTATATAATGTGGGCAGAGGGTAGAAAAAACACCTTTTAGAAGTATGCAACAGATTCTAAGCAAAGGCCTCTTTAGCAAGTGTGCTCTTCTAGGGACATGCCTGTATTCCTTAAGTGCCATAAAAATTTTACAATAAACCTTTTACTTGAAGCAGCTAAAGAAAAGACATACTTACCCATATCATGGAAAGCCTTTAGTGCCTCGCTTGTATCCAACACTCGTAGAATGAACCAGAGCAGTGGCTCAGATAACTGACAAGTGGCAAGAGAACCCTAGAAGAAAATGTTAAGAAATACAGAGTTTTATGCAAAATCAGTAAGACAGAAATACACATCGGTCTCTTGTATTAGCAGGAAAAAATTCCGGAGAGGAAATGCCACCACAGCTGACCTATCTACCATAAAGTATCAGTACCATGCTCCATATGGTTCACTTCATGTAGAAGTCTTTGCAATAACATCAAACTACCAGGGATACGAAGCTGAAAGGAAATAAGAATACCCACTAATGTGAACACAATAAATGTTTCCCATCTAGACATAATAGAACATTCAATCCATCTTCAAGCCCTTAGCCAGGAACATTGACAGAAATGCCAAAATGTCCTTCCAGAGGTACTCTCACGCTCTATATATATCTCTCTCCCCCTCTAACATGGTCAATGGAGGAAAGCTTTCTAACTTTGTCACTGAAGTTCAGTGAGGTGAAGATGAGAAAACATTTTTTTTTAAAAACTTTTTTTTTTTTAATGAGCATTAAGTCAGTTTTCTGAGATTACAGAGTATCATCTAAGATATAGCTCCTTTAAAGCAGAACAGATCTCAGGGAGCTTACCTGTCTTCCCATGTACCCACAGGCCATGTAGGTAAGAATTGGCTGAAGCATCACTGGCACCGTTGTTGCTTTTTTACTAAGTGTTGTCAGGATAGTGAACAACCCATCTCCAACTGATATTGCATCTAAACCACCATGAAAGTTTTCGTGTTTAGTGAGATGTAAGCCACTTGCACCTTAGCGAAAACAGAAACGGTTCAAAAGTGAGAAGGTGAGACCTAAGAAACCACTGCAGCACGTAAGAGAACTTAAGGACATTTAAATTTCTTCTAGTTAAATTACCACATAGATTTTATGAACTAGAAATGTGCCAGTTTTCAGGATCAAATAAATCACTATTAGTGTTACCAGATAGATGCTACCTTCTTTACAGTATAAACAGGAAGACTTGACCAGGGAAGTCAGAAGTTTAAATCCAGTTTTAGATAAGAGCATGCAAGTAACTGTAATTTGTGCAGGAGACAGAATAAGAATTACAAGGATTGGAATTGCTCTTATCCAGAAGCAACTAACAAGCATTTAAGATTTTTTTTTTTGCAGATAATAATAGAAGTGCACTTGTGCAACCAAAAAAAAAACCCAAATCATTTAAGATATACATATATTTATCTATATCAGAAATGTATCTACTGAAGTTCTCCTTCGTGCTACAGTTGAGGATTTATTCATGAGGATTTATTGAGTATCAATATTCAGCAATATTGATTACACACTGCTGAAACTGAAGATGGAAAGAAAAACAATAGTTTTCCTAAGGAAGAGATTACTTTGTAAATAAAACTGCCTTATAAAACATGTCATATTAATCTGGAAAAGCTCTTAGAAGTTTTTTCATATTGGAGTGGGGGAATGGGTGGAATACCGTTTCACTTAGAGAAACTAGAATTATACTAACAAATCATCAAAAAAAAAAAAAAAAAAGGGGAGCCTGTTTTAGAGAAATATTCCAGCAACAGAACTGACAACTGTAGTACTTTAATCACCTTCAAGCTACCAAGAAACAAAATATAGGTAAGCAGTGGATACATGGAGGCAGACAGAGAAAGCAAAGTCTTAAGGCTCTTAGTCTAGAAAAAGTAAAGTAGAATGAATGGTGGAGCTAAGTTGTGTTTGCTGTGAAGACTTTGAGGCATGGAGAAGGTAGGATAGGAGGGGCATACTGCTACTTGTATGATTTTCACAGTCTGTCAATGACAAAGCATACAAACCTAATAAAATAAATAGTCATAAAATGGTCATAAAAGAAAATCCAACAAATATTTTAACTTCATGTGACAAGTGAATTGCTCGCGGACGTTCTGGTCCCTGACCAACTGGATTGCCAGATGCAGTAAATAACCATTACTAGCATAAGGTCTGACACCACAGCCACTAGCTATTAGTGCACCTTTGCAGACATTGTCTTCTTTATCTTTCCTGGGTAGCTAGCACGCTGCACTGGCTACTGCATGTTTACTACCATACACTGATAACTGACCTTTGGATCACATATAACTTCGGCTGCAGACTTGGAGAAATGTTTGTTCATAGAAACTCTCTGTAGAGAGCTTAATACATTTCTTCATGAAGGAGTTAAAACCACAAATAGCTGTTTTCTATCGTCCCAAAATACACATACAAATTAGTTTCAATAACCTAATTAAAAGACCCTGGGAGGAACAATCCACTGAAGAGATCAGCTGGCCCAATAGCCTGAACTGAATAAAAACCACTGTGAACAACAGGGTCTTTCTAAATTGCCTTATAAAAAATGCAAAACAACTGCTGGACAGAAACCAGTGGTTTAGAAAGACATCAAAGTTGATGAAAAAAGTTTTTTCACTTCAGCCCAAAAGAAACACATGTGGATCACAACCCATCATTCCCAGAACAAAACTATTTTCAGTGTTCATAGCATGTTGGCAATATGACACCAACTACCCTGAGTACAGGAAGAGCTGGAATTAATTTCTGGAAGGTTCCAAAAGCACAGTACGGGCCTGTCAAATATTGCCTGCTGTTTAATTTGACTACTGGAGGTTACTACGTTTTCCTCAAGTGCTTGTATGCCAAAATGAAACACTGGTCTAACATTAATGTGCTCTCATCCAAGAAGTGTACTGTTTTCTAGTAATAGCATCAGTTAACAGTTTCACATCTGCTTACAAGAGAGTAGCACAGAAAAGGCCAGAAGTACTTTCTTCAAAACAAGAGAATCACTAGAGAAATTTTACTACTATTATGCCTGAAATAGAGCGCAAGCTCTTTGTCTCTATCCTCCTGCAAAATGGTTTTCCAGTTTACTGCATTTGTTGTATTTCAGTCAGTAGTTGGTTTAATTTGTGCAAATAAACTCTATGCAATCATCACAACTCACAAACAAGTCACAAAGACAATTTCTCTAAGAAAATGCATTGTTGCTACATGTCTGAAACAGCAATCTTGCCGTTCAAAGTATCATCAGAACCAGAATCACAGAATTGTAGGAGTTGGAAAGGACCTTGAGAGATCACTGAGTCCAACCCACCTGCCAAAGCAGGTTCCCTAGAGAAGGTCACGCAGGTAGGCATCCAGACTGGTCTTGAATTCTCCAGAGAAGGAGACTCCACAACCCCCCGGGCAGCCTGTTCCAGTGCTCTGTCACCCTCACCGTGAAGAAGTTCTTTCTCACATTGGTGTGAAACCTCCTGTGGTCCAACTTCTGACCATTGCCCCTTGTCCTGTCCCCACAGGCCACTGAGAAGAGGTTGGCCATCTCCCTCTGTCTCCCACACTTCAAATATTTATAAACACTGATGAGGTCCCCTCCCCAAGGGGATCTTTTCTCAAGGCTGAACACCCCCAGCTCACTCAGCCTTTCCTCATAGGAGAGATGCTCCAAGCCCTTAATCATCTTTGTGCCCTCCATTGGACGCTCTCTAGGAGATCTCTGTCTTTTTTGTACCAGGGAGCCCAGAACTGGACACAGGACTCCAGGTGAGGCCTGACCAGGGCAGAGTAGAGGGGGAGGATCACCTCCTTCAACCTGCTGGCTATGCATCTTTTAATGCACCACGTACTGCTGACTCATGGCCAACCTGTCATCCACCAGGACCCCCAGGTCCTTCTCTGCAGAGCTCCTCTCCAGCAGGTCATCCTCCAGCTTGTACTGATACCTGTGGTTGTTCCTTCCCAGGTGCCAGACTCTACACTTGCTTTTATTGAACCTCATCTGGTTCCTCACTGCACAGCTCTCCACCCTGTCCAGGTCTCACTGAATGTCAACACAGCATTCTGGCGTGTTGGCCACTCCTCCCAGCTTGGTAACATCAGCTACTTGCTGAGGGTGGACACTATTCCCTCATCAAGGTCGTTGACAGCTGATTAACAGCTTCATCACTTGTCCACTGCAGCAAAATCCCACTCACAAATATATGACTGGAAGTCCCAGGACATGGTGTTAGTACGATTACTGAGAAAACAGCAACAGAAAAGTTGATGCATTCTATGAAAGGGCCACAACTGTGATCTGTCTTTTTCAGAAATAGTAAAAAGGAGAAGGAAGGCAGAACACATAGAGAATAATCAAGGTAATGAGTCTATAGTACAAACTGAATATCAATCCTAATCCATGCAGAGACATGCAATGGCTAAAGACTGAAATACAGGAAATTCCATTTAAATACTAGAAAAGGGATTTTTTACCATAACAATGATTGAGAATTGTAGTAGGTTGCCCAGAGCCCTTGTGGAGTTTCCATCCTTGGGGAATTAAAAGCCCAAGAGGACAAGGTACAAAGCAAACTGCTCTGAGGCAGGCTCGGAGCTGACCCTGCTTTCTTTAGGACTAGTTGGACTCGACAATCTCCAGAGGCCCCTCTTTCAACACTGGAAAAGCAAATGCCAAATGCATTCCTGCTTGGTTTTAATTACTGTCTCTCATCTCGTGGTAGTTTTCTCCTCTGCATACCTGACCCTCCATCACTCTCTTATTTCCTGTCATTTCTGTGACACATTATTTCATATATACACCCGATTTCTGGGTCTGTAGAAGCTCCAAGTGTTTTACCACGCCTAAAGACATGTTTTATTTCCAAAATACCTACCAATTATCATTGCCATAGCACTGCTGTTACACTGGCCAAGCGCAGACAAAATCTGGCTCATAATTTGTTGGTTGGCTAACACCAAGTCTGCCACATACACAGTCGATCCTTGAGTATTAGGGTTGCTTCCGTTGCCATCTTTGCCTCCTGAAACCTTTTCTTCGTCGGACACGCTGTCTGTGGTACTGCTTGCTACTGGAACACGGGCGCTATATTCTCGGTTACTGGAAAGTGGCAGTTGAACTAAAATGTTGACCAGCTTTAACAGATCAAACATAAGTTGATCCCTTGTCATTTCTCCACAAACTGCTTTGGCATCACCTGGACGGATAATATTGGCAAAAAGCCCTCCAAAACACGCCCGAGCACCCACAGAGCTGTCTGAGCCGCTGCGAGACATCACTTTGTCTGAACATGTAATGTAATGATGCACAAGGAAGGTTATAGACTCAATTACTGCAGAAATAGTGCTAACTGATACAACTTCAAAATTCTGTTCCAGGGTAAATTCCAGGAGCTTTACTTGCGCATCCAAGGGTCCCTGGCCCGTCTGGAAAGCACCCCTGAAAGAAAAAAAATTATGAGCATTTTTAACTTTTTAATATACTGGTCATTACACAGCCTGCAGAACCTTGTCATGCTATCACTTTTCTGATGCCACTAAGGATTTAAGTTTCCTCTGAAAAAAATCTGGGACTCATCTTTTTAAAAAAAAAAATTATTCAGTTAATTTTGTACATACAGTCTTGGAATATAGCCCTGCTCAGTGCTGCAAACATACAAAAGTTTGCAGTTTCCTGCAAACTTTTGTATGTTTGCAGGAAAACTTCATGGAAAGAAGTCACCTAATATTTTAGTATCACTAGCATAGTTTTTGACAGGAAACTTTTTTCTTTTCTTTTTTAGATCCCATATCATAGGGTTGGATTTTTTCCTTTTTTACCTGATATAGAAAGAAGAATGATCAGATTTTACCTCAGTAGTAGCTATATATAAAGACATGACTCAAACTATCACAGGTGGTGCTTGTAGGCTGATCTCTTTTAGGGATACATTTATTTTCATAATTGCTTTTTACATACATACTGGTGGACTAAAAAATGAACATTTGGAATCAGTATATTTAAAATAAAACTGGAGCTAATTCTTGAAGTGTTAATCACTGATTTTTTAGTGTATTTCTCTGCATCTTTTGAGATTGATTCATCTTATTAGAATTTTTAAAATTAAATACAGAACAAAACAGTTTATACAAACAGCCCTCTGAAGAAAATAGTTGTCATTTAATTAGCTCTCACAGTAAAATACTGCTTTTCTTCACAATCTTATGCTTTGATCTGACATGGTATACTTCAATAATTACATGAGATTTTAGAAATAACCATCTGAAACCTTTTCTCGTGCTTTGCTTCCATTTCATGACATTTCAGTCCCAAAAATCTAACACATTTCAAAACTTACCCTTTCTGTGGTCTCTGCACCTTATTTCAAATAAAGTACGGCACACAGACATACATTCCAAGATTCACTGTGAATTAATGATTTTACTGTATTATGACATTTCTTGTAGAAATGATTGATCAACCCATATAACCTGGTAAACACCACTCATTCAATTCAAGTTACTAATGTAAAATCTCTTGGAGAAGGTCAAAACTGTTGGCTGCTAAAAAAAAAAGATAACACCAAAGTGCCAACTACTGGAAAGCCAGAGGCTGAGGAAGCTCATCCCTAACTATATGAAGCCTTTGTCTGCGTATTAGCAGAACATCAATAGCAGAAATGAATGATAATTCCTAACATACTCAGGCCAAACAACTGGTATGTTTCTGGTGTGCTGCTGTATACACAACCTGATGCCCATCAACCTAGCCTTGAAGAAGCAGAGCTGTAAAAGACAAGCCTAAGCTCTTGCCTCTCCCCTGCCTCCTGGCATTCCTTCTCTACACTAGTGGGGAGATAAGGCATCAACAGGGCCCTGAAGGTCACAAGGGCAGAGGAGGTTTTCCAGTCAGATGAGGAGAAAAGAGAAAACAATAAATATACATATTACCTAAGTAGGATTACATAACTTTGTATTTAATTTTACCATGTTAGAAAAGCCATCCATATTATTTTCATAATCTACAACTAGCTTTTAGAATCTTATACAGGCTTTTCAGAATACCTTTTCTCCTTATAAGCTTACCATCAGTGCCCTTATTTTGAGGATTACTTTAACAAGGCCTGTATTTTATGTCTAGATACAATCAGTCAAATCATTTAGTGCTTCTATTCACTGTGCTTCATACACAGACAGCTGTGTGTGGACTCCCGTCACACTTTTCCACGTGCCAAGAGCAGCACAGATCATGCTGTTAGTGCTGCAGCAGCAGCACCTAAGATCTCCATCTATATAGAACTTGACAGTATAACAAGGTAGAACATATACATCTTAGTTGTGATTCACATTCTTAAAAGACAAAGGGGGCATGAAAGGAAAAAATATAGTTAAAATTTACCTTTCCGTTGAGAGTATATGTATCAATTTCAGTAAAAATTCACTGAACATCTGAGGACAAGTTGAAGAAAGGTGCACTTGTAACCGAGTAAGAAATTCTTGCATAGCTTGGGTTGCTGTTGGCCCAACCTAGAGAGAAAAGCATTTTCATAGGTACTGTGTCAAACTGCAGTGTCTTCAAGAACATTAATCAGTATCTGACACAAACATTTTGTAAGAAAGGTATTATGTAACTTAGCTTGCTTTCTGAAAAAAATTCACAGGGTTTTCACAGGAGAAATACTTAATATTAATTAGCATTATGAAATTTCCTACTACTTGTCATGAGGAAAAACAAGTAACTATTCTTTGACTAAAAGAATGCAAACTATGCTTCACACAGAATAAATTTCTGGGCTAATCAAAATATTTTTTTCACAAGCAACAGATTTACATATAAGTACTTTAACAGCACTGTGCAATGTTTAAGGTTTAAAAACACTACTTATTTTTTGTAAAATTTTATGGGAAGCATGGGAAATACCAGCTGTTTCCTGACCCTAAACTGTGTTTGAGTATTCTGTCAAATTACATGCAATTAAGCTAACTTGGGCTTTTTTAAAATCACTATTCACAGATGTTTTGAAGACTGCAAAAAGCAAAATATTAGTTGAAATTAGAAGAAACAGCAGAGACCACCTGAATTCAGAAAACAGGCAGAAAATAAAAGCATAATTTTTAATTCTGGAATGATTAATTATTTAATCTTCATCAAACTTTCAAGAAATCAACTGAACTCTCGTACTCTTTTCATGAATGCAACTAAGGAATCCCAACACGGAACATATTCACTGACACATCCCAGAGCCTTCTCTCCCCGTGTCAAGTCTCCAGATAGTTGTAAAAGTGTACAATTGCTACTGAGAATGCGCCACTAACCGGCACACTTCCCTACGACTGCTCACCAGGGCCAGCTAGGACCATTACAAAGACCAAAAAAAAAGCAAAAAAACCAAGTCAAGTATATAATATGAATAACTTTCATGAAAGTTGTATTGGAATCCTATAAGGAAGAATTTTCCTCTTATTTTAATTGCTAGTTACCTGTGGACTGTGTTGATTTGTTCCATGAGGATTTGTGCCGGAAAGAAATTTCACCAACACATGAATGAGGTTTGGATCTGACACCAACAATTGGGCAGTACTTTCCTGAGCTCCAATGGCACTGCTTGGACCAGCTTAAAAATAAAGGCATAAAAGTAAATCTGTGATCTTAAGCATTAAGTGTAAATCAAACATTTATACTGCATATGCTTTATACTTATCTCATGATGTATAAATATTCATAGCAAACTCAGCTACCAAAAGTTACTCGGGACTACAATTTTGAGTGTAGAGTCTCCCATTAAAGACAGATACATTTTAACTCATTTCTCTTTGCTAATCCAACATTTTAACAAGGCTTAAATGTATTTATTAGTTTGTCAGACAGGGACTGCATGTTCTATTATCCTGTAAACAATCAAGATATTCTTGTCCTTGACACGTTCAGAGACTTCTTGTCATTGGCTAAAAACTGTATGGAGCTTAACTGATAAGAAATCTGAGGAACAGAATTAGAATGAAAACACACCCTTCCATGATCAAACAACTCAGCTATATTAAATGTGAAGTCTTACTCATTCAGTAGTGGTATACCAAATCAATTACAAAACACAACTGAAAAAAACTGTAGCTTCCTACTGAATAAAAATCATATTCTAATATTAAACATATCTAAATGAAGTTACAGGTTATTACATACTGAAGATATATTTTTCAGACTATCATATAGAAAAGATTAAATCAAGAGGAAATTATGTTCTTATATAAGAGCTTGGCTAGCATCCCTTTGCATCCCACAGTAAGATTCTTAATTAGGGAGGCTGTTAAAAGAACCAAATCCTGAACTACTTACATCCTATTTATCAGTCTTCATAATTCACAATAATTTCCTTACGTGAAGGACTGTTAAACTAAAGATCCCAACCAGGAGGGAAACATCTCTGTCAAAAACAGAATTAAAGACCCGACTGCTTCCATCTCTGCTGGAAAGCTTTCAGAGCAATGAAATAAAAATAGCATTGGAGAGACACTTGCTATGTGAAGAAATCCTTATGGAAAGATACACAGCAAAGATAATTCACAGAAGTTTCTCCTTATCAAATACCTTTTTATTTTCATGTTATAAATACATTTAATACTTTAGATGAATGCAGAAAACACTAAAAGTGTTTCATTTACATCTGTAGAAATGAGTTTGAATTGATTTATCAACATTAGTATTGGAACAAGCCTGTACGACTATGACTGATTACAGAATCACAGAATGTCAGGAGTCGGAAGAGACCTCGAAAGATCACTGAGTCCAACTCCCCTGCCCAAGCAGGATCACCCAGATTAAATCAAGCAGGAATGCATCCAGTTTGGTCTAGAATGTCTCCAGAGAAGGAGACTCCACAACCTCTCTGGGCAGCCTGTTCCAGTGCTCCATCACCCTCACCGTGAAAAGGTTTTTCCTTACATTCACATAGAACTTCCTGTGTTCCAGCTTGGACCTGTTGCCACTTGTCCTATCACTGGTCACCACTGAGAAGAGCCTGGCTTCATCCTCCTGACACTCAACCTTTACATATTTATAAACATTAATGAGGTCATCCCTCAGTCTCCTCCAAGCTGAAGAGACCCAGCTCCCTCAGCCTTTCCTCATAAGTAAGGTGTTCCACTCACTTAATCATCTTGGTGGCCTCGTACTGGACTATTTCAAGGAATTCTGTTCTTCTTGAACCAATAGGCCCAGAACTGGATACAGTATTCCAGATGCAGTCTCACCAGGGCAGAGTAGATGGGATGATGGCATGGCAATAGCAAGGAAAGCATGCCACGGCATGCCAGTTCCATTCTACTGTAGACAATACACCTGCTCTGGTTAACATTTGATAGTGCAGAACACGAAAAGGCTAGGTCTTGTCTGGGTGGGGGCAAGTCTGTGAAAAGTAAGTATGCAATTCCACAGGCTCTCTGAAAGACAAAACGTTTCAGAAAAGCACAGAAGCCTTCCATTGCCAGATGTGCCTTGGGAACACTAGTCTGGGTGTACTGATCAAGCTCATTTTCCCTTGTTAAATCCCTGAATTGCCCCTGAACTCTAGAATAATCAGTGTGACAAGCAACACTGCTATTCACTTTTTTTAAAAAAAAAGAAAACAAAGCACACACTCCATTGAAACTACAGATCTTACAATATGAATGATTGCATTTTTCTGAATGGGGTACATTTGGGATGTATCTTCAAGTCACTTGATTTGATCACTTGGTGATTCTTTGAAAGAAACTTTATTTTTAAAACTTGTTAGGTCTGTAGACTACGTACTTCATTACATCTGGTTATATGTAAAGTCTTTACATCTCACTATGAGCGGATGTTACATTAATATCTTCCTGGAAATGGCAGTCCCTAGCCCATCTCCTCTTGACGAGCAGCAGCCAAGTCTCAACTCAGCTCCTTCCAGGATTAGAAGTTTCCATGGGTTTTCTACTGTGTCATGACAGGGTTGATGCCATAACTGAATAAACACATCTTCAATACTTATTTGCATATTATTTTATTTATTTTATATTGAGCAGCTAAAAATATCCCTACCAGATAAAATATCACTTTTTATTCCACATTATATTTATAATCTGACATGCTTTGACATTTTAATTCAGACTTTATGATTTATCTTAATTATCTGCACTACTGGGAAGTGTTTAAGCTCAAAACACTGCTCTCAAACAGTACTTCCGGCAACAACAATAACAGATAAGCACAAGGGCATGTGAGGAGAACATGAACAGTTCTTGCTAAAGGAGCAAATGAGTAAGTGCATTATGAGAAGGATTTGACAGATGACAGCTGTTTACTTTAGAACAACTGTAGCTCAGAAATTTTTCTTAGCCAGGTGTCACTATGGATTTGCTTCTATCCGCCTTTCTTCACATGGCATTAAACAGTTGTAGATGTCACCTAAACATCGATTTTAAACACCATCCACGCAAAATTTGTCCCTAGATCTTGTAACCAGTTATGGTCACTGTTCTGAAAAGAAATGGTGGAGGTACTGGCTTTATCTCTGATAAGTATCTTGTGCTCTTCAGAGAAGAGTTCCCAAAGCATGGAAGT
Source organism: Heliornis fulica (assembly GCA_013399135.1). Lineage (NCBI taxonomy): Eukaryota > Metazoa > Chordata > Aves > Gruiformes > Heliornithidae > Heliornis > Heliornis fulica. Next base: position 2,390 of record VXBZ01001604.1, on the reverse strand, counting down.
TACACGGCGTAAGCTGCTCTGGCAGGGCAGTTAGAGGTCACTTCGAACTCCTAAACAACTTGTGATTCTCTCCTCAGGCACCTCTAAGCTCCCATTTTGAAGACATGTATCAGCATGTAATGGCATAAAGAAATAAAATTTTTATGACCATGAACTGACCTGCTCTAGATAGTGGCTGCTCATAAAATCCCAATACACAATGGTTCCCAAAAATAATCTCTCATTTAATAGATGGGGAAAAAACAACCCAAATAAAGCGCCTTGATTGCTACTGGAGAGATCTGAGGCTCTGGAAAATAACTGAGAAACAGCTTTGAAAAATAACACCTTGATGAGATCTCTAGAACCACCTCACTTCTGATCTTCTAATTCAACGGCAACTAAAACTGTAATCCTCAGAGCACAATAGTTGATCAGAAGTGTTACAAGACTGCACATAAAATGCAAATTAACCATTTATTTCCTAGAACTTTATTCCCTTTCCTAGAATGGATTGAAGAATATGAAAAAGCACTGCCCTTCCCCCCACCCCTTAGTTTTTTCCTTGCCTTGTCTTTATTCTTTTTAAATGAAAAACTGAGGAAAACAGAATGGCTGAATGTGAACCTATGTATCAAACGGCAATAATGAATTTCAACTAACTAAAGATAAAAAGGAGGTTCTCTGAGAAGGCTTTGAGATTTAATGGTTTGGCAAAGTAGCGAGAATGAGACTTCCTTGGTGCCCACCTGCAAAAGGAGTTTAGTATAGCAGCACCTATGAGTGGCTATACCTCTATGTACTTCTCTAGTTTCTCAAACAGCAAATATGAAGATTATGTCAGGAAGCAGTGCCTCCCTGCTTGTTTAATAGGTTTATTGCATCTGAAAGAGGTTTATTATACCTGAATAAAACATTTTTGTTGGGGTTATGGTTTTATTTTTTTTTAAATCGGTCATGATATTCAGTCATTCAGTCATGCAAATGAACACATTTGGGGGCTTGCTGTACTGTGGGTATTAAAAGGGGAAAGAATCTCCTTACATACACACTAGCAAGACTTAGACTATTCCCAATCAACTTTAACTGACATCTGATTTAAAAAACCCCAAACAACCAACACCCTTCCCAAGCTACCCAAAACCCTAACCATAACTGTCACTACAGTGAGGACGTGAAGAATTTGCACTTCATAACTTAAAACATTACAGATATAAAGAGGATAAAAGAGAAACCTGACTTCAAAGCAAGATGACATGTCACATCATTCTTAGGAACCTGTCTGTAAATGGTTCCCTCTCTACTGGCTGTATATGTTACAAAAAACCCACTACCCTTCCCCCCCCCTCCCAAACTCTACAAAAAAAACCCAAAAACCCAAAACCAAAAAATCCTCCCTACCTCTTCTGGAAAGCATGATATTGAAAATTTTAAATTGATAAAAAGTCCTGTGAGACACAGTCTTTAATGGCTTAAGAAACTATTTTTAGTTCCAGTTCTGAACCAAAGCACACAGAAAACAAGATAATCGATTGAAGTGTTCTGATGGATCCCATCTTCAATTGTCAAGAACTGAACAGAGCTTATTTCACTTGTTAAATGTGACAACTCGGTGTCTTAAGAGATAGAATACTATCTTGAATTCCTGCTCAGGAATCCTGCACAGAAGTTATCTGATGGCTGATTAAAATTATTTAGCTCATAGTTCTGTCGCAGAATATGGGAAAAGGGGCAGTCAAAGGATACATATATATGAGATTTGAGAGAGCGTGAGATATGTCCGTTAATCTACATATATGTATAAAAGGATACACACCATCAATCCTTTTCCTTACCCTCCAACAATCTTGCACCACCAACTCTTTCCAACTCAACCCAAACCTCAGGCTCAAAATCTTACATACACAAATATACTGTGTATGTATGGAAAAAACCCCACAACCATACTCAAATGCTGAAGTGCACCTGCGAGTCATAGTGGTTGCTCCTCAGCAGCTTTTCATTCACCCGGTCCCTTACTGCTCTCAGGCATTTGCCTAAGAAGCTCCTGCAAACACACAGCTGCCTGTCTGTCAGTGTCAGAGCACAACTCTGAGCCTCACACCACTTTATAAGAGATTCATATATGGTCTCAGTCGTTCTGGCAGCACAATTTTTGGAAATTGTCACCCACAGGTACAAATCAGTGTTGAAAATACACACGGGTATTAACTGCAGACATGGACGGATAAAATGGATGTCTCAGTTTGAGAATGTCAATTAAATGCCTGCCATTAATTTATTTACAGCTCTACTGCTTCAGCTAATAGCAAACATTTCAGCATTTTTTTTTGTGAGATTGATTGCTAAATACAGTCACAGAAAAGGGACAGAAAATGAAAAGCTGAAGAAATCACAGAATCACGGAATGT
>VXBZ01001602.1:464597-516638 GCA_013399135.1 Heliornis fulica | reverse complement strand
CCCCCCCCTTTTTAACCTTGGGATTTTAAAAATCTATTATATCTATTTGTCAGCATCTCAAAATAATGCACAAGTTTTGGAAGTTCTGATAAATTAAACCTGTCAGCCATGGCAAGCACACAGAGAATAGATGAGTGGATTCATCTCTAACCTTAAAGAACTGAATCTGCTCTGGCTGGTTTGGCTTTCGGTGGAGAGAGATGTCAGTGTTTATAGAGCAAGGCTGCTTCTGACAATACATATTTTCTTTTGCTCAATAGAATGAGCATAGGCAAAAAGATTAAGGAACATGCAACAAGCAGTCTGAATGTAAATATCATCTGCTGTGACTGCTGACACGTAAGTATCTATCAAAACAAGAGTGCCACACTAAATCTGGTTGTTAAAATCTTAGTGTTTTCACAGCTTTTGAGTTCAGGGAGCAGCATCAACTTTAAAACCAAAACAACTCTCTGCTTGCTGAGATGCCTGACCCGCTATTACTGTGACTAAAACCAAGGATTACTATCTTACTGCATCTTTCAACTGTAGTATCATCAACGTCATGTCTTACTCTGTCATCTTTGTATTTCTGTACTTTCAGAGGCACTTGAGCAGAAGAAAATTGCTACAAAGTAGGCTAATACCGTAAACTCACAATGTTAGTAGAGAAATTATGCACATATCCTGCTTCTTTCAGTGTGCTGAAGTCTTAAGTCTTTCTGTGTAGACTGAGAAGTGTGACTTAGCTAAGGCGAGAGCACTCCTGGCTATGACAAACTGTCTATCTTTTCATGTTTTGGTACCAAGAAGACTGTTTGGTTCTTAGTCTCACAAGGCAAAGACAGAAAGGACATTTGCTGGAAGTAGGGTACAGCATGTGAGGATGTGTGGCTACTTTGGAATACCACAGCTAAAACTGACATGATCACATCTTTTAATTTATTAATGCATGTTTCAGTAGTAATTCAGTTCGGTATCCTGAACAAATCCTTCTAGCTCCTCCCTCCACCTTACTATTCTAAAGGTAGAAGGTGGAGAGAATTATGTACACGTAGTGACAGGGTAATGGAGAGAAAAAGCTTTCTTAAAGCATGCATGCACACACACTGGATAGATGGGCTCTGCTCTGTCTTCCCTACACCTGGAAAGAAGAATGAGCCTGGAAGGCTAGCATGCTCTGAATAAAACTGTTCAGCAGTATATAACATATGCTGTGATAACAGCAATTGTATTTAAAAAATAATTAGTGCTTATATTGCTTAAGTTATCTGCTTCAGCAGTAAGGTACCGAGTATAATTTTACTTAGGTTTTTGTTGCTTCTGTTGTGAGTTTTGCAGATGGCAGAGAGAGATGTGTCTATTGAAAATAAGATACAGCTTTCTGTTCTTTCTGGTTATGTAAAAGGGGTGGGGTTTTGGCAGTCCTGTTTTTGAGAGTTCCAGGGCAGACTTCAAACTCCCATCCCTTCCCATCTTGGTGAACACCTCAGCTGTGTTGAGCTGGTCCTGAGTCTATGCACGTTTTGTTTGATGTGCATGAACAACTCACTATTAATAATCCATCTCAGATGCTTGTCGAAGTTGGATACCTAAGTACTTGTCTTGGGCAGTAACTGAAGATTTTTGTCATGTAACTGAATCAGGAGTTCACTCACTTTCACAGAGAAATTGGCTTCTTATGATCCTGACTCTCCTTGTCTGACAGGTTTTTTTTCCTCTCTCAAGTTTTATTCTTATTTTTCATTTAGTGACCTTGTTCTTCTTTACTTAACCTGGCTTTCTGCTGGCTTTCTCTTCTTTTGCTCAGACGCTGCAGTTGCTGTAGATATGACTTGATGGAGATTCTAGTCATTTCTTTCTGAACCTGACCCGTCCTCCCTGTCTCTTGGGTATTTATTCAGTGTATGAAAAGTGATGGAAAAAGTACAGGATGACAGGCTAGCACTTAGACAACTGACTAAACCAGCCAGTCTAAGGTTGAGCCTGGATCATCAGCCTTCCTTGTCCTGGATTATCTGCCTCAATATGTTTATGGATGTGAGGAAGATAGGCTGGTGCAAGATCCTTACAGGTGTAAATCCCTGCCTCAGCTCCTTTTGGAAGATTTCATGCTATACCATGACAGGAATGACCTGAACCTTACTAAGAACTCTTGCCAAAACTAATTTTGATTGTTTTGGAAAAGGATGGAAGTAGATAAGGTTTTCAGGTTGACCACAGGATTTTGAAGAACAGCACGTGTCAAATCAGGAGTGTAAAATCTCTTATGCTGAGCTACCGAAAATGAATGGTTTTTTGCAACTAACTAGAAGTGAACCTGAAAAATGGAGAGATTAAATTGAATGAGTTGGTTCGCAGTACTGTGTCTGTGTTACAGTTGTGTAGGAGAAGCACTACATACACAGAGGCACCACCTACTTCAGGATGCACTCTTGGAAGAGGTGAGGAATTTTCTCCTTTACGGAAAGAATGGGGAGATCTGTACAGTGGCATCCCATTATTCTTAGCATGTAATCTGTGATTTATAGAAGTAGGGGGTGTTGGTCACTAGCAATGCTATAGAATGGAAGAGTATAAACAGGATAATTATTCAAACACTGGTGTTCCCACCAGAACTGTCTGCTACCACAGAGACAGCAACTCAAGAGGGAGAAGCTGTGTCAAACATTAGCTGTGATAAAATTCTTCCAGTTCTATGCAACCAAAAAAGATAAGTAGCACTTCGTGCCATTGCAGGACAAGCTCACATTCCCTTTCAAAGACAGACAGAGGGGACAACAGGGAAGTAGGTTATCTCTGTAGCCTTTCAGTAGTTTGAGGGAAGGGCCACAACTGCTGACAACCAACAACTTCCAAGTCGCATGGGCTCTACTCGGCTCCTCGTATGACCTTTGAAGAGTGACACGCTCTAATTTTCTTCCTGAAGAGCAGCGATAGCTGCTGACTGTACCAGGATACTCTCTGGAATGGTGTTAGCATGCTTTTCATCTCCAAAAAGACTTGCTGAGTGTTGTAGAAAACATACTGCAGGAAAATCAGATTATTTAAATCCTGTCTAGGAAGCCTTTGCAATACCTGTTTGCAACACTGCTACAGTTGCCTTGGTGATATATTTTGGGGTGGTGGAAGGCTCTGCCACACTTGAGCTTTTGATCCAGCAGGCACAGGACATTTGTTCCCTGTTTTGTTTTCTAGAGGAGGAGTTTAACAACCTTTTACTATGTGCATCAAGGTCAGGCAAGATAAGCCTATACTTTTAAAAATAAAATTATCATTAAAGCTCCCCTAAGGCAGTTGGAGTGCTATGCCACATGATAAAAACATTCTAAAATAGGAAGAAGCATAAGTAACATTATCCCTTTGAAATTCAGTGAAACTGAAGGGCTGGATGCAGGAAAATGGAAAGAAGGAGAGAAAATAGGGTCAGTTTAACAACTGCACTTTGTGAGCTGCCTGAAATGTCCTTTATTTTTCATCCCAGTGAAATGCAGCAAACTTGGGCCAGAGCTACTTGCCCGCAGACTTTCCTGTCAGTAAATGCCCCGTGCAGATGGAATATAATCACTGTATTCAGTGCCTGACTCTTTGTACTGTAAATCAGAAGTCTTGTGGGACCATAATGTATAAATAACTCTTAACTAATTATTTGGGGAATATAAAGGATCGTTCAGCTAAATGTCTAGAGGAACATCTCCATGAAATGATAGGCGTGTTCTCTATTGCATCATTCTCCATGATATCTAAATTATTCCTGCAGATTCAGTTGCATTCAATACTTTTATACCTTAAGCTGGGATTTTTGCATACAGTGTTTCACAAATGAGAAGACTCAACCAGCTCGGTGGAAGGGACAGTGTGCTACAGATCTGTTGTAATGCCCAGAGTATGTATATTTCCTATCTACTTTTCACAGAGACAGGGGAGCATAGTCTGAAGAAGGTAAGACTGAAATGAAGTTGTTTCCAAAAGATGTTATTCAGAACTGACTTAAAAATCAAATTTTAAAGCCCAGACAGATCTCTGATTTCTCGGTTCTCCACGTGGAGCAGATGGTGTGGTACAAGTTGTTCTAGCAATATTTCACAAACTTGCATTTGCTTGCAAGTGCAATGTTTTGGAAAAAAAAAATTGGTGGGATTTAAATTTCCTTTTTTTTTTTTTTTTTTAAAATAGGGATGTGACCAAGTGAACAAATCAGTGGAAAGTGAACGGATGGGCTATTGGGCACAACAGCAAACTGTCACAAGTGGCTTAAACGGTCTTTTTGTTTAATCTAGGGGGACTGACAGCTCATGTAATTAGGGTTGGAAAGTAGTTGGACAATCTCTGGGAGATGCTGTAGCAGGTTGGCTACAGGAGCATTTTATGGCTGGTACTAATTACAGATTCTGGGACAGTGAGGCTTGAGATCATGTTTTCACTAGTGCTCGGGAGAAGTGACCTGTTCTGTGACCCACTTACTTCAGCATATGTCATGTTTGTTTTGTCTTTAAGCAGGACAGTCCTTGTTGAAGTCAAATCATACTTTTTAGATCTGTGTTTTATAGATGAAGGTGGATGATCGTTAGCATGATTTATTCAAGCCCATTTCTCTTAGTTGTCACAACTTAATGTTTCCACTATACTTATTTACTGTCTTCAAAATACTGCTGACAAGTTCACTCATAAGAAAATACGTTAAAATCCAACTAATATAAAACAAGAAACAGCGGTTTATGCTTATTCCAGTAGGGATGTGTGGAAGTCATTAAGACAGTTCAGTTTTCAGTGACTCACTGAGCTCATCTTCACCTGCTTCTATTTCAGAAAGCCAAGGATGGACGAGGGCAGACCAAAGCCTCACCTACATTGTAACTGTTTCAGAATCTGATGCCCTGAATCATGGCTCACCCAACCAAACAGTGGTCTGTTCCTCCCTGTGTAATTATGAATGACACAAAGCTTAGTAGCTGTAGTGTGAGTGGCCCCTTGAGTTGGTTTTGCAGGTGAATCTGCAAGGCAAGCACACAGGCTTCTTTTTAACAGTGTTCAGAAGAATATTTACTGGTAAGGAAATTTTTCTCCTAGTTGCTTGAACCATAAGCAGCCTCATTCCCTTTACCCAGCAGGAAAGAAACAAAAGCTTGTGCTGAGCAGGGTAACACATTGTCTTGCTGGGTCTGAAGTAACGACTCTCTCAGCGTTACTGCATCATCCCTGACATCTCTCTGGTTTTGTGGTTATGAAATACTTTATTTTAAAGGCTGATCTTGGTATTATCCATAGAGATTATTCTCTCTAGAATAAGTGACTGTTACAAAACCATTGAGGCTTCCTGTTGGTAACACTGTAAACCACAACAACAAAGCTTAGCTATACTGCCTGTATCTGCTTAGGAAGTTTCATGTGCTTTGTGGTCTTCCTGTAAAGACACGTGCACCTCCCGACGCGACTGCTTATCCGCGACTGTGTGCAAACCAACTTTTAATAGGTGCCTTTCCACAGTGGCTAAATCAGCACAGGAATTTCAGGAAAACTCTTCAAAAGTAACTTTGCCATTTATGAAGGAGAGACAATCAGCAGTATTTCACTGAGAACTGAATTAGTTTCATTTAAACTTTCTAGTGCTCTTTAAAGGTCATTTACGCATATTTAAGACTCATCTTTTTTCCAAGAAATTCCTTTTCTTTCTCCTGTCTCTCCTGCCCAGACACTGTCCTTAAGATCCTAGTCTTGCTATGAGAATTCCATTAAAAAGAATTACATGTGTGAATAAACTTGGGGCTTCACTTACATTGATTGGAGAGTATTCTACGATGAGTGATGTGAGAATTGGGACTACAATTACATTAAGGAGAGTGGCTCATCTAGGAATAAAACCTCATTTTCTGTAGGATGGTTTTGCATCCCCTCATACTTTAATATGATAATGTTACTGGTTTGGATTTTTATTTCTGTTGGTTATTTGGTTTTGTTGCCATTTAATACTAAAATGAGACTGAAGCAGCTTCTTCTTATAAGCTATATATGGCAAAGGCATAATAACCGTCTCCTGCTGCTGTTTGGGTCAAGTTAGGAATGAAATTAGATCACAGGAGGGTGAGAACATTCTGGATTTATGACCCTGTGCGCCTCCCAGTCTATTTCTCCTTCCTTTATCCTCCAATTAGCCCAAAAACAAAGCATCAAGTGTGTCTGTCTTGTTCCTGTTTGTTGACATTGCAAATAGAGAATATAGCATGAACAGCTATGGAGAAGAGTATGTCCATAAAGACAGATAATGCTACGAGGAGAGAACAGGAATGAGCAAAGACTGCCAAAAAAAAAAAAAAAAAAGGGGTAAAAAGATGATTTTGCAGCTTCTGAGAGATTTTACTTCAACTGTTTGGCTTCAGAGATAATGTTTTTGAGATACAATCTTGGGTAGACTTAATACATGTTGAACGAGACAGGTGAGCCTTCTAAACTGATCTGCATTAAGTTAGAAGTGGATTACTGACCGAGTTCCCTGTGATGAGCAGCATACTGGCTGGGGGGTTTCCTCACATAGCTGACAACTGATACCAGGCACAAAAAGATGAAGAGTTTGGGGCTCCTGGAGCACAGCTGGATGCTAATTTGAAGGACGGTTTACTTTGGGGAGTAAAATCCCACCCACAAGATCTCCTCCTGTTCCCTTCTTACTAGGGGTAGAATAAAGTATGATTGAGTGCACACATGCACTCCTTAGAGTTCACACATGGGATTTAGTGGGTTGGCATAAGGCACCAATAATCACTTTTTGCTGCAGGTTGAGTGTGCTCAACACTGTGACTAATTTTGAAACAGGTGTCAGGCTTACTCCTGGGTGAAGGAAATGAAATGAATATTGGCTGTTACAGTGGTAGGGTGAAGTGTTGTGTTTCTCCTATTTTGTGTCCTGTCAGACCTGTAAGTTTGTGTAAAGTTGACTGTAGAGACTAGCATGCATGTCCAGCAGACCCAGCAAAACATGCAGGAACTGCAACATGAAGAAACTTCCTCATCACAAATCTATGTACACTCCAAATTGGCCTGTCTTAGAAGCTTGTTTACATATTGCCATATCTAAGTCAATTAGTATTACATTTACCCTAAACATCAGGGGTCTAAAAGGTATTTGCAGACAAATACCTTTTGTCTGTTTTCTAGACAAAAAAAGCCAAAACCAAAACATTTGTACATTCTGATTTTGTAGCCCCCTGGTTTGCCAAGCTAGCCCTTCAAATGCAAGCTGGAGTGTAAATTAATATAATGAGGCCTTCTTAGCTTACAGGGTCAACTCAGTTTCTCAAAGATTATTCCAAAGCCTTTGCTGCTCAGGGTTCATTCTGCTAACCAGCAGTGTCATGGAGTTAACGAGACTGTTCAATTTTACTGCTCTATTCAGAAACCTGTGGGAGGCTGTGCAACTGATGAGAATATCAATTTTGTTTTGCTCCTTAGAAGAGCCAAGAGCAGAAGTGGAGACAAGATACAGCTATATCGTGTCTCTGAAATTGACTTCATAATAGAAGATAATTGGGAAAACATAGATTAGCCTTGAAGGGATTCAAAAAGAAATAATTTTCAAGTGTTATTTTGTTCCAGCAATCTAATATGTCATATCTTGCCAATTAATGAAACTGTGGTGGCTGTTTAGCAATAAAAATGTGTGTTTATGCAAACCACTTAAAATTTGATACAAGTTAAGTCATCTAGGAAGAGTGAAATGGACTCTTCTTGGAGATCTGGGTAACCTTGAAACTCTTGAAATAGTGGCATTTACCTCCTTCCTTCCACCAGTGCAGCAGGACTCACGCTTACACTGGATTGTTTAAGCATGGATTTACATGCTTCTTATGTTTGATGCAGGTTAGCCTTTGAATGTGGGTTTTAATGGTAAAGCTCCCTATGTCCCCCGTTAACTTTGGTACAGGTGAAGGATAAACTGCGTATGACTGAGAGGATTTGTGTTTCCTTTTCTCCTACAAATTAAAATTTTTTATCTTTTCATCCATAAACTGGCAAATAAATCAGTCTAGTAGTTGACAGCTCTTGGCCTTGGTTTTAAGACCCTAAAGTTAAAATAAAAAGTTCTTCAACTTGAACTTTAAATTGTTGAATGTCCTACATGTGCTCTTTAGAATAATGTTGCCATTAATAGACTCAAGTCTCCCTAAAGTTACTCTTACAATGGCACCTTGATCAAAGAAGAAAGGCTTAGTGTAGGCTAGACCTTGAACAGATGCTCTAAAAGTTGTTTCTTTGATCACTTCGTGGTGATAATCACTCATTTCTGATTTGTCTTCAAACCTGCTTTTTTACTGACTGCATTGGCATCAAGTGAGCCATGATGAGTTGCATCATTTGGGACAGTAACATATATAAACAGCAAGAGCCAGCCTGTTATTCAGGATGATATCTGTTGGTTTTACTTAATTTTGATGTATGGCTTTCTTTCTTTGAAATCCTAAGAATAAACAGAGAAAGCAGGGGTACTTTATCAGATTAAGAAGGCTTTGTCTAGATAAGATCCTTAGAACAAAGAGGAAAATGGTATATAATGTCTTGCAGTGCTAATATTTCAACTTCTATTTAGGTCTGTCTTCAGAGTCTCAAAAAATATTGATATTAAGGTTTGCTGTGAGGAAGGAGTTGATTTTTTAATGCCAGAAGATGCTTGAGATGTATTTTTCTGAGTAATAAATAAGAGTCTGATATGAACTATAGAAGACCAACTAGCTCGCTACTCATTTTTTTCTTCTACAGGTACATTAGATAGCTTGGGATTGGCATGCAAAATCAGTGGGTGCTCAGATGATGATTTGGGTAGCCTGTCATAGCTACCCTGTGAAACAGAAGGCTTAGTCCTTGCTCAGTAAGAAATCTGTTTACTCAGAAAAGTTCTTCAGGTCACCATACTTCAGTATATTTCATTTCTTTAGGGATAAAATGTTTCAAGAGGGCACTGCCCTCTAAGTCAGAGCCATTTAATTGCGTGGTAATTCCTGCACTAGTTAGAAATAGGGATGTGGTTTGAGAAGTTGAAATAGGCCATAAGCTTGAGCCAGCCAAAACTAAGCTTGTCTGTGGTCTTGTACAAGTTCTGATTCTTGTATGAATAGGTCTGTATAGCTCACGTCTATTTTTTTTGGTCAAATGGTCAAGTGCAGTTTGAGCAAGACACTTGATATGTCTTTCCATCGATGCACAGGCTTAGACAGTGGTAGTGGAGGTGCAGTGACTTTTTCTGTGTGTATTGTTAGTGTTTTTGCTAGATAAAATGATTTTCTTGTTTTAGGGGTTGGTGGTAGAGTGTGTAACCGCTGCTGGGTGCAGCCTAGCTCTAGAACAGTGCTCAGTGATCCAGGCTGAGCTGCAGGTGGACGGTCTTAGCCCTGGTGCTGCACTCCCTTGCCTCGTGGGCTCTGGCAACTGGCATGCCTTGGGCAACAGCCTTGGCTGTGCTGGTGTTCTCGCTTGAATGTGGGGATGGCATCCTCAGGAGCTGACCACTGTGCTCAGCCTGCATCACCTGTCCCTGGACCACACTCTAGCTGATGGCACACAAGGCACTGCCAGCAAGTATTTTGTTCCCAAAGAACAGTGCTTGACTACAAGGCCCCTCAGTCAGCCTGTCTGCTTTCTCTGGCCTTCCCCTCGCCACGCAAAGCTCACCTTGTTACCTTGGAGCAGGGAAGTGGGCTTTGAACCACCACTGCCTTGTCAGGAGGAGCAGGCAGGTAGGAAAGAGCACAGCCTCCTCACACTGGGCACCACTGATTAGTATATTTATATACACTAATATGTATATGGTATATGTAATAAATATGCATGTTATATATTCTATATACTATATATATTCATTATATATTTTTATATACATAAAAACATATATACAATATATATCATATATAACATACTACCGGGAGCTGAGGAGCCTGGGCAGCACACGGGAGGCTGCATGAATTTTAAAGCCAGAAGGTAAAAAGATCAATTTCAGCTCCATACGGAGAATGGGGTTTTCCAGCCCACCGCGAGAGGGTGCTGCAAGGCTTTGACTTGATCTAGCCGTGGCTGGAAGGTTTTCCTGTTGGGAAAAATGGAGGGTTTTTTTTCCAAATTGCTGTGTTACAGGGAGGGGTGTTTTAAGTCACTGTTGGTTGTATGACAACAGGCAGGATTCATGTGTCAAAAAGCAGATGTAGCTGCCTTAACATTTAAGGGACAAGGTGTTTATTTTGGTTTTGCCTTTAGAGCTGAACTGCTTTCTTTTTAGCTGATTTGTTTCTGTTGGGCTTTGTCCTAGATAACTTCACCCACCAGTAAGAGAGGCTTTACAGCTTGTTTCTCTGTGCAGGCAACCTTTCATGCATGAAAGGACATTAAATCTGATACTTCTGCTCCGTAATCTGAGCACTCAAATGAAAAGTTTTCTTAGTCACTTCTCATCTGTAAAATGGCAGTGATGTTTGCTTGTTTTATGGAGATGTTTAGACTGAACTTCTGCATAAACAAACACAGAGAAGCTGTCTGCAGGCTGGATGTTCAGCCCAGCAGTCTTGTCTCATCCTGTTTGCTAATAGAGAAACCTGTGTTTGTTGTGGTTCTAGCCAGTGTTTCAAAACAGTGTGGCACGGTAATAGGTCTGAAAGAAGATTAGTGTTTGTATTAATTATTTGACTTGCCTTGAAATGGAAACTCATAGCACTGTGCTGAATGTTATCAAACAATCCTAAAGAGGCTGAAGCTGCAGTGAGTTACACCAGGCACAGAGCCGTGGTGTGCTGTCTGTTGGTCAGCAGCAGGGCGTTACGAACCGGGGTGAATTGCAGTAAGCGTTTGGTCAGCCAGGTTGTTGACTGGGATCCCAGACCCGGTGTTTAGGCAAATAATTGCCAAAAAACAAGATCTCCTGACACTACTGAGGTCTTCAGCATTGACTGCTCAGTGGTGGGGTAGCTATTACACTAAATGTGGATGCATTTATGTTTTCCCAGAATCACTTGTCTCTCCCTTAATGGTAGTCAGTGAAAGGCCATGTTGAAAGAAACGCATTAATCAGCCCTGTAACAAGACTAGCAAGAAGATACTAAAATCTGTGTAAGACACAACCAAGACAGGCGTCTGTCATACGTACTGTCATGTAAAAGCAAAGTGACTTCTGCTATGTAGCAGTCCTTTTTTTCCTCCCCCCTACTTTCTTAATTTGTTACAAAGTCAAGATCTTAAGTGCATCTCAGGCCTTGGCATCTGGCTTTGTTACATCCACCCACCCGTTATTCCCTCTTACAGGAGGATTAAAACATTCTTCAGATACTCGCTGTGCTCCACCCTCTGAGTCTATGGGGAGGTACACTTGTCATTTTTGGGGCCATGAAAGCTATTGTAGAAGCAGCATCTTGGTTTGCTAATAGAGAAGCAGGCTTTGGTATACAGAACAAACTGCTCTGGTACAGCAGGACTTCATACTGTCAAGCTGAAGGTTATCCTTGTGGTTTTAGAGATAATGGTCCTGCATGAACAAGTGTCATTCATGGTGAATACTGCATGAAATAGGTCTCTCTCTGAGGCTTAAAGGGAAACAGAACTAATGCCCAGGAATTGGTGCCTGTGACAAGTTAGGTGACTTAGTTCCCAAGAGTATTTAGCACTCTTAGACAGCTGCCTACGGCTTTATTTGGCCCTGTATCTATTCTGAATACGAGATGGGTGATGCCCAGTCTCTTTCTAACTAACTCTTTTGTCTTGAGGAAACAGTTTTCTTCCCAAATGCCTTCTATTTGCTGACAGAGATAGGATGAGAGCTCTAAACCAGGAATACAGACATGCAAGAATTGGGAGATGGGAAAAGAAAGGTTCCTCCCTCTGCAAAGTTACCAGCTTTGTTTAAACATTAAACTAGAACTACTGGCATGAGTTAAAATCCTTGCAGTGAAGAAAACTATTTTCTGCAGTAGTTAGCTATTCAGTCTGATTTTTTCCTCTGGTAAGGTAGTAAGTTTATAAAAGAGAGTGTCTTATCACACAGATATGAGAGAGGGATGAGTACACAAGATGGTTCATGCAGCAGGTCACTAGCATCACGACTAACAGCACCCTTTCCAGAGGAACAGGCTTTCTTTTCCAAGCTTGACTGCAGAGACTTTCTATTATTCTTTGCCCCAGGACAGATTTTCTTCCCTTGTTTGATTCTTGAATGTAAAGCTGTTTGTTTTAATCCCACTTGATTAGTGTGAGGAGGTGTGGGAGGTTTTGTTTGGAGAACATTAGTAGTGGAGACAGTAGCTGTTTTCAGAGTGCTCCTTGTCTTTGTGTGGAAAGGTTATTAATTAGAGAAGTACTGCAAGGATTTTGTAATGAAAGCTTTTAAATATTGTATTTTGAGAAGGATGGGTGACCAACACCAGTCTGAGTCCTGCTCTGCCATAGCTTCCAGTCTGCTTTTAGCAAATGACTTGGTTTCTTTGCTTTAGACCTTCTTCAGCATAGTACAGATTTTCCCCTACTCTGTAGGGCTGTCAAGATAATCAAATACCAAAACTGTGAGGCACTCTAGATATCAAGCACTACAAAAATATCCCATATAGTATCAAGTCATAATATTAGTATGACCTGAAGGAGAATGTTCTGTAGGCTGCAAATTTAATGCATGTGAGAATAAGCAGTTCCTGCCAGTGATGAGTACAGCATGGTTAGCTCTAGTGAGGATACTCGCCCACAAAACAGGTATGTTTCCTTTTTCTCTCCTTAAATTACTAACAGAGTGTTTCAGCTAAAGTTGTGGTCCTTACTGTTTAGTTGTAGACACCAGAGAGGACAGATGGATACCTACTAGAGGATTTACTAGAATTTGTATCATCATTGGAAGTATATCACTGCATCTTGTCACAGTCTGGAGAACAAGTCAGCCTCCAGAGAGCATTATCTAGGCTTAAAAAACTTCACTGATTAGGATGAGATATTCGTGCTGCACTTTTCTGACTGCCTTCTACGTAGAAAGACAGGCATGTCACTGGATGACATGTATTCACTCCTGACTTTGTATGTTATCACTCATGCCATTTTAAACCTGAACAAGTACGACAGATCTTGGTGTAGGACAGACCTCAGAGGAGGAATGCCGAGTCCTTTCAGCAGCGTGCCTCTGAAGACAGCTGCGCAGTCAGCGTTCGTGTCTGCTGGGGCCTCTGCTCTCCACAGTGATCCCCACCCCAAATCTCCAGACAAAACCAGGAGATGAATCTCAACAGCTGCAGAAAGCTCAGTTTATGAATCTTAATTAGGGTAAGGAGTTATTTGAAGTGTTTCTTTTCATAAGTCTCTGATGATGGTTGGGATGGTATAAGGGCTACATATCCTCATTCAAGTTGTCAAGATAACGCTAACCTCTTTACAGAGGGGGAGCTCTGGTGGTCTGAGCCAGTGTAGAAGCCACATCCCCTTAAACATAATCAGTGCTCATACAGACCATAGTGGTGGTGTGTGCTCTTAGTTCTGCTTCCTCTTTCCCCTTCTTTTGCACATGCTGATTTTCCATTTGGATTTTTAACTTGAGAGTAGGCTACCACCCTTATATGATATACTGCTTTCATAACTTGGCAAAGTGCTCAATAAAACTGGTTTGAGACACCCAGACCTGAATATTTTTCCACCCCAGTTTAAAGGAATGACATTCTGTGTATTTGTCTTAAAGCAGCCACCTTCATGTATTAAGAACAAAGCCAAGACTGCCTCCCCATAATTAAATTGTACCTGTCATTACGTAGGAAACCCTGCCCTTTCTTGAGAAGCCAACCATTTCTCTACAAGTAAAATAATTCCATCCTCTATATTTTAATTGGATGAGTCATTTAGTTGCAGTCCTGCTGCTGCAGCATGTGTCTATTGTGTCTAGCATAATTTCCCCTTAATAGGGCCAACAGTTTAGCAGTGCCACTAGTGTGAAGCCCGTTATAAATAATCTGTCTGCAGTATTTGCAATACATAATTTTCAGAAGATTCACCAGGAATTTTCAAGGTGAGAATACTTGAATTATTTTTTTTTCTAAGGTTGAGAGGGTTGTAAGTTGATCTAGAAGATACATAATCTTGAAGTAAACTCTTGGGGGGGTCATTGTCAGCTCGAATCACAGCCATCCTATTTACATCATATGGCTGAATTAATGAAAACTTGTCTTGTTCCTACCACCATTGTGCTCCTCCTTTACCAGTACCAGTTCTTGTCAAGCCCTGTGGTGAGCCAGTCCAGGGAGCTAAACCAACAGCAGACTCTGGAAGTGGTATTTTCATGTCCTGACCCTCCAACATCAGATAAATGCAAGTGCAGGTTTTTAACATATATTTTACTTCCATGCTTACTGAGTTCTTGGCCTTCATGGCTTTCTGCCATGCTACACATCTATGCCTTGAATGAAAAAAACCTGATTATAGCCCAGTGCCCATGAACAGCAGCTTGTCATTATGGTCATTGAGTTGGTGAGACTGACAGCTGAAGGAAAAGGTTGGCTGTCCTTCAGGCTGAACTAGACATGAACTTAATATTGGATAACCAAATTGATTATTTGATGAATATTTCTACCAGAAGTCTCTCAGTTCTGTGAATAAATCTGCTAGTCTGGTTTCTCCAGTAATTAGGAATTAAGTTCTTACACTGATAATCTTCTGCTATATTTTAACTAATTCTCAATGTAGATGTTTTACTAAACAGTCATACTTGATATTACTAATAAGAGAACGTGCCACCCTAGATTAGTCAGCCCTTCTAGGGGCTGATTCCGCTTGGTGTATTTGATCATGAGTTTGACGTTTGCCATTACTCAGCTTTTCCAGCTTCAGAACACAAGGTGTGACCCTGCATGTTTAATTTACTGGGCTCTTCAGTGAAAAAAAAATTTCTACTTTAGCAGGTCTCTGCAGTATATTCTCCAAGCTTTCATCTTTTGTATTTCAGTCACTGATTTGTGTGCTTTTCATCCTCATGGTCATTCTCTTAGCCTTTGTGGGTGCTTTCCTTAGTTTTAGGGTATAGCCAATCTACTGATGATGGTGAAAGCATGTCCTTAAGAGGTGTTTACTCCAGAATCTATGCTGATGCTTAATACAGGAGCTTCAGCGTCCTTGCTGGAGGATTTTATATGTGCTGGGTGTTTCCAGGTTCTCCAGTTTCAGCTCTTGGTTCAGTTTTTCAGGCCTGACCATGTAGGCTTAATAAAAATTTAACATTGTTATGCTTGGTGGTTTATATTAGATCGTAAGAGACTTGGAACTCAAAGCAATAACATGTCCACAAACATCTTTACTTGCCTCACTTCCCTCAATGGTTTTGACAGTTTTAGCACCTGCTTAGTTCTGTAACCTGTCCAGGAAGTTCTCACCTCTAAGCAGCCCATGCAGCATAGAGTTACATTGGCTTTAAGTGCTTCAGGTAGCTTGAAAGCAATGGGAAGACTTTCTGGCAATGATGTAAGATGAACAGGAATCTTGTCATTAACTCTAAAGACCCTTCAAATAACTTTCAAATATTAATTAGCTTTTGATGCTACAAAGTCATTCTAAACTGAAAGACCCACTTAAAGTCTATAAGGTACATCAGCTTTCTATCTCAAGTTAACAGTTTCTTCTTCTGCACGCTGCATTGCTTTGCCAGATAGCAACTCTGGAGCTGAGGTGTGTCTTGTAGGACCCTCAAGGGTCCTTTTTCAAAGAAATGTGGCAGTAATGTGTCACAACAACATGGAATGCCATTACAGAAAAGGCATGAGTTTAGTGGCAGCTCAAGAAGCTGGCAGCATTTGGCTGTCTTGCAGTGGTGCTAAATAAGAGGTCTCCATAAGGTGGAGATAGAAAAGCCCTTGGCTGGCAGCAGTATCTACACAGGAAATGTTCAGCTTTCTACTTACTGCATTGAGACACACTACAGCTATTTTTCAACATTTAAATAAAGGATTGCCACAGGTAACTATTGTAAATATAGAAATGTAACTGGCAGATCTTCTCCCCAGCTGCCAAAAGCCAGAGCTGTTTTAGTTTCCAGTACTTAGACAGAAGATACTGAGTACAAATTCACCATGCATTTAGCTACTCAGCTGTCCGATTTGGAGGTTTGTACTGTAAGAGTATTGAGAGGGAGAATGGTTTTAAGAGGAGCATTTGCAGGACTGCCTGTTGTCTTGCCATTTCCAGCTGCAAGACAGCACCTGGTGTGGTATCAGGAGCCAGCCTTGGTCCCAGAGGAAACCCTTCATGTGCCTGGCTCTTGGGGGATACAACACAGCCCTGTGTAATCCAAGCAGTCAGCTGTCCTGACAGCCTATCTGGGCCAGCAACAACTGGGAATGTTTTTCTGTGGGGTGGGAGGAAGAAGGAATGAGGTAGAACTGTCAAACTAACTAAATAAAAATCTTGGTTTTAACAAGATAAAAGGAACTTTCTTGGTATTTTGAACCAGAAGATGTGGGGAAGCTGCAAGCAAGTTCCCTGGATGGTGCAGTTAGACCTTGGCTGCAATCTCAGTTCAAAATTTACATTTCTTGGAACATCACTCCCAAGTTAAGAAGTACCTTTACCTACTTCCCTCACAGCAAGCTGCATGGCACAACTGGTTAAAACTTTGCCACCAAACTGAATGCAACTAACATCTTGCTGTCAGAGGTCTTGTTTTCTAACTTAAGTCAAATTCCACTTCATTAATTTCCCCATCCTCTGACTGATGGTGGTAGCAGAGTACAGATGCTGTTCCTCCCATGGGCTGGGAGTACTCCTGTGAGCTGTATGAATGGTTTGATTTCTCTGCTTTGTATGACCTGTAAACTCATGTTTTTGCCTTGTTCACACACATGAACAACTGGTATCAATCTGAATGGCAGTTTCTGTCCATTTCTACCTCACTGCAGCCCTTGCTACAGGTGTAAAAGCTTATATCACTGCCCAAGAGACAATGTAATACTGATGCATCCTCCCTGTTTGTGATGTACTTCTTGGCTCTATGGAAAAGCACATTACTATCCACCGTAAAAATCCACAAAACCTGATGTAGATAGATGCAATTTAGGAACTAACCAGTACTTTACAGAGGGAGAGGAAACAAACTGCTGAGCGAGCCATAACGTTAGACCTCCCACGGGGAATTTCCAGCCCTTTCCCTCTTCCTTCCTCCCTCAGAATATATATAGTAAATGGAGTAAATTAAGCACCAAGGGAGGTGGCACCCAAAGGCAGAAGCAATAATAGAGGCTAGAGTAGCAGGTGAAACCAGCTGATGATACACTGACCAATCCTCTAAGCATCCCAGTCGTACCACCACGAGGCCTGGCAGCAGAAGAGATGTCTCAGGCAGCTATGCCAGTAGTAAGTGGGAGGAAGGCTCTTTAAATATCTAGCAGTGGGTCTTACTCCCTGACTGTGTCAACACTGAGTTGTTGTTTCACCCTCTGAACAGGAAAAATTGGCAAAGTAATTGTGTGGCAAGAAAGTGACAAAATGAAATACTTTTTTATTTTTTCTTTTTCTAGTTGCTGGATCTGTTTTATGAGGGAGTGAATATTTTCCTTGTCACTTTGCATTTATGTTCAAAAGCCTGTAAACAACACAATGAAAATCTGAACAAGAGAGGACTAGATTTGGCTAAAATCGGGGGAGTAGCACTTGGTTGAACTTCATCACTGAATCAGTCAAAAGGAACACTCATCTATCTGTATTTTGATTTTAGACCATCTGCATTTTGAGAGAGCAGAGGCAGCATTAGTCCCTTGCCCTCTCATTGTTAGTCTTAGCATGCTTTGAAGTTCCTGTGCATAACCCAGTCTTGAAAACCTTGCCTTACTCCATATAGCTTACATTGTCTGTCTCCTTTTCCAGGTGAATAGGAGACTTTGTGGTACCAGTTCAATAAAATAGGATTTCATTGATTTAGGATTGCCTCAAACCCCTCCACAGTCCTAGAAAAATCTGTACAACAATTTTCTTCCATATTGCCCCAGCAGAAGGAAGGAAAGTCTGCAGTGTTAGAGAAGAACAAACTGTTAGTGATCAGGTTAGCATTGTAACTTGGCAGCAGATCTTGGCCTTTGCAGGGATTTGCTTTTTGACGAATCATTCCATCAGTTTGGAATCGGAGCTACATCCTTTATGACGTTTATTTGTCTCTAGATCGGATTCTAGCCTTCCTAGCCTAATTGAAGGTTAATCAGCATTTTCCTATGTAGTTTCTAGTTTTTGAAAAGGAAAATCTTTCACCTAATCAGAAGATGTGGCCGAATGTTTCTGGGGAATTCAGTCACTCAGTTCCATGCTGTTGTACTTTACTGCTCTGAAAACAAATTGCCAGAAAAAACATCATCTAGAGGACGTTTCTGCTCTGTTTGCACCCAGGCACGTACAAGTTTCCCATCTCCTGGGGTGTTTCTCCCTAGAGCTGATTCTGCCTTCTTTAAGCAGTCTTCTAGTTCATCTCTTTCCCTTGCAAAGTAATTTTTGTTCTGTTTTTTATTTTTTTTAATGCTCCTCACAGTAGAATAGCAACAATCAATGACTTAACCAGATCACATATGGTACTAAGCACCAACTATAGTATAGAACTTGCTGGAAGGCATCAATGTCTTTTAGTGAAAGGATGTTAGGAATGAAGCTGCTATCAAATAGGAATAAAGATAAATGTCTTCTCAACTTTCTAACTTTTCTTTCATTCACCTGGGTTTTTGTTTTTTGTTTTTTTTTTAATTAAACGCCACTATCAGACTGTGACAAAAGATGTGAAGAGGAAGATAGCAAATAGTAAGATGGTAAAGTTGCCAATCTTAAGTTATTAAATAGGGAGAAAAGTTAACTGAAGAATTGCAAGAGGTTGCAGGCTGGAGAAGCAGTACAGGACATGGTGTAAACACGTGGAAGGGGGTAGGTACACAGAGGAAAATGGTTGTAGCTTTGCTTGAGAGGCATTTAGCCCTGAGCTGACTACTGTCACAACAGAAATGAATCTTTGAGCTGCAGTGAGACAGCATCATGACAACTTTTAGAAGTCCAAAACGCAAAGCATTAGAAACAGAGCAATGTTTAGTTCTGCCACTGCACGAAGCTGTGGTTTAAATACTGTATGTAATTCCGATGTGGAGGGGTGTATGGTAGAGCTAGAAAAAAAATCAAAGTAGGTAGAAAAAACACAAAGAGTACTTGTTTAAAGGTGGCCAAAGGCAACATCATCATCAGAGAGCCCAAGACAGCTCTTCAGCCTGGAAGAGAGGTGCCTGAAGTGTAGAATAAGATAAAGGCCTATAAAAGTCGCAAGCAGCAGGGAGTAAATCACTCAAGGTCTGCCACTGTGGAGACTGAGGATGATCAGATGAAACTAGCAGCTGTCACAAGCAGAACAAATGAGAGCCTGTTCTTTATTCTGCAGCGTGCAGTTGAGCTCTTGATGACATTGAGCAGGATATTGTTTGTGTGATGAGTTTAGTTTGCATTACTTCAGGCAGCAACTGGACAAAATAATGGAAGAAGGTGGTTAGGAAGTTTAACTGCCCCAACGCCAGCTCTGGCTCAGAAAGACCTTGGGCTGCAGCATGTCGGAGGCTTGGAAAGTATTTTGGAATATTATTACCCTTTCCCCAAGCAGCTTTCCTTGGCAGTGGTAATGGCAGGATGCTGGGCTGTAAGTGACCCAGTATGCTGGCAGTTACAGGATTGAAGAATCCCAGTTTACAGCTAGCTGACTTGCTCTTGACATTAAGTGTTCTGCTAAGTCCAAGGGGGAGGATTTGTTTTTCCTGGGATACTTCCTTTAAATGTTCTATAGTTATGAAATAACTTCCAAAAAGAAAAAATAATTTCAATACCTAGCTTTACAGCAGATGTACATAAATTGCACATTTGTATCTTAGCTGTGTAAGATTCCTTTGAGTTAAATATTTAGGCTAGTCTTACCTCTATTCAATTAATTATTTTTAAAACCCTTTTCTATCAAAAAATAGCATATCTCTGCTGAATAATCAGTCACAAACCTACTTAATTATATTGTCTTTTCAATCCTGATCCACTCAACTTCTAATCTTCATCTATTAATTTATAGCTACCCTTCTTTGTAATACAACCAATTTTATTGCTACACCAGCAATTCAAATGGTGACTTTTTTGTAGCTTTGACTATTTCTAGAATAGGAGTGTTGAACTTGCTCAGTACCCTTCTCATCTCTTTCCCTTCAAAGCTGTATTAAATCTGCCAATAACCCAGAAGGGATTTTCCAGAAACATTACTTCAGCGGGTGCATTCCGGTCTGAACACGGGGCTCAGACACCGGGGCTAGACACTTGGAAAAAGCAAATGCAGCGACACAGCCTGAAACTGCAAAGCTGTCAGGGCTGAGCTAGGAATTCTCCTGCTGCCCAGGCTGGGGTTTGTGTTACCCTGGCTATTGAGCAGCTGTTGGGAGCGGCGCTGGTGAATGGAGCCCCTTGTCTAGTCAGCGGAGCCAGATACAAGTGTCTGGGTTTCACCAGCGGGAAGTGGCACCGCAGCCAGGATCTGAGTCCTGTGCAATGGATGTACTTCCCTGGCTGCATCTGTGCATGTCCACACTGCCCCCCACCCAAAGGCAATCAGCCCACTGGGCTGAGAAGCAGCAGGAGAACTAAACCTCCCTCAGCCACATGCCAGACTCTGGGCTTGACTCCTGACAAGCATCCCCATTAAGAGTTTTCCCTGGTTCGGAAGTTAACAAGACAGCATGTGATTTTTGGGCAAGTATTCACACTAAAGCTGGGCTTTTCCTGGAGGAAAGGAAATGCTTGTTTATTTTCTAAGACAAGTATATTTCAAAGGAGGCAAGATCACAGGAGCATTTCAGTCAAATGAAGTAAATATTTTAAAATAAGGAAAAGCTACCTTTTTCAAGAGAAGAAAATGGCTGTGGACAATGGCTTGAACAGCATATCGTTTGCTGACAAATGAGCTTGAGGTTTTGTGATTTATTTTTAGCTAGATTTTTTTTTTAAACAGAAGTACTGTGTAGCTTTGGCAGTTGCTGCATATTCAGTGTGGGTGGATGGAACTGAGAAGTCTCATCTGTGCTAACAAGCATTTCAGGATTTCATTAAACCCGTTAAACTCATGTACTGGAAACTGAAGCTATATCAGCTCACCTGGGGAGCTCTGCCCTCTGAATATCCTCCAAAAGGTAAGCAGTGTTGCCTGCCCAGGGCACTTGAAAAAGGTAATTACTTGGACCTCAAGTTGTGACATCAGCTCAAATTTTGGCTGTTAGATTGATGTTTTCTTTCACTGCTGAGATCACAAGTCAGAGTTAGTCTCTACCCGCTCCTTCCAAGTTTTCCCTCTTAACTAGAAAGACTAAAAATAAGTTTCAAAAAGCCAGCTGAGAAACAGTTTAATGTAGTCATTGTTCCAGGTGCTGAGTCTAAGGAGAGTACTTAATACTGTAGGACTTCTAATAAGATGTAATTATGTCACTTGAAAAGCTGCTCGGGCATTTATGTCATGTTAACTCCAAGGTTTGATCAGTTAGAGCTTTACCTCTGCAAAATAAACCTCTCTCCAGCTAGACTTTGGTAGTGTAGATATTTCTGGCTTGCTTAGGGGTTGATTGAGCCATGATTTTTCAAGTGTTCTTTTTGCAGAAGAGTCTTTACTGCAAATGTTTGCCTTAACACTGTATAAGTAAGTAGCTATTTGTTTGGTTTGCTTAGAAGTAGATAATATCTTCACTTTGATCTGGCCAGTATTATGACTCCTCAGGAACTCTGTTGGAGTGAAGTGTAATCCACATTAAGCAACTTCTCTCCCACAGTACTGATTAAAAAAAAAAAAAAAGCTAAATGACTTGCTGTAAGCTGTCATAATGTTTAGCCATCCCACCTTTCCTGGAGAAGGACTGGGTGACCTAATCCTGCTTACCCTTCATCCTGGAGAGGTTTACTGGAACTTACCACGACAGAGGAAGAATGTCAAATAGACTTTTGATCTATGCATATGCAATTTCCCAGTTACCTCTGAAATCCAGGTGTCCCTTCATAGCACTCCTTTCCCTAAAAGTGCCACTCTGGGAGTCGTTACTGTGTGCTGTAGGCAGGATTTGGAGGAACAGAGATTGGAACTTCCATCACCCCAGTTCTTGATGGAAAGAGGTACGTAACACGGAGCTTTGAAGTTGTGGTCTCTCTGCTTGTTTCTGGGTGTCAGCAAACTGAACAGAGCCTCAGTAATTACAGTAACAAATGCTTTGATGTAATATTCGGGGTCTTGCAAAGGGATTACATTTGTAGCTTTTTGCTCTAATATCCTTCTTTGGTATCACTTTAATTGCATTAAAATCTCTTTCACTTCGGGAAAGTGATTTTCTCACTATCTGTTGTGCTGCTGGGCTTTGATTCCTCATCAGAAGGCATGTCCAGAGAAGTCAAATTGGTGCTCTGAGTGGATTCTGGTGCTTCTGACCATTCCCAGTCCATCTGACAAGAAACTTCCATTGTACCTTTTAAAAGCTGTTAGGTCTAGATCTCATGTGCTCATAAGATTTCCTCACTCTAAAGTATTGTTTAAATTCATCTAAAAACCTGCATTGTTTTGCTAGCTGCATTTATCCCAGAGTCACTTTCCTGCAAGGGTTCTGTGAGGACAGAAAATGTTAGAGGTACTGAGAGCCAGTCTATTGAGTTAGCAGTGTTTGTGCTGAAAGTGATCAAAACTTTGTCTAATTTCAGTTCTCTCTGGAAACAGCAGTGTTACCAAATGCTTCAATAGAAGGTTTGGTGACTTACAGCCCATACAGCTGTTGATCTATGAAGATCATCTTCCATTGAATGAGTGAAGATTTTTCAAATTAATACACTACTTAAGCTTTGTTTATTTAACTCTGGATACTCTACCGAAAAAAAGTACTTTACCAGAAGGAATTGGAGAAAAAAAAATAAGGACAGGCTGCATTAGATTGCTTTTGGGATATACCTGTGTGTCACTGACATCTGAGCAAGGGAACAGGCTGAGGGACATCTCTGAAGTTTGATAGCATTCCTTGTCCACATCAGATTCTTTAAATCTTAACTTAACCTCTTGTCATGTTCAGGTACACAGACAACATCCTGAATTCCTCATACTCTGGTGTAACTACCTGAGATCAATCTGTCTCTCCTCCTACCAATTAAAATTCATTGACACTAAACCCCCAAACCTTTTCTTCCCTTGGATTTGTACATCAGGCTAGCCATGAAACATTTCTTCTAGGTGAAGACCCACTGCTTTAACCATGAAGTAGTGCAGGGGAATGCCTCATGCAGTGAAAGTGTGCTACATACAGAACATTTAGGTTTCTCCATGTATTTATCTCTGATAGCAAAGATCACTTTTATTAACCTTTTCCATTTCAGATAGATTTTAATAATTGAGGCAAGACGGTACTACCAGGTTTTAAATGATATGAGCTCTCCATGATGCAATTTTTGTCCCTGACTGAGGTCTCCTCCCATTCTGTCTCTCCCAACTGGGTACCATAAATAGAAACCTATTCCTTGCCCAGCCCAAGTTCTTGGCTTGGAGCTGTATTTCTTGGCTTTATTCAGTGGGTTGTTTACAGTACTTAAGCCTTGCACCGCTCTGTGGGAGGCCCAAAGCCTAACTATGGATCTGTGCTTAGCTCAAGCAAACCACCTTATTAAGAGTCTGGTTGCTTACAGGAGAGGAACACCTAGGAATGGCATTTAGTTAGGTTGCCTGCATTTTACCAGAGCCACATGTGAGCTCTCTGAACCCTTTTAAACCAGCGTTTTTCCTGGCCACATGCATGTCAGCAGAAAGACCAGGTGGTCCATTTAGGTAAGGGCTTAAGTTTGCTACAGGGTAAAGAAAGTTCATAGGTCTGCTTCTATGTACCACGTTATTAGACAGCGGGAATTGGCCTGTTCAGCACGGGTTTGCTTTTTAGTATGCAGCTTTCCTTCAGTATTTTTGGATAGTAGGAAGTGACTTGGCTTCAGAAACCAAGCTACTGTAGAACTTGATACTGCTCCAATTGTGTCAGCAAAATAGGAACCCACTTGCTGCTGTGTTATCAATTTTGTTTCCTCGTGTTAAGGCAGAAGTCCTCTCACCAACAAGCTGGTTTAAAGATCTGGAGGTTCAGTGATGTAAAGCAGTGTGTGTTTTGAAGATACAATCAGGAATACCAATTGTACCTTCAGCCCTTGGTTAAATGGTGGTCTGCTTTCTGTGCTCTACCTTGACCAGTGCCTATTCTTTGGCAGTCTTAAAGCAAGCCATAAAAGGAGTCAACATGAACATTTCTATTCATATTTTGTTTGAATGCTCAAAGTGAAAATAAAGTAAAAGATGTCGCATATGTGAGAATCCTGGAGGCCTGATATTCAGGTGTCCCTTTGTGAGAGTGGCATGTAAGAAGCCAGAATGCTGTATCTCCATACATAAACATGCACACACACTTACATGCACCCAGTGGATTTTGGTGCAGAATGCCGGATTGAGACTGCATATAGTAACCAGGTTTTACCCTACAGCCCTTCCTTTGTCTCTCTCCCTTCCACTGACAAACCAGCTGCTTGGGCCTGCTGCCCACACCACCAGATCCTTTTCAGAGCTCTATTTCTGCCTACACCTTCCTTCGTGTGATTAAGGGACACTGACACTTGGTTCAGAAATTCAGAGTACAGTGAATTTTTTAGAGACTCCCTGAACTGTATGTTTCAAATAGCATAGTCAGCAAGACTTCCTTTTATTCAACTTTTTCCCACCCTTGGAAGACGTAGAGAAACGCTCCTAAATGGATGGTTTAAGCTGTACAGGAAGGGTACAGCTCTCAGGAATCAGCTCTGGGAACACCTCTGGGAATAGTGCAAAGAGCTGGGAAGAGCTGCCGTGCCTCAAAGTGGATTCTTCCACCGAGGAAGACTTTTATATTGTGCATTTACTGTGAAGGGAATAGGAACAGGATGCAGATGCCAAGGTGATGGCCTACAGTGTGAAATAACTATCTAGGAAAATCAGTTGTAAAAGAAATAATCTAGAAAGTAAAAATAGTGATGATTTTATTCTGCTTGGGTGCAGGAGGGTAAAACAGTGACGCACTGTGCAGGAACACACCATGTCCTTCCCCTTCTTGAGGTGGGGGCTGGAAGGGTTCAGGCACAGACTTGCCCTGTTACAGGAAACTTACAGCCAAAATATCGCTTGCCCAGAAGGCCAGTGCTGGCTGCTGCTGGATTCCCAGGAGGAGCTGGCTAGCAGACTCACTGACTGACAGAGGCCAACGCTAATTGAGTCAATAGATTTATTTGCAAGTTCCATTATTGATCCAGCCTACCTTTCTGCTAATCCTTCTTTGTTCCCCATACTCACCCAACAATGGTACTCATTACTTAAACTACAATGTTTCACCTAAGGCTATTAACCATTACAGCTAAGACTAATTTAGCCATAAATCTGTATGTAACTTGATATTTCCTCGTACCATTCCAGGCCCACCTGAAAAGTGTGTGTGACAAAGCTCATCCACAGGTTTCTGAGGCTGTGCTGCCTTTCCCTGCAAAATCTGAGCTAATGGTAGTACAAATACCAATGTAATTAAGAGTAATTAGAGCAAATAATGGAGAAGACAACAAACTGCAAGAGGTAAAAGCAGAGGGAAGGAGATAAAGCCTAGGAGCCCTTAGTAAAGGCATCTCAGTCTCTAACTACTGGAGAGCGTGCTTGGCTTTGAAGGAGGAGGAGAAGGGGTTGCCCACTTGCCAGGAAGACAGGAGCATGCAGATATCCCAAGATTCTGTCTTTGGTTATTTTTTCCATACACATTAGGTGATGGTGGTGGGCAAAATCACTCATGTCACAGGCCACATAGGGAAAAGCAGCTCCTTGTCACTAACTACCACGTATCCCCAGCTTTACAGAGTGTTTTTTCCACAGCCTTACAAAACCCAAACATTTGGAATAAACGAGATCACTCATTTCTTACCTTTGGCCTGATCTGAGTCCTCAGCACACGGTGCAGGTGCCTTTCTCACAGGAGAGGAGTCAGTGATTAGAGCACGATGCTGCGTTTCTTTCCCTCTTGCTGAGCTACAAGAGCTTCTCTCCTCCTACAAAAGAAAGACCAAACCACCTGGTTTCCTTTCCCTGCTCCCTTTTATACCCCTCTGAGGCCCACCACCCTCCCAGGTGTGAGGCTGCTGAGTGATGGCTTGTTCTTTAACTCTTCCTTGCCCATGGGTTAGGAGGAGCCTGTCCTGCTGCAAATCTTACAGCCTTTGCTAGACAACTGGGGCTTTTAAAGAATTCACCCAACAAATCTGATGTCTTTTTTGAGAGGCAATTTGATGGTGCCTTTTCAGAGAACAGGCCTGGATCTTACAAAACCAGCAGATACACAGCTCAGACTGGGCATCCTGTAGTGCCCTTGCTTTCTACTTCTTTCTGAAAACCTGGAATGTCCAAGAGCATTGACTTGCTCAGTGCTTGTACATCTTAGACGTGTATGTTCACTAAGATTGTTTCCTGTTGATTTATTTAAATAGTACTCCAGCAACAGTATGTGGAGTGGAAAAATGAGTCAATCTGGGCGGTCCCCTTAATGGGTGATCTGTTTTGTAATTTGTACAAAGGAATTTCTCCAAGGAAACTTTTTGTTTCTTCTCAAACACTTTGTTGCCTAACTCTTAGTGGAACAAAACTCTGTCTTTATAGCTCATCTCAAAAATGTTTCAACTTGCAGTCCAGTCCCCACATCCTCTGTTTGTTCAGTGTTCCGTGGAAGCTCCACCCTCACTTCCAGCTAATAACCACGTTAATCCACAGCTCGGTTTTCCCAGTTTCTCCTTTGCCCGCTCAGCAGCACCTACTTCTCTGTTGGCTGCCAGCCTTGTGAGCAGGCATCTTCCACACGTGGTGGCATTTGTGCTGGCAGTGGCAGGCCAAGACTTCTCGAGTCAAACAAACAGCATCTTCTGCTTGCTGTGGAGCACAGCATGATTGTGGGGACAGTCCTCTTCCAGTCCAGCAGCTATGGCAGAGAGGGCAAGCTGCTCTGCTGCCTTGGTGAGAAAGCCTCCGAGCCTGGCACGTTGAGTTTCACAGGTATGATGTTCAGGGTGGTAATGCTGGGCTGTCCCTCGTATTTATGTGGCTGCTTGGGGGGGGATGTGGGTGCTTCCAAGTCTCCATCCTGTAGTATGCAACCAGCCACGGGCAGGACTGAGACTGCCTGCTTTTATCTGGGTTTTAGGATTACTGAAATGCTTCATTCTTACAAGCAGTTACATGGTATTCAGAAACAGAGACCACTCCAGCACTAAACATGATTCTAAAACGTAAGATTTAGCGTATACTGACTCGTGCTCTTGGACCAAAGAGGTTGGCAGTTGTGCTGGTAGCTCCATGTGGAGGAGAAACCACCCTTACATGTTCACTGGATAGGAAAGGCATTCATATCCGGAGAGAAGCAAATTGTGCTGTGGGAATAAAGAAAAGGAAGGAGATGAATGAGGCATAACCTCTTCAGGTGATTGTGTATTGCTTGTACACTAAACGGTGATGTAAGTTTTCCATCGTATAGGAAATGAAAGTAGTAATAGATGATTTGTGGTTAGCCTTTGAAAGGAGCTGATATAAAGCAGAACTTCCCAGCTCATTTCCTTGTGCTTGGTGTGAATAGAGCTGGCAGATCATTCAGTTGGAGGGGTATCATTTATGATACACTTTTGTTATCTTATTTTCCTTAATGAGATTTATGCAACTCTTGTGTTTCACTGACCTTTCTGATGCTTACATATTGGATGGTATAGATATCCAGGTAAAGTCCCTCTTTGTGGTTTTTTGAGGTTATTTAAGCATCCAAGTCACTCTGAAAATGAAAGCGAAGGAAGTCAGCGAGACACGAACTCTTAAAAGCATTTGGTTTTTAGGTAATGCGATTTCTTTTTTAGGTAAGTGCTGTAGCTAAGTGATTGAACCTCCTCATCAAACATTAACTTCTGCCAGCTTTTTTTGTACATAAAGTGGGTGTTAAGAACATGTGGGACTACTACCACTTCCTTGGTATGTCTGGGAGGCTGGCACATCTGCTTCAATCCTCTCTGGTAACCCAGCGTGGCACCACAAATGGTTTTGTGTGGGCAGAGCTGCTCAGTGCTAAGCAGCAGGTGGCATTTCTGCTGGCTTTGCCTGGGTTTAAGTTCCCGCTGCGGGGCTCGGCGTGGGCAGGCTCAGCCAGCGTGGGATTTGCTGAGCTGATACCGGAGTGCTTCGGGCTCACCCATCGAGCCCAGGGTTAAATGCTGAGTAACTCTGCTCTCTGCTTGCTGCTCAGTTCTGGCTTGAGAAAGAAACTTAAGGTATGCTTTGATTTAGAACAAATGCTTATCTTTTCATTAAAGCCTTTCATGTTTCGGCGGATACGTAATTAAAAGTAAGAAGTTATTTAAATGGCATTAAGGTATTTGGGAATGGAAAGGTCAAATGTTCTTTGGGAACGCTGCCTGCTCTGGAGTTTGGGTCTTAGCAGAGATGCCTAAGCACATTTGCTGAGGGACTTTGCTTGAGGCACTGAACCACACTCTGTAACTCAGGGCACTGTGGGCGTAAAGAATGTATTATTTAATTAAATATGTATCTTTGCTCTATACAGTGAGCTGGATTTAGGAACTCACAGTCTTTCTTGGTGCTTAACAACTGGACGTGCATTTGCACACAGAATCACAGAATTGTAGGGGTTGGAAGGGACCTACAGAGTCATCGAGGCCAACCAGGCCAGAGCAGGTTCCCTGGAGCAGGTCGCACAGGTTGACGTCCAGACGGGTCTGGAATATCTCCAGAGAAGGAGACTCCATAACCCTCCTGGGCAGCCTGTCCCAGTGCTCTGTCACCCTCATTGTGGAGAAGTTTTCTTACATCAGTGCAGAACCTCGTGTGGTCCAACTTGTGGCCGCTGCCCCTGTCCAGTCCCCAAAGGCCACTGAGAAGAGGTTGGCCAGTTTCCTTTGTCTCCCCCACTTCAGATATTAATAAACATTGATGAGATCCCCTCTCAGTCTTCTAACACCCAGCCCTAACAAATTAGTATGGGATGTTGGCAGCCATGCTGTAACAGGTAGCTGAGGAAACATTTGGAATTCCTCTCTTTTCCATCAGAGCACCCAGTTTGTTTCACTAGTACATTGTAAAACCGATTGCAGGTGATGGTTAGGAGCAAGGAGCGCGTGTAAACATTGTATCTGCAGATGGAAAATCAAAGAAGAGACATTTTGGTAACTTAGTCTGGAGTTGCTTCTGACCTGGTGCTGCACGGGCAAGGCTTGGGAGATAAGCTGTTTGGGAATCCCACGGCCAGCAGGTTCAGCAAGCACAGAACTCCAAATGATGACCAGAAATGCTATCAAATGCCACTTAGCTATGTGTTCAAAACCAAACCAGTCCTCAACCGTGTACTTTCACATGTACCTACAATACAGGCAAAAAATTGCAGGTAGATGGTAGGAACCCTGCTCTGCCCTGGGTTTCCAGGCTGGAGCTCTGTCTTGTGACATGGATTTGTCCTGTGTTTGCCTGGGACTTGGCACAGGCCTCTTCCTGCTTGGTGTCTCGCCGACTTCCCAGTTTTCCTGTCCTATATCCCATTTGAGCTCTTTGTTCTCTTGTAAAGTGCTGTATAGACAGGCTCTCACTCGCGGATATAAATCTCGGGAGTGCGGGAGGAGGTGTTGCATACACACCTTCTCCGGCAGCAGGAACATCCTGAGCCTGGCTCTGCAGCCCCACAGAAGTGGGCCAGAGCAGTCAATCTGAAGTGAAGAAAGCACCCAGCTTTTTAAAGAGGATTTTGGTTTGGTTCAGTGTTTTAAATCACATCCTTTCACGGTGAATTTCTCAAAGTTTAACAAGAGAATTTGAAAATAATACACTGTGAAAGAAACTTAAGTCAGTTGTGCCATCAGAAAATATATCTTTATACTTTCATTATTTTTTGCCTCCTTAAGCAGCCCACATGTATGAAACCACATCATTGCACTTTTTCTTAATACTGAAATTTATTCTGCCTGCCCTCTATGGGTTAGAAAGCCAAGGGTGGTCTTGGCTTAGCACTGCCATGAAGTGGTCAGACAGTTTGGCTTTTTATTACAGTTCTTTCCATACCCCTGTGTATTTAAATTGGTTTATATCATCCTGGGAACTGTGGGGACTTTTGTCTATAAATCAAGTCTGATTCTTCTCTCCACCTCCTTGGACTGTCAAGTCTGTACCAGTTTTCTTTCAAAACAGCAAAGCAGAACTGCCTGGACATTCATAAACGCTGCTGCGAAATACCTTGTATCACCCTTGCTACTTTGGGTCCCTGAGACTTTTCCACCTCTTATTTACAGTCTTGAAACATGTTACAAGTCACCTTTATTCCTACTAATACCGAATCAGTTACTGTCCCAACCTGCAGATGTCATTTGTGGGGTAGTTCAGTCTGTTTTACCTGCAGTGTTCGTTTCAGATCCAGGCTGTCTGCTTCAGTCACAGAAACAACAGAGACATAAATTCTAACATTCCAGCATCAAAAGGTTTCCTTCACTACTTCACATTAAAAATCCCCCACTTTTAATTTCCTACCCATTTTTTATCTATGAATGCTGAAATACTTTCAAACAGGTGTCTATAAATAGAAGGTTTTAAATAGCAAGCTATGTATATAACACTTCTGTTTGATGTATAGGCAGTTAGTCACCCTTTCCAGCCCATTAGCAGCAATCTATAGGACGAAGAGTCAGCAAAGTGGGTATTGAAATCCGCTGATCTAAGATGTGTGGACGTGGTGTTCCCTTTCCTTACAGAACAAGCTGTGGAGTAGGGGCTTTGCTCTGGCTTTGGTCTCTTTACAGCTGTACGCTAATTTCCTCTTCTGCTCTTTCCTCAGAGGCCCTGCACCGCCCCTATGGCTGCGATGTTGAACCCCAGGCACTGAACGAAGCCATCAGATGGAGCTCCAAGGAGAACCTGCTTGGAGCCACCGAGAGCGATCCCAATCTCTTTGTTGCACTTTACGATTTTGTAGCAAGCGGTGACAACACGCTCAGCATCACCAAAGGTAAGAGTGGCTACCAGGCTGAAAACTTTGCAGTGGAAAGTAGAGAAATGAATCCTTCCCTGGATAGGAATAGGAGCAAATGCAGTTGGAGAAGACAATGCCCTGAATTGATGCTGATAAGCAGACTCCCTCTTGCTTGTGCTGGAGGGACACCTGCCGGGCAGATCCTTAGTGCAGAGAGCTTTGTGCAATGCTGCCAGTCAAGCCCAGACACAGTTCACTCTCCAAATGACTGGCCTGTTGAGACACCTGTTTTAGAGAGGGGCAGAGGCAAACAGTTATGTTATGGAGGGTAACAGAGTTCAGCAGTTTCAACTGGGGAAAAATTAGGAATTAAGAATAGCACACAGATTTTCTGTTTCTGCTCAGTATGTGTGTGGAAATGTGATCTGCTGCAGAACTGATTTAAATCACTTGCCATTTCAGGCTTCAAGGAGGAATCAAACCTCATCTCTCCAAAAAACACTATTTTTTTCTGGCCTAAAAAGCTGCATTACAGGAAATTTTCTGAGTTCATCAATCACACTGCAGTAGATAAGGAAACAGTACCCTAGGAATTCTGTCTGAAACATTACTTCATAAATACAGTATATATAGCAGTTTAGTTACAGCATTACTGCTGTAGTTTTTTATCGTGATACTGCAAACCTAGGCTTAGTCAGCTGATAGCGAGTGTCTCCCTTAGTGAGACAAAATAGACTGTACTGTGCTTATTTTGGATTTTTTTGTGGTTTTTTTTTTTCTTTCTGCTCATAGGTGAAAAGTTGCGAGTCCTGGGTTACAACCAGAATGGCGAATGGAGCGAGGTACGTTCGAAGAATGGGCAGGGCTGGGTACCAAGCAACTACATCACACCAGTGAACAGCCTGGAGAAACATTCGTGGTACCATGGGCCAGTGTCACGCAGCGCAGCGGAGTATCTCTTGAGCAGCCTCATCAATGGCAGCTTCCTGGTGCGTGAAAGCGAGAGCAGCCCAGGGCAGCTATCCATCTCGCTCAGGTACGAAGGACGTGTTTACCACTACAGGATCAATACCACCTCAGATGGAAAGGTAAGGGTCTCTGGATAATGCTGTGGGGAACAGAAATTTGGATATTAATTAAGAGGTGGTACAGAATCTCAAGTTGCAAACTGTTGAGAGAAGGGTGTATGTGAGAAGACAGGCCCACTGGTTGAGTAATATAAAAAAAGGACATGTATGCCAACAGATTGGTGGTAACTCACTGAACACAGTTTGGCAGAAGGGCAGTGTACCTGCCCTGGCTGAACACAGCTAGGGGCAAAGCTGCTGTGGCTTGATGTGATATCTTTCCATTGACCCACTTAGAACAAGCAGAGCTTCGCTAAGTCAGCAACTTTGATCGGCGTTATGAAACCCTGATCAAACAGCTGTATGGTCTGTGGAGTGATGCAGAGACTGGCCTTGCACTTGGCTACAAGGATTCCGCTTTCTAGTCCTGTAAAGCACGAGGCAGGTGATGGCACTGCTCTGAAATGATAGCTTATATCTGAGTGCCTGCTGCAGTTGAAAATCACAGAGTGGTATTCGTTTGCCCAACAACATGAGAACAAATAGTCTAAAGTCTGGATCCCCCTTTTTTTTTAATAAACCTTCTAGAGTGTTTTTGCTGAACCTGTTTTCCAGTGTTACTGACAGCTTCCAGTTGCCTTCATTTAAGTAGATTCCTGGTTTGTTCTTAACAGGTCTATGTGACAGCAGAAAGCCGTTTCAGCACGCTAGCAGAGCTGGTGCACCATCACTCAACAGTAGCAGATGGACTGGTGACAACTTTGCATTACCCAGCACCCAAGTGCAATAAGCCCACTGTGTATGGAGTGTCACCCATCCACGACAAGTGGGAGATGGAGCGGACGGATATCACCATGAAACACAAACTGGGGGGAGGGCAGTACGGCGAGGTGTACGTTGGTGTCTGGAAGAAATACAATCTCACGGTTGCTGTGAAAACGTTAAAGGTGAGTGTTCAGATCGCTACACGTTGTTCATTTGGTCACCATTTCTGATAAGGGTGAGGAAATTGTACTGTTCTCAGTTATATCTCCTGATGGGATGAGTATCAGAACAGAGTGTGTTGATCTGCATAAATCCGTGCTTGAGAGTAGCTTTGCAGAACAGAGGTAGGGTACCAAATTTGCACCAGTGTACGTATCTTAGAAATGATGTGGATTTTGGCCCAGCAAGCAGGAATGTCCAAGTCAGATCTGTAGAAATAGTTACCACATCCCTTCCCTCAGAAGAGCAGTGGAAGCTTAAGAAATCAAAGGTGTTTGAAATATCTTCTACAACTTCTCTACTCCTGGAAAAATTCAGCTTCTCCATTTATCTTCCTTTCTGGAGCTGCCTGTTTATTTTAACAGCTACAATTCTATGTACCCCTAAGTAAGGGAGCTGTCAAGCTTAGTTTTTATGGATAGGCAAGGGAACTGCGTCAGTGATCCCTAGAGTCTTCCCCTCACCAGCCCCAACTGCTTTGGTAGTCACAGTAGCTACCAAACTAGAAAGACTAGCCCTTTCTGGGTGCTGCAGGTCTCTCATGTGGCCATCATGCAGGGCAGGCAGGCAGCTTCTTAGGGGTGTTACATTTTGCCTCGGTAAAAGCTAAAACAACAAATCAGGATGTCATGGTTTATATTCAGCTCAGGTATGTGGTGTTAGGCAGACCTTGGTCATGAAGATAAATTTTCCCTTCTTTTGCCTCTCTGTTTATCTAGGAGGATACCATGGAGGTGGAAGAATTCTTGAAAGAAGCTGCTGTGATGAAGGAGATCAAGCACCCAAATCTAGTGCAGTTGTTAGGTTAGTGAAATTCCTTGCTGTTTCTGCTCTTACTTGAGTTCTCACCAAAAGGAGATCTGTCTTGTTTAAAAGCAGTGGCAGATTTTCTGTATTTATGTAACTTTTTGAATCGGGTCAGGTTAAGGGGTGGTATTTTTGACAGCTTACTCCTTGATGCAGCATTGGAGCTGAGACACACTCATTTTAAATAAAACATCAAATACAGTCGCTTACAGCAGTAGACAACTTTGCTGTTGAGGCAAAACTGCATTATATAAAAGTTTGCAACATCAGTGCTGCCAGTTTGTACCCTTGGCCTTTGACATGCTCCAGGGGTCAGTTACCAGTTCAGTTACAGATTCCTTTTCTGTTGTGTTAAATCAGATTAACAAAATGATCTTCCATGGAACAAAACGGAACAAAATTATAAGAAAATGCTAAGTGAAAGAGAAAACCCCACTATAGTGGAGGAACAACAAATACTGTTCCTCCTACTTGACAAATCAGAGACACTTATAGAAAAAGCCACACTAAACAGAAAATAGTTCCGAATTCAGCAGACAACGACCAGATCGCTGCTGTTGTGAGGGTCCTTGTGTGTCACCAAATAAGTACATGAGAACGAGGCAGTGGAGACACGGGGCAGATCAGACATCACGTGAATGGAAGAGATCTCTAGGCTTTACAGCTTGGCCATGCCCCCTGTGTCTCACTTGACATGGTGATCACTGTTAAATAGTCTGCATAGCTGTTAATTCCACATGCACAAAGATTCTTATGGAGATGCTCAAAACCTTTACTGGTGTTTAATTGCCTCTGGACTTGTGCTGCTTTCGGGAGCAGAGCTGTCAAGCCAAGCCTGGAATGAAAGGAGAAATGCAAAGAATGTGAAGACTTCTAGTAACGGCAGCTATTCCGTACCCATTTGAAAAATGGGTACAGATGAAGTGTCTGCCCAGCCCTGTCGGGTCCAGGCGTGGGGACAAGCGGGTTTCTCAGCAGGGATGGATGGAGTTTTGCTCTTTCTGGTGCTCAGCGGAGCTGTGTTGTACTGCTGCCTGGGTGTAAGGGTAGGAACAGGCCTTCAGCAGTCCTGCAGTGGCAGTGGACAGAGATTTGATATGAGTATCCCGTTGCCTCCTCCTCTTCTAATACATGCTTTGTACATCAAGTAGTCATCTGAGGAACGTGTGAGGATGCTGGATTAGGAGCAGGCTCCGCCATGCTGATGGCCTACCCAGCAAGCACACGTGGGAGTGCCTCACATGGCTCTGAGGACACATTTCGGTCTGGAAATCTTGCCATTTGACAGGTACCTGCTTCCAGCTTTATGAAGGAAGAGAGAGGAAGAAAACCATGTCATATCTGTTCAGAATAATTCCTGTTTCAGTCTGCAATCCTCCAAAGAACAGAAGTACTCCTCCTTGTGTATTATATGGGAATAGTGGTGGTTTGACAGTCACGTTTAAGTTGGGCTGCGTTGGTCTGGGTCTTGTAGATGGAAGTAGATGGAAGTCTTCACTCTTTGGAGAAACACTCATCGGTACAAAATGCAATGAATGGTTATTAAATCAGGAATAGTGGAAAGAAAGGGAAGCTTTACTCACATGGTCCCTCTTCCTCACTGCTAGGTGTGTGTACCCTGGAGCCACCCTTTTACATCGTGACAGAATATATGCCGTATGGGAACCTGCTGGACTATTTACGGGAGTGCAACCGGGAGGAAGTGAGTGCTGTTGTGCTGCTCTACATGGCCACTCAGATCTCCTCTGCTATGGAGTACCTGGAGAAGAAGAACTTCATTCACAGGTGGGTAAAGTCACATTGAGCTGGTAAAGTTTGAGATTGAAATGATGAAGAGGCCACCAGCACGGTGGCCCTGGCATTCCTCCTTTTCCTGGGAGTTTTTTCCAGAGTTAGGTTTCACCCTGGTTTTACCTGTTGGCTGTGTTTTGGTTTCAGTACTGCTTTGCAATACCATCTCCCCGTGACTACTGTAGCAGACTTACACACTTGTGCATGCCTGTCTCCCGCAGCTGTGAAAGGTGGTGGTGGTGTCCTGTGTTCAGCTCAGAGTTAATTTTCTTTCTAGCAGCTGGTGCAGTGCTGTATTTGTGAGTTAGGATGAGAGCAGTGCCCAGGGATGGCTTTAGTTGTTGTCAAGTAGTCAAGGACTTCTCAGCTTTTCACGCTGCACTGCTAACGAGAACACAGAAGGCACCCAGGAGGCTGAGAGAGGGGCCAGGGCCAGGAGAGGTGATGTCATGCTCAGCGGGGGCTTGGGGAGGAGCACATGGTTCCAGGACACGTGCTTTGGTGATGGTCCAGCTTCGGGACAGCTCTGAGCTGTATGGTCTGAGTTGTGTCACCAGTTGTGTGTATGTTGCTGTAAAGCCCTGTTATTGTTATTGCTCCCTCTGCTATCAGTACACTATCCTTGTCCCACCTGCAAGGTTTGCCTCTAGTTCTCTTTTCCCTCCCATCTTCCCCCCCCCAGAGACAGCGGCTGTGTGGTGCTCAGCTCCTGGCTGGGGCGAAACCGTGACACTTGTCCTAGTCTGATGTCCCCCTTTTGTGCAGGACATCATCAACCCCCAGTTCTGTTTTAATCCCGTCAGATAA
The DNA here is from genome assembly GCA_013399135.1 of Heliornis fulica. NCBI lineage: Eukaryota > Metazoa > Chordata > Aves > Gruiformes > Heliornithidae > Heliornis > Heliornis fulica. The sequence continues at coordinate 480,178 of VXBZ01001602.1, read as the reverse complement.
GGCTGTGCCATAAAACTGTTACCAGTGTGTGATGAGCTGCTGACTGTCATCCTATTCTCAGGAAGCAAACTTCTCATCAAAACAGCTATTGTTACTAGAAATTTAGTAGAATTTAAAGACAGGGCCCTAATCCTGACTTACTTATCACTCCTAAGGATAAGTCGTCTCCATTTCTGACAGTGCAGAGCAAAGCTTGCATTGCCTTTACCTGCTGCACGGAGCGCTTCCCCACAGAGACGAGAGGGACAGGCTGTGCACCCACACCACTGCATTCCAAAGCCCTGCTCTTGTTCCAGTAAAGGAGTGTGCTTGTTTTCCTTCATACAGGGACCTGGCAGCACGGAACTGCTTAGTAGGAGAAAATCATGTGGTGAAGGTGGCTGACTTTGGCTTAAGTCGACTTATGACTGGAGACACCTACACAGCTCATGCTGGAGCCAAGTTCCCAATCAAATGGACGGCTCCCGAGAGCCTGGCCTACAACACCTTTTCAATCAAATCGGATGTGTGGGGTAAGAAAACTCCATTTCAGTGGTTTTGGGTGGGGTTTTTTATTCTATTTTTCTCTGCCAGGTTAGACAGGAACTTGCTTTCTGGCCTGGGCAGAAACATACGGGTAGGAGACAGTCACATGCCAGGCCACAAACTTTATGAATCAGTGCTATTTTTAGCATGTACTGTCTTCATCTAGACTGGCCTGAAATATCTGCTCTGTAATGAGCAGCACAAGAGGAGGGCAAACTTATGACCAGCAACTTTGTTTTCCTCCTTTTACAGCCTTTGGGGTGCTGTTATGGGAAATTGCTACCTATGGGATGTCACCGTACCCAGGCATTGACCTCTCTCAGGTGTACGATCTGCTGGAAAAGGGCTATCGGATGGAGCAGCCGGAGGGGTGCCCTCCAAAGGTGTACGAACTGATGAGGGCATGTGAGTATCTCCTTCCAGTTTGGGAGACAAAGACAGGGAAGGGTGGGAGAATGCTGCTCTTAAGTCCTTGCTTCTTATGTGCTGTTTTGGAAACTGATGTGAAAAAGGGCCCCTCACCTGAGAGGGGTTACTGATGCAAAATGAGTCTGGTCTCTAGGGAACAAGAATTTACTGTCAGCTCTGAGTACAGCAGATAGCACACTGCAGCTGATTGTACTGGTATTTGTCAGTAGGACACTCTTAGTATGGAATTACCGAAGTAGAAGGGTAGGTAAGTTCTCTGCAAACACGAGAGACACACAGTTGACAGAATGCACCCTCCAAGCATGCTACCTAGAACTGGCAGTGAAAATCTTGCTAATGCTCCACAACAAACCAAAAATCTACTAATAAAGAGAAGATACAGTGTGCTGCTGGAAGAGGGCAACAGGAGTTTCAGGGCAGTGTCCTTCCAGATCCCAAGACACGCCCCCCATTCAGATTTGTAAATACAGAAATTACATTTTTTCTCAGGATACTGTTCTATGTCTGCCCAGGCTCCCTCTTGGATCAGTGCACTCTCCTCTTTCCCCTGCAGGGTGCACACCTTCTCCTTTTGGAAGGCTCTGCCTGGATTTCAGTACTAAGGGCATGTGAGCAAAATGTTGCCTAAGGCTTTGCATGCAGCAGTCTCAGTGACTGCATTAGATGAGTTCAGTCCTGACAGCCAGGGTATCAAACAGGGAACTCTTTGCCAAAAAAAGAGGGATAAGAGGATCAGAAAAAGCTGTGGAGTTGTCAGAGAGCTGGGACTTTTAGAATCGATTCCTTCCTCTCAAGACCTGTTTGATAGGATAGGGGAGGGTCACCAGCTGCTGCTGTGAATATCTGGGATTGTTGCTAGGGCCTGTTTATTGGTAGGAGATCGGAGTCCAAACGCAGCTGAGGAAGCATGTGTATTTTCTGTCTCCTTAGAAATAATAATAATAAATCTCCTACCTGTTTCAGGCAGTGAGCCTTACTCTGGTTTCTCACGTTGTAGGTTGGAAGTGGAACCCACCAGACCGACCGTCCTTTGCTGAGACCCACCAGGCCTTTGAAACCATGTTCCACGACTCGAGCATCTCCGAGGGTGAGCCCCTCTGGTTCTCTCCTCAAACAGCACCGGGGTTTATCGCCCCAGAGCTTGCTCTTACGGATGGGCCAGCTGGGGGCGCTGCAACAGGCTTTGTTTCTTAATTTCTTAGCTCTGAGCCTGCAAACACATGCTCTTAATTGGTGCACAAATAAACTTAGACACAGGGCAGGGGACAGTGTAGCAATTCATTTGAGAACCAAGATGTGATTGGCATCATCGACATTTAAAATTAAATATTAAGCTGACCCATCTGCTTTCCTACTACAAAAAAAACCCACCTGATGGAATTCTGCCAGGGAAGATCTCCAACAGGCACATCAAGTGACCCACACAAATTCCAGCCAGGGTCTGGCCAGGAGCTTGTGGGGTTTTTTCTGTTTTCTTTTCAGTCACATACCTTGTGTTGATGTCGGGAAGGAAACGCGCAGACTTGTTTCTAGTAAGGGAGTGCAGCGCGGTGCCTCGAGCAAAGCTGCTTAGATCCAGCTCCAGAGAGGACACAACTTTTGGGGGATCCCAGGAGCGTCAACAGGAGGCACCTTAATTAAAAACAGAGGCAACTGCATTCAGTGCGGGCTTTAGCTCCCGAGTAATCCTTAACCCAGCAGAGAGCTGGTTTGTATCAGACTTCTTGCCCAGATCCTACCACTGTTTTGGGGTTATTTTGCTGAATTCATAAAGATGTAAATGAGTTTGAAAGCATTACAGAAAACCTCTTTCCTACCCTGAATACCTCTGGACTTGAGCAAAACCCAAATCCATAAACCATGCACTTCTCAGTCACGTGTCTCACTAGTCTGGGTTTGCAGGAAAGACCCAGATTTTCCTTTCCCTCACCAGACCCTTTTCCAACTATTTCCTTTCATTTTTGTTTTTTGTTTGTTTGTTCCTCCTTACAGAGGTAGCAGAGGAGCTTGGAAGAACAGCCTCCTCCTCATCCATAGTCCCTTACTTGCCCCGGTTACCCATGCTTCCCTCCAAGACAAGAACACTGAAGAAACAGGCAGAGAACAAGGAGAACATTGAAGGAACACAAGATGCCGTGGAGCACTCGGCTTCCAGCTCAGCACCAGGTATGGGTACTGGGAGGCCACATGTCCTGGGACAGGTTTGCTGCTGGTGTAAATTCCCAAAGAAACAGTGAACAGAACAGCTTTGTGTCCCAGGGGGCTGCTGGCCACCTCAGCAGCCTGGTTATGTACTAGCAAATAGAAGGTGCTGCTGCTTGTTCAGTGTTCTCATATCAAATCTCACTGTGGATTTTTCTTTTGAATTTAGTTTTACTGTTCTTTTTGGTTTTTTTTAATGGCAGTTTCAAAACTGAAGTTGAAGACTGATCTCTGAACAAGAGTTTTTATTTTATATTTGTGGTATTTGGGGAAGGAGGAAGAAACTACAGGAAGGGAAAAAAAAGCCCCAAACAAATTTTTACTGTACAATCTCCTAAGTGACCTCCTCAGTATAGACAACAGAGATGTCACATGCAGAAGTGGAGAAAAGTAATAAAAAAATAATGAAAGGCTGAATTTACAAAGCCTTATAAAGATCAGCCTCACAGACAATCAGAACATTGGCTCAGTCTTACCTACCTGTGCAGAACCTGGGCAGGTGAACGCGCCGGGCCCGTACAGCCCGCTGCGGGGTCGCAGAGTGGAAACACAGGTTGATGTTCAGACTCACACTCGTTTCTTCTGCTTAGGTTTTATCAGAAGCACACAGCCACCAAGTGGGTCTCCTGCCCTACCTCGCAAGCAGAGGGACAAGTCACCCAGCAGCCTGCTGGAGGATGCCAAAGAGACCACTTTCACCAGGGACAGGAAAGGTGGCTTCTTCAGCTCCTTTATGAAGAAGAGGAATGCTCCCACACCTCCCAAGCGCAGCAGTTCCTTCCGGGAGATGGAGAATCAGCCCCATAAGAAATACGAGCTGACGGGTAACTTTTCATCTGTTGCTTCCTTGCAGCATGTGGATGGGTTCTCCTTTGCTCCCACGCAGCAGGACGCAAGCCTGGCGCCACCCAAGTGCTATGGTGGGGGCTTTGTGCAGAGGACCTTCTACAACGATGATGGCACTGGTACCAGCAGTGGTGGGGGCGTAAGCACTGGCGGTGGGTGGTCGGGCATCACTGGTTTCTTTACGCCACGCTTGATTAAAAAGACACTGGGTTTACGAGCGGGAAAACCCACTGGCAATGAAGAAGCTTCAAAGCCTTTTCCAAGGTCAAACTCTACATCTTCCATGTCCTCAGGGCTTCCAGAGCAGGATAGGATGGCAATGACCCTTCCCAGAAATTCCCAGAGGTCAAAAATCCAGCTGGAACGGACAGTGTCCACCTCCTCTCAGCCTGATGAGAGCACAGGGAGGGCCAATGACCTGCTTCCCAAAAGGTTTGAAGAAGGCCCTGCTTTGACCAGAGAGAGACCAAAAGCAAAACTCTTGCCAAGAGGTGCCACAGCACTCCCTTTCCGAGCCCCCTCTGGATCAGAAGAGAAGGAGGGTCCAGGGCTAGTGGCAGCTCCTAAGGGCAAAGAAAAAAACAGTGTCCCAAGGCAAGGGGCCCTTGAGGATGGTGAGAGACCGGGGTGGTCGTCTCCAGTAAAGGCTGCAGCAATACTTCCAACCACTCACAACCACAAAGTGCCAGTCCTAATCTCACCCACTCTCAAACACACTCCAGCAGACGTGCAGCTCATTGGCACAGACTCTCAGGGTAATAAATTTAAGCTCTTATCTGAGCATCAGGTCACTTCTTCCGGCGACAGGGACCGGCCCAGACGGGTAAAACCAAAGTGTGCACCACCTCCACCACCAGTGATGAGGCTCCTACAACAGCCAGCTGCCTGCTCAGATGCAGCAGAAGAGCTGAGCAGCGTGGCGGGAGCACAGCACGGACTGGAATCAGGAGAAGGGAGTAAGAAGGCAGCAGCAGCAGCACCTGTTGGTGGAAAATCTGGGAGGCCTGTGATGCCTCCACCTCAAGTGCCTCTGTCATCGTCTTCCACTTCCCCAGTGAAGATGGCCAACGGCACGGCCGGTGCAAAAGTAGCACTAAGAAAGACCAAACAGGCAGCTGAGAAGATCTCCGCAGACAAGATCAGCAAGGAGGCGCTGCTGGAGTGCGCGGACCTTCTCTCGAGTGCCATCGCCGAGCCGACACCAAACAGCCAGCTGGTGGACACAGGGCACCAGCTGTTGGATTACTGCTCAGGCTACGTGGACTGCATCCCGCATACACGCAACAAATTTGCCTTCCGGGAAGCCGTGAGCAAACTGGAACTCAGCCTGCAGGAACTGCAGGTGTCCTCAACAGCTGCTGGCGTCCCTGGGGCAAACCCCGTCCTTAATAACTTATTGTCATGCGTCCAGGAAATCAGCGATGTGGTGCAAAGGTAGCTACTGGCGACTCGGGGTAAGAGAACTACACACCGGGGGCGGGGACACTTTTTTTCCTGTACTGATGCTTTCAAAAGGAAAGACTGATACTTGAGTATGTGAAGTACCTCACATCACTGAGTTCTCCTCACGTTTACAGGTTCATCTCAAAAAAAAAAAATTAAATAAATGGGGATGGAGAGGGTGGATTAAAGCTGTAAGGGGCAGGACATCAAGTGTTTGTCCCTACCTGGTCAGTCTGATCTGCTTGGTATGGCAAGGGGAGGCAGCTCCTCGCTCCTCCCTGGGAGAGGCAGGAGAATCGATGGTGGGTTCTCGCTCCGGGAAGGTGTGGTGGGCGCTGGCTGGAGTACTGGGGTGGCTGCAGGCCGCTTGGCTGGAGAGGTGCTCCCCTGTCTGCGCTAGTGCATGCTTCAGCCTCCAGACAAGGCGAAGGAGAGGCACGGGGGGAGTGGGGGGCTCCGGTGGCACCAGCTGCCAGGGCTGGAGTAGCTTTGACAGGGGAGGTCGTGTGCGGCTGGGGGAACGGTCTGATGCACTGACAGTGTTCAGAGCTGCTGGAGGTGGATGCACTAGCCCACGTGGCTTACTTCCACAGCACTGCTGCTGCTGTAACGAGAACTGCAAAGTTAGTTAATATATGAAACTGTCCCTTTTCCCTCCTGCCCTCCCCGTCCACCGCCTGCTCTCATCTGCGTTGTATCGGAAGCGTCAGGGATGCTGGGCAGACTTACCACTGGAAAACCCCTTCCCCACCACACAGCCTTCACTCAGTTGATACCTATTTCTAGTGGTCTAGCACGGGTGCTGCTTGATGGTCTTTGTGAGTAGTTTGGGGCTCTTGCACAAGTGCCCGTGTTGTTATTGGGGTGGGTGGGGTGGTTGGTTGTTTTTTTTTTTAAAGCTCTAGATTGTTTTTCACTCGTTACTTGGTTGACTCCCCAGTTGAGTTTCATCACCTTGAGGACCCACAGCAGGTGAGGCATCCCCTTTGCCAGCCCCAGCTGTTCTCCTCATGCCTTCAGCAGTTACAGTGTGGTGGGGCCAGCTGGAGAGCCAGCACGTACATCCCAGCCTGCCCACCACGGGCCCTCCCTGCTGCAGGGTGCCCTGGACACATCCCTAACACTTCACCCCGATGGCTTCCTGGGACTTGTTCTAGTGCTCAGTGCTCTCGCAGGCTTTCAGCTTCCCGTCGCGTGGAGGTGACGAGGTGGGTCAGCGCATGGCGGAATCGCAGCCAGCCTTGGTTTTGTTTATCCCCGATTCCCGCGCTGTGGCACCGGGGACACGCGCCCAGACTGCGTGTGCCCCTCCACCTGAGATGTGACAAGTGTCTCTGATGGCTGGTGCCTACTGACAATCCCGGGATGGAAGCAGTTGTGTGGTTGAAGTTGTCTCCTTGGTCCTGGAGGTGTCTGCAGATGGTTGTGGCCTCACAGAGCTGCCCATCAGTGGATAACACGCTAGTGTGTGCGATGCCAGCATGCTGGCTAGGAGCTGGGTGACCAGCTGTTGGATTGAGAGGGAGAGAACAGGCTCTTTACCCTGTGTGCTGCTCACTGCACGTTGCTGGTGAGGAGAGAGGATCTGGCTTGCTCTGCAGCTTAAATCTTATTTTTTGGCCAAAAAGCTTTTTTTAAAGTTGTTTTTAAAGCGTGACTGCGCTGCTTTTAATTTGAGCCTTGAAAATGGAGCTGGGCCACAGGTGCAAATTGAGAAGACGGGCATATCCATTGCTGTCTTCAAGCTCACAAGGAGGCTGGGCTGTCTCAGTGAGCAGCCCAGCTCCCTGGTTTCCCCATGGAGCAGAGCAGGACAGTAGCCTGAAAAACCTTCACTCTTTTTATCACCGCTCTGTGGTGAACAAAGCTGTGCCAGGATGGCCGAACACGAGCCAGTGGAGCGGTACACCCGGTAAAACGGACTGTGGGAGCTACGCTGCCCCAGCAAGTGACACGTGAATGACAAAGCTGTGACTCCACCCCAACTGACGGGTGAATTCATTGCTCCTACGAGACAGTTTTACTCCGGTGAGCCACAGACAGGCCCAGTGTGGCTGACTCATCCTGGCTGAGCAGGCCCAAGCCAGCCATCAAAGCCTGCTGCCCGTTCGGCAGCGGGACCGCCAGCTCGCCCCGGCTCTCCCGCAGCCCCGACAGTTATCTCGCAGACTTTACTGAGGGCTTCTGCGGTTGCCTTATCGCTGTCTGTATCGGAGGTGTGCGCCCAGGACACCAAGGTGACCTGCCTTTGGGAAGGTGACCTGCAGAGGGGAGGGAAGGCTTGTGAGACAGCCAGGAGGGTTGTAAAGGGACGGTGCTGTCATCAGGGCAGAAAGGCCTGGCCGTGTTTGCCCTGGCAGGCGGTCACGTGGGTTCATCGCTGTACTCCTGATCAGCCTAGGACAAACGGACTGAAACCGAAGTGATTCTCAGGGGAAAGGTATGATAGCAGGAAAATTTTAAGGCTGTTGGTCCAGTTCTGGTGCGTGTTTCAAAGGAAGCATTTTCTTTTATCTTGTTTTCTCTCCTCTCTCCCTGACTACCAGTCTTCCAGAAAAGCTCCAGCAACAGTGAGAGAGTAGCAGACAGTTCCTGGCACGTCTATTAAAACTCCTCTTCCAACCCTTGCTGAGGAACCCAGCAGTGCCCCAACACAGGGCTGGTTTCTTCCCCTTCCTGGCAGAGGTGATGGGCAGCCAAAGCAGCCCTGAGTCACACAACAGCCAAGGCTGGCAGGGACCCCTGTAAGCCACCAGGCCACTTAGCAGCCACTGCCAGGGCCACGTCCAGGCGTTTTTTCGGTATCTCCAAGGATTGAGACTCCACAACCTCTGTGGGCAGTGTAGAAGCCCGTTTCAGTTCTGACCCCTCCGGGGCAGGGAGAACACAGAAGAGTGGAATTCAGGGATTTGCTTGTCATCGCTCCTCGCAGAGTGTTTTCCCCGCTCCTACCTGTTGTCTGTCTTCGGGTGGGTAGGTGGTGGCACAGGCAGTGCTGACTTGACAACAGGGTGTTTCTTAACTCCTACATTGGAGGCTGCAGAGTTGCTGCTGGTTCTGCTGCCCAGCAGTTCTGTGTTCCCAGAGTGGAATTATCCCCTGCCCCCCGGCAGGATACAAAGGGAAGGTGTCTGGGAAAGCTGGTTAGATTGTTCTTACTTCCACAGCTGCTCTCCTAAAACTGTTACCGCTCCTTCTTCCGTTTGCTCGGTGTGACTTTCTGTTCAGCCTTAAAGGTCTCTACTGTAGCAGCTTCTCTGCTCTCAGCCTTCCATAAGTCACCTAAGAATAGAGAAGCCCCCATACTGGTTCCAGTGCAGGGCACTTCTTGCTCTGCTGTTTAGGGTAGGAGACAAGGCATAAGCTCCTGCTGGGTTTGCTTCCTCGCCCCGGCACAGGGCGTTGTGGGTAGGGATGCAGCCGCAGCCGAGCTCACTCACTTGCACTAGTATGGGCTAGAACTGTGTCTGACCAGGGGATGGCAGGACACAGGGCCTGTGCTGCCAAGCACAAAGCATGCACTCCTGGGGCACTTTCCCCCTTGTGAGGGGGGAATTAGCCAGCTCACAGGCACGGCTCTCTCCCCTTCCAGCACTGCACACCCTCCTGAACTGGTGCACTCGGCTGCCTGACTGGCAGCACTGGGATTGAATCATGCTTTTCATTAGTGTGGACAGGGGTGAAATTATGATGGGTCCAGGTCTTGGGACTAACCGGGCAAGCGGAATTGAACGGAGCAGCGGTGCTGACAGAACACAGCGGGGCAGGGAGTCTCTGATCCCAGCCACATCCCACAGGACAGTTCAGAGCCCCACTGCCCATGTGGGAGACACACACACACACACGTGCTGACACCCCCTCGGCGGTGCTCGCACCAGTTGTACGGCACACCACTGCGGGAACCAAACCCTGCAGCGTGGGGCGAGGGAGCCGCCTCAGCAGAGCAGGCAGGGCGGGTCACACCTGCGGCATGGAGGGAGGCCAGGCCCTGCTGGCTGTACCTCACCTTCCCCGCAGCCGAGGGGAAGGCCTGCCCGTGTGAGAACACACGGGCAGGTGCTGGGCTTGCTCCCCACTCCCTGCGGTGTAGAACAAACCCCTCAGCCTGTTCCCTGCTCTAGGAAACCAGGAAACCAGTGGTTACTGGGACACCTGGCTTATTTAAGATGGGATAGGAAGTGTCTGTACCAAAGGAGGTTGTGCTGCCAAACGCGGCTGCTGCACACGGGAGGTGAGGCCTGCTCAGCTCAGCACGCCGCTTGTAGTGGTAGTGAACTCGTTGAGGGTAGGAACGGATTGAAACGGAACACGTCAATCACCAATCACTCTACCAGTGTTGTCAACTGTTTTTGTTTTTAATTGTTATTGTAAAATATTTTGGTTGTTTTTCTAATTTAATTCTCTCACTATTGTCTGACTGTGAACTGCGAACAGTGTTAAACTTGATGTAAATAAGGCCCTGGGAGGGGCCTCTTTGCCTGTCGTTCCACAGATTTTTGCCAATTTGCATTTTGTTTTAAATAAAGGTTGCAATATTTTATTGGCAAAATACACCTGTGTGGATGCAGCTCATTTTTTCCTTGCTCTTCTTTTTCAAAGCTGCTCAGCACTAACCTGGGTAGAAAAGGCAGGAGGATTATCTAAACCCACTAGCAAGAGAAATTATTTAACTGCCAGACTGCAAAGTAAAGCAGACTCTTTATTTATGCTCAAGAACTCAAAGGTAACGTTGCCTGGAGTGGTCAGAGAGCAGTTCTTGCTGCTGAGGGTGTGTAAGCAAACGCTCACTGCATCTCAGTCACCCACACGTGGGACCTGGCAGAGCGCAGGGTCTTGCGCCATCACTTTTAGAGTGGCCCTTGTTAGTAACTCAATCAGGAACAGAACCACTAAGCTGCCAGCAGCTTACCAGCTGGTACCAGCCCAGCACCAGTGACACCCTGGCAAAGTGACTCCTTCTGCTGCAAACAGCATCAGTCCAAGCAGGAAGGGATTCTGTTCCATTCCGAAAAACCCGAGGTTATCCTTGTTTAATCAACCCCTGAGCAACTTCCCCTCCGCTACCCAGTGCCCCCAAACGTTCTGCCCAGGTTACTAAACACCCCGAGTTGTGCCCCACTGGTGGCTGAACCCTCCCTTCCCCAAACAACTCCCCTGGGCACGTCTCCCTCTGCGCCTTCCCAGGCTGAAGCTTTGGGATCGTGGCCAAGAGATTACCCACAACCAAGTCTCAGCAGTGCCTGACGACGGTGACGCTGGCACAGGCCCGAAGGTCCAACCCCAAGGCAACACTCGGTTTGAAGTCGAGCAGTAAGAAAGGAGCTGCCTCCTCTTCCTGCCTTGGACTGTGAAGCCTCGTTAGGTAACGGAGCCAGCGTGCCTGGAGGGAAACACACACAAAGTCTGCGGGAGCAGTGTGTGTGTCTGGTCAATCTTTTCCCAGAGGTTGTGCTGCTCATCACTGGCACTACACAGAGGTTCAAAGCTTAAAATAGATCAAAGGTCTGCACACGGGGTGTCCAGGGAGCAGAGCCCCGGCCTTGGCGCGTGCTGTTTCACCTCCTCGCCCCAGCCCAGCGGTGTTGGAAGGGAGTTTTGACCTAGAGGTCACAAAGCCGTTCCCGTAAGACTGTCGAAATTTTTTTGGTCCCGCTGTAACATACTTATCACCTGGCAAGTACCCAGACAGCAAACAGCTCCTCAGTGTAGTAATACTGATACCAGACAAAAACCCACAGCACGCGACACACCGGGGCGGGGGAGGGAAGCTTACTGCATCCCTGAACACCCAAATTCCACTGCAGCCTGCTCCTTCAGCCACTGTCCTCCTCAACTGCCCTTCACCTCTGAAGGCAACTGGTCTCCCTTGTTCTCTCTGCAGCAAAGGCTGCTTAGAAAAATTACTGCAGCAGAATTCTCCTCAGCCCTGACCCTGCTTCCATACAACGGAAGGCTCCAAGCAGACAGGGACACTGAAGTGAGAGGTGATGGGTCTGCCATCTCCAGAGGGGATTATCCAGACATTTTCTCTATGCAAGGGTCTCCCTGCACAAACCACGACCCTGCGCAGCAGATGCCTTGTGAACGCAGCAGAGGAGAACTCGACTCCCACTAAACAGTTCTGTGCATCTGAGAGCTGGTAAAGTGACTGACAAAACAGGGGACAGGGATGAGGATGTGGCTTTTGCCAGGGTCAACACACCAGTCCCTCCAAGGCCTTCATTCCGTGGTAACACACCAAGGGCTTGCTCGAAACAAAGCATCTGCCAGCGCACACCAACCCCTTCGGGCTGGTACCTGCTAAGAGAAGGCACTGTGGAACAGCAGGCAGCCCTCAGACACAGCCGAGTGCAGGCTGTGCCCACATCCCTGCAGCTCACCTCCCTCCCTGCAAACCCCCCTCGGAGCAACGAAGGGTCTGTGTCCCCCTGCAAGCGCAGGGCTGGGTAACCTGCCAGCCTGGCCTCGTGCAAGGAGAGCAGGTGTGCAGAACCACCTTCCCACTGGCGTCCTGCCGCTCCGCGTTCAAGGAAGGAAGTAACTGATGCGCTGGGATACAGATTTACAGCCCTGTGCAGAGAACAGCTTCTCCTCTTTGGGGACAAACACCATCATCCTGGCCACCTCGTCGAGGGCTGCCTCGGTGTAGGGAAGCCCACGGGCCAGGAAAGCATCCCGTGCGCAGAGCTTCACGTGGTGGTACTCCAGGGGCAGGAACGGCACGAAGAAGTCAATGAGGTTCTCCTGGAGGAGGTGGCTGCGGGCATAACCGTTCTCTGGAGCAAGAAGCAAGACAGAAAACTTCAGACACTTCACCTGAGAGCTGGCAACTGTCTGTGAGACAAGGCTCATCTCTCCTGGGAGGGCTGTCTCTGCTTATCCAGCCACATGTGTGTGATGGGAGAGACACTCCCTCTGTCTTGGATAGAGCTGAGCAGCACTTTGAGCACAGAACGTCACCACGGATCTGCCATCCTGGGCCAGAAGCAACCTGAATGCCCTGAGGAGCCTCATCCTCCCCTGCGGCATTAGGCTGCCTCTCGCAGCCTGGCCATCTCGGGGGCTCAGGGGGGTGAGGAGCACTGGGAGCTGCCTCCTCGTGTCCTGCAGTGGTGCTGTGTGTGTGGGGCTGGGCTAATGTGGGTGAAGGAAGTAGCTCACATTGCAAATAACCCCGGGGTAAAGGTCACAATATAAATGCTGTGTGGCACCAGGGGGATGGTACAGTGTCACACGGCCCTGTGACAGCACCATGAAGCAGGTTGCAGGCAGCCTGCCCACAGCACCCTGCAAGTCAGCCCAGCTCTTACCTGCAGCCTCCAGCAGCTCCAGGCGCAGGCGCTGCTCCAGGAACTCCATGGAGATCTCCTCCCGCGCCCGGCCGGCTCGCCAGAAGTCCAGCGCTACCTCATTGATGGTGTTTCCGCCGAGGTTGCTGTGGACACGAAGGGAAGTCACTCAGCTCTGCTCTGGAGAACTGCTACAGACAGGCCCCAGCAGCCCTGTCAGCAATGAAGGATTGGCTGTGTCTGACCGACATCCCAACAGCAGCACAGAGCAACCACCTTTCCTCCCAGAGCCCCTTTCCACAGGGGTCTGTATGGCCACCTTCCACCTTCCCAGCTCAGCCCCTGGGGCAGCTGCTTTCTGCCCCAGGGCAGGACCAGGAGCCAGCAGAACCCTCCTCCTCCACCAGTCCCCAGGCCTGGCTGGGATGCCATCGATCTTGCAGGTGACGCTCAGCCTCAGACTAAGCTCTCAACCAACCACCCCTGAGAGCCCAAGTTGAAGTGCCCGGCAGAAGCCTCATCAACAAGTCCAGGTCTGGGGATTCAAGCAGCATCTCCTGCCCAAGGGACTGAGCAGCCCCACTCCCACACCAGGACCCGCTCCGTGGTGGGAAACACTCACTGAGACTCCCAGGACCGCCCCTCCCAGCCCCTGAGTGCTGGTGAGGGGTTTGCAACAGCCTCAGGCAACAGCCCCCAACCCCAAGTGCCCTGGCACCAGTGAGCTGGTGATACTGGGAACCAGCTGTCTGCAGAGCAGAGAGGCACTGGGGAACACAGATCTTGCACCTGTCTCCCCACTTGTGTCTGAGGCTCTGGACCCATTCCCCAGAAGGAGGGGAGCCAAAAATCCAAAATCCAACCCTGTTTCCCTGGCCAGGCTGCAGGACCAGGCTGCTGTCCAAAGGAGCAGAGCCAGCCCTCCCACAACAGTGTGTGTCACGCTGCCACCAGGTATGATGAAACCCCCCAGGGTTACACACAGCTGCAGTTCAAGGCACCCTGCTCCCCTCTGCTCCGTGGCACAAGGAGCTGCCGTCCCCCCACCTCCACAGCTTGCCAGGTGGGGCATGGGTCAGCCAGCAGCACGTCCACCCTGGCCCAGGGAACAAGGGAAATCCTGCCCCCTCCACTATGGCTCCTGCCAGAGCCCCCACAAGCACCAGGCACAGGTACAGGTCTCAAGGTTCGGGTGTCCCAGCTAGGCTGGACCTCGGCTCCTCCTGAAAATGTCCCATACCCAGAAGGTTGCCCAGCTTCACTACACAAAACTGACTGCAGAGGAACTGCCTCTTGAAGGAACCAGACACCTCTTCCCTCTCTACAGCCTGAGCCCCCACGTCGCACACCTCAGCAGATAAATTCCATCACCTTGTTCCTCCCCACGTCTTTGGGGGCCCAGAATCACCTGAGGAAGAGGAAGATGCATCTCCGGTAATCCACCTGGCCCTTGTCAGAGCGAGCCATGAAGGGCTTGATGGCATCCAGGAGCCCGACATGAAGTTTCTCGGCCTCATCGAAGATGAACAGGGGCTGCTTGCAGAGCTGCACAGTCTCACCTATCTGCTTCCTCAGCTGAGCCTGCGGAGCAGCAGGGGGGAGCGTGAGAAGCCCACACGGACAATCCCTCTGGGCAGCTGAGGGCTGCTGTCTGTCATGTCCCCTCCCAGATTCTGCACCCCCCCTCCTACTGACTGCAGGGCAGAAGTGGGAGAAGGACAAAGCCCTGAGGCTGTGCCAGCCCCACTCAGCAGTGACCACAACACTGTTTTCAGCACTGCTTCACTCCCAAATCCAAAGCACGGCACCGTATGGACTCCATGAGCAAAACCGACTCCATCCCAGCCAGAGCCAGTACACAGCACCACGCCCACAGCAACACCATGTTGTTGGCTCTCACCTTGTAGGAGTCCACGTAGTTGTGATGGGGGAAGTGGAAGAGCGAGATGAAGACCCTGACACACTCGCTCTTCAGCCCATCCCGGTACAGGTGACTGGCCACCATCCGAGCCACAAAGTTCTTGCCTGTGCCTGACCAGCCGTGGAAGGAGAGGACCAGAGCCTTCTCTGGCTTCCTCTGCAGGAACCCTTGCACCGCTTCAACGACGACTTCTTTGGCCAAGTGCTGCCCGTGGAGCTGCTCGTTGAGGTCTGCTTCCAGCCCTGCAGAAGGAGAGAGCACAAGCCCAGCTTTAGCCTGCGAGCCCAGCTTTGCCAGTGCTGCAGGGAAATGAGAGAGAACGTGGCTGTCACTAAGCCCTGCTGAGGAGCCTGAAGCGGTGTTAAAGCCACAGGGTGAACAAGGCAGGCTGCCTGCACCCTGCCTGTACCCTGCCTGCACTGCCCACTGACTGCAAAGATAGATGGATCTTCCACTGGCTCTGTTTTGCCTTTGGGAAGCCAAAGAGGTATTTGGTGGCTGTGGAAGCCTACAGGCCCTCACACGCTCCCAGCAGAGGGTAAGGATAGGGGTCTCAGAGCCAGAAAATGAGAATGACACCTGTATGGGGCCTACACTCAGCTCTCCTGTACCCTCCGGACCTGGGGACGGATCTGGACCAGCCTGGGTCCCTGCCACGTATCCCTGGGAGCTACCAGAGAAGGGCTGAACTCATGGCAAACCAGAGCAGAATCACAGGATCACAGAGTTGTGGGGGTTGGAAGGGACCTCCAGAGATCATTGAGTCCAACCCCCTGCCAGAGCAGGTTCCCTACAGCAGGTCACACAGGTCGGTGTCCAGAGGGGTCTGGAATATCTCCATAGAAGGAGACTCCACAACACCCCTGGGTAGCCTGTCCCAGTGCTCCATCACCCTCACCATGAAGAAGTTCTTTCTCACATCAGTG
>VXBZ01001602.1:284307-462615 GCA_013399135.1 Heliornis fulica | reverse complement strand
CCCCCCCCCCCCCCCCCCCCCCCCTCAAGGCACAGTGATACGGGCTGCCGTGCTATGTACACACACTCGCGGCGTGGGGGAGACGAGAAGTGGGTGAGCCAGGTGTAACTCACCTTTTACCTTGAGCTGTACCAGCTCCTGGGTTACTAAAGAACCTTCTCACTGAGCATCAGGACAAGCTCACCCACAACTTACCCTAACCGGAACGAAGCCAAGATGCTTTGGACACGGAAAGAACGTCAAGGTTAACCCACGTACTCGGAAAACTAAAAATACGGGGGGACACTCAATGCAATTCATCCAGCCTGGCAGTGCAGGCGGATGGGGAGCGGGATCCAGCGCTGCCGAGTCATGGAGTGGAGCCTATCCCCATCTACAGGTGGTTATACACATTACACACCGGCATTAAAGACTGGTCTGAACACCGTGGGCCCCTCCAACCTCAGGAAGAACTGGTGAGGCTGAAACCTCACCACCAGCTGCAGTAACAACTAAACCCTGCGCATGCTAAAAAAATTAAATCAATTAAAATCGGAAGTCACCACAGCAAATTAAACTGCTCTCAACCTTTCTGAAAACTAAGTGAAACATCTGAAGAATTTATATAAAAATATTAAAAATAATCGCTGTATCATTCAAAGTCTGCCCTGCCAGCGGTAAGTGCTTTATGTGAAGAGAGCATATCAAAAGGCTTCATAAAAATAGAGGCTTCCACATTCCAAGGAACAATGTTTGAGAGAGCAGATTCTGAAAGATAAAACGACTGTTCATCACCACACCAGCGCCACCACACGCAACTCCTGGGATGACACCTTCGCTCAACGGCAGCACGTCCTGAGCGAGTGGGGAAAATAAAGCAGTTATTAAGGAACCTGCCAACCTTCCCTGACCTGGCTCTGAGGTTAACAAGACACCAAAGTGTGTGTGTGTGGGGGAAAGTGAAAGACAGAAAAAAAGTTCCCTATCCATGTCTGTCCCCCTCCACATAAATTCCCTTTGCAGGACCTCAGGAGGGAATCACGCTCACAGGCTAGAAGGGAAGCTGCAGGATACCAGGAAAGACCCTAGTGCCCTACACAGAGGAGAACTCTATCCCCTTCCAAGTCCGGTGGACAGAGCTGGGAAGCCCTTGCTGGGATTATATCCCTCTCTTTTTGCTTGCTCCCTCTCAAATACTCACTGCTAATCTTTGGTGGACAGTCTTGCAGGAAGAGGTGGCTGCAGGGATCTGCATGGCCCCGGAGATGGTACTAGGACACACGGCTTCTCACTCCAAAGTAGTCCCAGCGAGCAGCAACGCTCCAAGTCTGGTTTTCCCTCTCAGGCATCACCTAAAAAGAAAGAACAAATAGCACCCCAAGAATGTGGTTATGCCGGGCTTATTCAGCACCCCTAAACCAGCACAAGCAGAACCTTCCAGACCAGGAATTCATGCTGCGTGCTGTATCTGCTGGACAGGCAACGCCGAGCGTTCTTCCAGTTCCCACACAGCAGTTCCTTCTGCACACCCACAGGTGGCCTCAGAGAAGGCAGCAAGAGGAGAGAGTCCCTCTCCAGCAGCGCAGTAGACGTGGACTAGATGAGTACAGAAAAGGAAGATCAGGAATAATTACAGAGGAGTCTCTCCCCTCCTTGCCTTATTTTCTTTCACCCATAAAACCCTATTCAAGTCTCTTAAAAACGTTGAGGGACTCCACCAAAAATAAGAAACCCACCAAGCACCAGTCCCACACTAGGGATATATGAACTAAGGTATTATTTTAGTTTCTAATTTTGAGACTCAATAAAAATTTGCAGGGACAGAATTTGAAAGAAATTCAGGGGAAGTTCCAATTTCCAAACCCCTCTGGTTCTCCATTGGCTCAGAGTTGTTTCTGTTCGTTCTTCTGGAAAATTATGTTCATTACATAATCAGAAACACTTTAGAATTTTCCAGTTATATGAATTCTCATCCAGTTACAAAGGCCAACCACTCCAAAATTACACAGCAGCAATATAACCAAGTGCTTGTAAAAACAAGCTCTCAAAATCATCTCTTTCAGCCTTTCAAAACTTCAAAGCATCTGTACCTTCTGCAAGTTGTTGGACTGCTTATACACCAGAAGACTCTTACCCTGCTTCCTGAGCAACTGACACCTCAAAAATAAGAGGATATGAAAAATTATTGTCATCACACAATCCTAGGAGACAAAAACAATCCCCAGAGCATCCTCACCCCCAAACCTCAGAAATAAACCCCAAGAAACAGCTCCTGGAAAAATCAGCAGTGCTGAAGCCCAAAGTTTCAACTGAGAAACTAGTTAAAAAAAAAAAAAAACAACCAAAACAATCAAACAAAAAAAGCAGGTGTCTCTGGTCTTTCCCACCACCATGGTGATGCTACAAGGCTTGGTCAAAAGGAGATTCCTGCATTTCCAGGAGCAGTTTCCTAGTGTTCTGTCCCCAGGAGCTACGTGGGGGCTGGCAGCAGCTCACATGGTCCTTGGAGGCACAGAGCAGCTCTCAGTGGCTTCCAGCTGCCCGACAGAACAGTGAGCATCACCCTGCCCCTGACAAAGAGTGGTGTTTAAAGCACAAGCTCTGATACAGGCAGGTTAATCCCTGCATTCTGTGGGGACAGATTTTGATAGCTCTTTATTTGCTCCATCTCACAGAAGGTCTTCCATAAAAGCCCAGAGAAGCCAACCGTGGACACCTGCCAACTCCATACCCACCTCTTGCCAAGCTGTTGCCCATCCCTTGCCCTGGAGGGGACAGGACCCAGGAATCAGCCCAGCTGCTTGGCCACAGGCCCTGCTCTGAAAAGCTGTCTGGAGACCATGTAAACACAGGGGTGTCCTTTTGAGTCACTTTGGGGCATTTCTTAAATACATCTCTCCTCACCAACAAGGCTCTTGCAAACAACCTGGGCATTCGACCTCACTCCCCAGAACACACGACTGGGATAAACACCACTGGGATAAACACCACTGGGATAAACACCACTGGGATAAACACCACTGGTAACTACTAGTGAGGAACTGTGGAGCAGAAGCAAAAGCCTTCAAACACTCAGCCCCAGCGCAAGCTGGAAGGAGAGAGACAGGGGAGAGAGAGGCAGAGAGACTTCAACAATCCATCAATGTTGCTTTATTAAAATCTTTATTCACACAATGTTGCTTTACGGGGAATCTGACCCCGGGGATACAAGCAGAGAGTCGTGATTGCATCCTGTTTTCTTATTAGCAATCTCCGTTTGTGCAGCCGCTCCCAGGGGTGAGCCTCCCACAGCTCCAGGAGGGGCCTCTGGTTCAAGCATCTTGCTCCAGCTGCCACAGCAAATAAATTACCTTCTTAATAAATTAGTATTTTTCAGTTGAGGTTTGTTTGGCAAGAACACACTCCAGTTCATTAGCTGCTGGATAGGAGCTGAGTTCAGTGTCTCCTCCAGCCCAGCTGCTGACTGAGGGAGGAGATACACAGCAGATGGCTGATGATGCTCTCTTTTAATTAGTTCTTGATTTCTGTGCCTCAAACGCTCTGGTATTACTAATATCCGCGACACAACCATTGTGTAACATCTGGAGCCAGGGAATTACAGCGTGCACAGTGAACAAGGATTAGAAGGTGTCACAAAAACCTCACCACAGAGCACAGCACCTGCCTCACAAACGATGCTGGTTTGGGGAGATTCAGGCAGACCCTGGTTGCACACGGGTGCTGCTTCTCCTTTTCTTTGCACTGGTTACACTTTTCAATTTCAAGCAAAATGGCAATCGCTGCCAAAGCACCAGAGATTATCACAAGGCCAAAATCAGATCTTCCTGATTTTGGGCAAGAGAGGAATTTATTCTGTGTTCCTGCTGTGGAACTCCAAGCTCTAGTGGTGTTTACAGTGACCAGAAGCATCAACATAACAAAAGCAGAAGAAAACCCAACCACTTCTTGTTTCCTTCTACTGATGATGCCAGACTTTGCCTTTTGTTTACAATTAAACCCACACGGTGCTTCAAATCATTGACATTCATGGGGTGGGGGGGAAGGGAGCTTATCCTCAGGGTCCATCTGACAGCAAAGGCTTCAGTGCAGAGCCCTGTGAACAAGCAGTACATAAGTCCTGAACACTAATTTAATCTCATAAAGACACAATTGCTTATTTTGAATCTGTTATTAAATCAAATGTAAGTGATCCAGAGTAATCAAATATGAATCCAGCCTTCAAATTATGATAGATCCATCCCAAAATATTAAGTGCTCATGATTAAGCTCAAAGAGAACATGCTTTTAAAGCCTCCGCGATGCGCCCCACCATCTCCCCGTTGTGTAAATCATCTTCAGTTTCCAGGGAAGCAGCTCATGCCAGAATGCCTCAGCACCAATCTGTTCTGCTTTAGAACAGGAGCACTCACTAAGCACCTCAGTGTTGCCCACGGCACCTCCTGCCGCTGCCTGGCTCCAGCACCCGGGTCTGCCCGCCAGCCCAGCCGGGCAGCAAGCCCTGCATGGCTCCTGCCCACGCTCACCATCTGCTGAGCCATCTCCCCACAGGAGCCCAGGAGGCACAATTCACCCCGTGGTTACACTCACTGAAGGACCAGGGCTTCCAAAGCCTGCATTAGGTATGAAGTACAGCAAGAGACACTAGATTAACACCAAAGTCCTGAAAGCTGGCTGCACATTACCACCCTGACCAGTAACTCCACGTCCCATCCCAACTGTGGGATGGGTCTGTGATGTCCAGCAGAGATCTAGAATAATGTAAAATTCCATTTCAGGTTTGCATTCTACTTTCAAGATACTCTGCTCAGGCAATGACAGAGACGCATCAATAAAATAAAAACCCATTTGAAAAATAATCTCATTCCTGTCTGATCAGGTGTGGCTTGATGTTCAAGAACAGGAAACAGCTCTATCTGCCTCCCACACTGCTGCAGAGCTACAAAGGTTTTGACAGACAGATCAAGGGAAAGGTCTCAAACTGACATTTTGCTGCTCCTGCTCACCAGTTCAACAGTATGTGATCACCTGGGAAGCAGCTCTCTCCTCGCTCCTGAAGGCCATACTGTCTGCACGGAAAATCGATGCAAACCGGTACAATCTGGAAATGCAGCGATGAAGCTGCTTCCCTCCGGAGACAGATTCCGTGCTGGGGCCACAAGCTCATCTGCGCTGCAGAATCTTGACAGGACTAGGACAAGGGCTGCAAGTCTGCCCTGAAAAGCCAACTTATGCCAACTCTTCCCTACCTATGATGGAACCTCGAGGAGCAAGGACTCTGGGATGATCACTCCAGTCAGAACATCGTGGTGGGGGTCGTGGGATGCATCTGGGGAAGGCAGAAAACGTACTGGAAATGCTCACAGCTACAGAGCTCATCCACAAGCCAAACCAGGTAAGACAGTGAGACTGGAAACTGTTGGTGTCCATGAAGCAGCAGCTGTGAGTGAGGGCTGTGGTTACACCACCGAGCAGCAGGTAGCTCTCTCCATACAGGATGAGGAAGGAGCACGGCTCTGGGCTCTCTCTCCACTATTTGGGGCCTTGCCCACAGCTTCTGGGGAAGTCCAGCAATGCACCTGTCTTTTGCCAGAGCAATGTGCCTGGAATCCCCAAATGACCCAGGGCACACAGCAAACAGCCTGTCCTCACTAACCAGAACCTGCTTCCAAGGACAGATTCTACCCTCCTTGGCAACAATAATGAAAACATGGTCAATATGGACACGGGACAGCAAGGCTCTTGCCTCTACTCAGACCTTGCCAGGTTCCTTGTAAACAGAAAACAGCGACAGGACACATGGAATCTTACTTTAACCCCTTATTTACCAAGTGCTGTATAACCACCCTGTCCTCCCCTAAATCTCCAACCCTGTGGATAAATCTCAGGGTTAGGACTTCAGCAAAAACACCGAAGCATTATCACACACGAGGCAAACCCCATTCCCAGCCTTTTATTGAGGCAAAGACAACTGAGCAGCTGAGGTCCCCTCTGCCACCCCTAACGGCATTCAGAAGAACATCCCACCCCCGAGGGGGTGGCACAACTCTTCAGTCTAATAATTATATTTTATTCACCACTTCCTCGTTCCCTAAAGAAGCAGTAAATGCCTAACCAGCTCACAGCTGATTATGTACAACCCTGAATCAGACCCAAGAGAGAGACCTCGCAGGAGTACGCGCGGGGAAGGAAGATCGTGTCGTTCATCTCCGTCTGTCCCCTTCGGATCCAGTCCACACATCGGTGTCTGTTTCACACGCTCCCAGCGCACCAAGGCCACCGCTGACCGGCGCAATGCCCACTGCCGGCAGTGGACACACCGAATTGGCCGGGGCGCCGGTACCGGTACCGAGCCATCCCAGGCTCCGACTTCCCGCCTCCCTGCTGCCAGCCCAAGGTAAAGCCAGCGTCACCTCTGTTTCTCCAGCTCGGGAGCTTTCTTGGTCATTTCAGCCCAGCCTGGCCACAGCCTTTCCGAACTGATTGTGCTGTTTTTCTATCGCTTTTGTTCGTTTTTTTGTTTTTTTTTTAAAGAAGTTTTATCCGAGTTCCACTACGATTACAAATGAGACAGCGTCATCCTGTCTTCCACCAGCACGACATCTGGCCCAAACTGGTCTGTGCACTGCTTCACTGTAGCCAGAATGCTGAGAAGCCGTTGGTCGAGGGCGTCCAGGTGAGGGTCAGAGAGCACTGGGGAGATGGGGTCGTGTGACATAGCAGTTTTTAAGGCAGACTTCAGTACTCCATTCTTCAGATAACTGAGCCTGTTCCAGGTAGAAACCCGGATGCTGTAAAAGAAACAAACATGTCATGGTACCCCTGTCCAGCTGATGTCACAGATTCACAAACTGCCAGGAGTTGGAAGGGACCCTGAAAGATCACCTAGTCCAACTCCCCTGCCTGAGCAGGATCATCTATAGTAGATCACACAGGAACTTCTCCAGAGTGGTCTTGAATGTTTCCAGAGAAGGAGACTCCACAACCTCTCTGGGCAGCCTGTCCCAGGGCTCTGTCACCCTCACAGTGAAAAAGTGTTTCCTTATATTCACATGGAACTTTCTATGTTCCAGCTTGGACCCATTGCCCCTTGTCCTATCACTGGCCATCACTGAGAAGAGCCTGGATTCGTTCTCCTGACACTTGCACTTTGCATATTTATAAACATTAATGAGATCGAGTCCCACCAGCAATGCCAACGGCAGCCGCTTGAGGAAGCCTCTTACAGCGCCATGTCTCTAAACAGAACAGTCTTCAGACTACAGAGGAGGTTTGGGGATGGGAAGGTCAGGGTGTAATTCTACAGGGTATCTAAATGAAACTTCAAAACTGAAAGTAAGGAAGCAAGAATCTACTGTGACTTGACTCTTATGTCATGCAGGAACGTGTTTCACCGTTTGGAGTGAAAATTAACAATCTGGCTAATTCAAAACTGTGACCCAGGTTACCTCAGGCAGAGCATCACCGACAACAATTAATGCCAAAGGACCCAAGTCAGTCAACTGAGCTTCCACTGAAGCGAGTGGAGCAGTATATCTTTCTGCTTAGCTGGTCATGAAACCTGTTCATGTCAGCCCATCTGAAGTGTCTTGTTTGTGAAGCCTCTTGGGGTTTTCCCCCCAAAAGTTTTCTGTTTTAGCATCACTGGTCTAAACTCTTAATTTTTGATGGCCTCTAAAAAAATCAGTAATACAAGAAAGTGTAACAAACCTACAGTTAAAACAATTATGCACATGGATTCTTACATGGCATTTCCCTGCTACTGGATAGAAAGGATATCTGAAAAGCAGGGAACTGCAAAAATTCTTAGATAATTGTCTGTCGTGGTTGTCCTAACCTAGATGAGAAAAACTCAAAAAAATCCTCAAAAAACAGGAGACCAGAACACATTTAGAATGAATGCAGGAAAGCTAAAGGACTTGAAAGTCATTCTCTTTAATTGTTCCCTGTATGGGCTCTGCAGGAGTCTGGCAGCCCAGGGGTCAGGTGTACTGCAGCACCCAGAGCCTGGCTCAGTGCAAGCAAGGCCTGACAGCTCAGCGGCCCCGAGGGATGTGGGAGACAGAACCCTCCAAGGACAGGCTCAAGGAACTGCCAACTGAAAGCTTAATTTGCAGGGCTTAAAGGAGTTAATGTTACCACAGATTCTGTGAGTTAATGTTATCTTGAAGTATCAGAGGCAGGAAACAGATATATCGGTATTTTTCCTTCCTGGTGCTTTTTTATCTGGTTGTTAATGACAAGTAGCAATGGCAGAAATCAACAAGCCACGTCTCTAAAAATAAACTAACAAAAAAACCCCAAACCCAGCTGACAAGGCCAAAGCAGAAACAAAATCCTGAAAAAGACTCTGTAAAGTTGGCTCTGAAAGCGCATCCTGAGCAGTGCTGCAGTCTGGTTTAGAAAGGGTGTTTGGAAACACAAGGTAGTTGTCAGACCTGTTGAGCCCTCTGCTTCTCTCAGGAAAAACTCAAACAGTGACATGAACTTTTATTCAGCAGGAGCTGGATGCAGACAGCTGCAGATGCAAAGTACCTGTCACGCTATAGATTGATCTGAAACAGTGACCTGGAGGTGAAACTCTTTCCTACAGCCTACCATTTGATGTATGTTTAATAAAAACGTATTTCTTCAGCTTCTTGAGCAGTGACACTGCATCAAACAAACATAATACCTCTAAAAAGTAAAGCACTAGCTACCCAGGTGGACATTTTCATGTTGCAGGTGGCTTCCACCTGAATTGCATTGCAAACCTGAGGACAGCGACTGCATATGTGAAGTGAACGGCATCACTGCACTTCACTTACATGCAGCACTGATAAAGAGGAGCCAAGATGCTTCTTTCATCCAGGGCAGGGTTTCCAAAGCTGAAAAGCAAAATTAGAACCAAGTGAACCAGCTGAACTCCTAATGTTCTTCTCAGCATCAACAGGTTTGTAAAGAATTAAAAAAAAAAAAAATCACGGAATCACAGAATATCAGGAGCTGGATGAGACCTCAAAAGATCACTCAGTCCAACCTCCCTGCCCAAGCAGGATCATCTAGAGTGGATCACATAGGAATGTGTCCAGATTGGACAATACTAAGCAATATCATGCTCCAACTGATCAAATAATTTAAATTGAAACATCAACAGGCCATGGCCAATTACAGATGTAACTCTCTACAGCGTCAGTGAATCTATCCAGTACCCACCAGCGTACTCAGTTCTTCAGCAGACCAAGGGACGCCTGCAAAGCAGGGAAAGGCAGTTGGTATTCTGGACACAGAGAACAGGAGCTTTGCCTGACACAGCTGGGCAGGGAACAAATGAAATAGGAGCCATGTGTCCTTCTAGATGGCCAAGCTTAGGTCAGAGTGATCACCTTGTCGGTTGAGCTGTTAACACGACCACGCTTTCTCAGGGAGGTCTGCCAGAAGGTTTTCACAGTATTTC
Organism: Heliornis fulica; assembly: GCA_013399135.1. Lineage (NCBI taxonomy): Eukaryota > Metazoa > Chordata > Aves > Gruiformes > Heliornithidae > Heliornis > Heliornis fulica. The sequence goes on along the minus strand of VXBZ01001602.1, from coordinate 453,203 downwards.
AAGCTTCATGGAAACACATGCTAAATTTTAACAGCTTCATCCTCCTCACAGCACTGCTTTCAACAAAGAACTTTCCCCTCAATAAAGATAACTTACTCCAGGAGTCTGGCACTGCTCAGCTCATAATTCTGTTATTAGTAGACGTAAAATGACCAAGCTTCCCAGGGAAATGGTCATGGCACTAAGGAGCATCTAGATGATGCTCTTAGTCATATGGTTTAGATCCTCCTGTGAGGATCAGGGAGTTGGACTTGATGATCCTTAAAGGTCTGTTCCAACTTGAGATCTTCTGATTTATGAAAAAAACATTCCCCTATATCCCTTATCTCAAAGGAGCAGAAAGAACTTCACTTAAACATTCAAGGCAACCATTTACTTTGGGTCTTGCCAAGCCCCATCAGAAATGTTCTCAAAATGTTATAAGCACGTACCAGAGTGTCTGACACAACCTTCAACTCCCATATTCACTTCCAGTGATTCATGCATTTACTTCCTCCCAGCACAGTGCCAGAGCATTACAGAAAAACAATTCCTGCCAAATTCACCTAAAGCAGCCTGAAAGCAGCACTAATTAGGCAGCCCCAAGGTGGAATTCATCCTGCTGACATAACTGAAGGCCTGTTACTGAACAGGCTGAGAAGCTTAAGGACAAAATACTCAACTCAGCCACCAGAGACACAGGAGGAAGGAAGGAAGGAATCACAGTATGACAGGCAAATGCAGAAAGAAATGGTAACTCAAAGCCTTCCAAGGATCTCTCCATCCACAGAAGGGGAAACTCATTGCCACTGCATGTGGCAGTGCCCATCAGAAAAAAAACCCAACTTGGTTAGCTCTGTTTTTCACAAAAATAAGGCAAATTGTTATGATTTATACAAGGTTGTATCTTCAATAGAATTTTAAACTTAAACTGTACCAGCCAACATACAAAACAGAGCAAAGCAGAACAAGTCACATTTTAAACACACATGTCCAGTAAAGATTTGCCTCCAGAAGGACTTCTCACCAGTCCCCCTCAGTTACTACAGGCTTCCTTTTTGTTTCAGTAACAGTTTATATGTCCACACTGAGGATGTGTATTTTGCTCTCAGGATCAGTTTTGTCTCCATTTCATCTCCATAAACTCAGAGCAGATATAATGAGAAGACAGGGAATGCCAAATTATTCAAAGGTATTTTTAAAAGATCTGCTTTTACTATGGCACTCACAGATACTCACTGGTAAATAATAAATCATAAGGTTTTAATTTCCTCTTAGTTAAAAGGATGAAAAGGAGAGGGCTTTGCTGGGGATAGAAGGAAACACAGCCAAACCTCTCAAAGTTGCTTGGGGATAAAGGTCATACTGTGCTAATTTGGGAGCTTCTGTGGTTTGAGTAAGACTTTGCCCAAAGCAGTCATTGTATCTAGAGCACAGAGTAAGCACCACAGCCTCTGAAGGACCCTAATATTTGGTGAGTAATTTCTGATAAGAAGGAAAGCACATAAATTATTAATGAAACAATTAGTAAGAGGAAGAAAATGAGAGAGATACAGAGCAGATAAAACTATGCTCTTGTGATCATCACCACCCAGCCTCCAGGATTTCCCTTACCCTCACCTCTTGGCATTATCCAGGAGGATGAGCATGCTGGCTCCTTCATCATCCTGGAAACTCTCATAGTGATGCCGGTCAGCGTTCCCAATCAAATAGTCAAAGATGGCAGTGTCAATGATATCGAGGAGACGAGGGCCCGAGTCATACGGTGATGTCTTCTTCACAGCATCACAGTAGCTTTCATCATACTCCCACCTGTGAGGCAGCAAGAGAAACCAAATTAAGTCTTGAAGGACCACTCCATCATCACACACCATCAGTATCTGTGAGTCAAGACGTCCCTTGACTCACTCATGAGTGCATAAAGAGAAGGTGAGCGCAGCAGTCAAGGCTATATAAAGGAAAGCCAGCTAGACAGAAGTGGTTTATGAAAGGAGTAAATCCTGTATTAACACCCTAGTGTGTAGAGCAAGCTGTGGTTTCAGTGCAGGGTTACACATCATCTTCCTAAATCTTCCCACAGAAAACAAGGTCAGAGTTTTCTTCCTCACAGTTCAGTGGTTGGGCTGCCTCACGGCAAGGATATCGTCATTGCCTGTCTCCCTACTGAAGACATTCCCCTACTGTGTCTAGTTCTGTTGCCTTGGCCTGCACCCATCAGTCTGCTTGCCACTCATCCTCTCCATTTTCTCCTTTCTAATGCAAATAACCTCATCGTGGTTACTAATGACCTCATCATGGTTACTGATGACTTTGCCCTGAGAAGAGGGGCCTCCTATGCATTCATTCTCCTTCACTCACAGTTGTCTCTTCCCTCCCTACTTGCCTTTCAAAGTATCTCACCTCTTCTCCACCGGCATGATTTCACACTTCCCTTTTCTTTCCTCTCCTACTGCATGTAACCTGGGCATGTGCTCCTGGGTCTCACAACACTGATGTCATGTCTCAGCTGTACAAAGTTTGGATTTTACATTTTCTCATTTTCTTCTTTACAGCTTTCAATGCTGTTCAACACCACCAACAAAATGGCCAAATCTCTGGTGTATATCCTTTCCATCTGTCAATCAAAGTATCTATAGTATCTTCCATGTAAGGACTGAAACAATGCTTCACAGAGTAGCAGTGAAGTTGGAAATGCCTTACAGCATCTGTAACTTGGGAACAGATATGGAGGAAACACAAGCTGGAGATACCTGCTGACATGTTCCAAGTTCTAGAATCATAAAAGCAGAGAGATGATTAATTTAACTACTAGAACTGCCACATACACCACACCTCATCTTCTAGAGGACTGGAGCCTCCAGTTACCCAAATGAGAGTGGCTAAAAATTTCTCTTCTCCGTGTTTTTGTTATTTCATCACACACACTCCCCTCCAGTGCTGTCTCTAGTTCATTTTTTTTTTCCAACCAAGATCCAACTCACTCTGAACTTACAACACAAATGCACAAGGCAAAAGTCTCAGAACATACTCCACCTTGTACTGGACACGTTATTTCAAGCTACAACCCTCTCTCCCTCAAGTGTTTCCCTCATTTTATGGTAATCAGTACTTAAGCTCCTCTCAACAATTTTTCAGATATACAATGCTCTCTCACTCTCCATTTGGACAAGACAGACCTTTCTCCCACATTTATTTTGGATCATTTATATTGTGTTAGCATAGGGCTTCACAGGTCAGGGATTTTATCTATTACACGTCCATCAAAAATTACAGATACTAATGTGACTGTATGAATTATGGTCAAGAGGTCAACTCAGGACAGACTAGAAGCAACCAGATCAGGAAAAACATTCCTACACAATTATTCTTCCATAATTACCAGGCACAGGAACAGGACAGCGTTACATACAGAACATTGAATTTTACTGATGCTCTCGAAGTGAAAAGCACAACAGGACGCGGTGGAACACACTAGAACCACGGGATCCCATCTGAACGAGGCAAGAGCAAGTGAGTTTAAAATACAGCAAATATTAAATCAGCACAGGAACTGGGGTAAACTCCTGTGTATGCAGGCAGCTTCTGATGAAAAAGGGTCCCTCAAAGGAAGAAACACCTCCAAGAAATTCAGTCCATTCGTTACTGTCATTTACCACATACTAAATGCATCTGGTTTGACCTGCTGGAGGGGAGATAACATCTGCTGCTTGGAAATCACAGCTATACATTAAATACTCTAAAACAGTTCACTGAAGCCCTTGGATAAGATTCTGAGAACAATCACATCATTGGATATCGATGGATATCTTAGATCAAGGACTAAAGATCTTTCTAATCGCTTGTCCAGGTCATAGACTTGGCAAAATTTACTGAGGTCAAAGCAATTTGCTCTGCTTGTGGTAAAGAACAACGTTTTGGTACCTACCAAACCTTACCTCAAGATAAGCTAGCTCCACTACTCTTGAAGGAACTGCAAGGACCATGAAACCAGGTCTGGCAGAAAATAGCACAGTGCTACTGTATTTCAGCGGACCACAGAGAGGCACAGTGACAAGAGAAAGACTAGTGACAGAAGATTCTTGCCCAGAGCCAAGATTTTCAGAGGCTGGAGTGACTGCATGGTGGAGTTCTGCTCCAGGCAAGAACAAGAACAAGGACAGCACTTTCTATGGTGGAAAACAATGAAGATTTCTCTCTTTCTTAATTTAAATATCATTTTAGCCTTCTTGACTTCTGTTGTACCAAGAAGGCTGTTGGCAAAGCTCAAGGTTTTGAGTGTGTGTGCTCCTTCATTAGCCACTGCATTACAAGGGTAATTCTAGTACAAATTCTCGTGTCTGAAGAGTAACTGTACCACGCTCTCATACCTGGCAAGTTTGCCTTCACGGTAAGTCCTGCCCCACGGGTGCCGATGTTTCTGGAGAGGCCAGACATCTGGTAGCCACAGAGTCACTGACCCCTCCATGATGTCCCCGTCGGCACAAGCTGGTTCTGTTTCCCGACAATAGTAGCACTTCCCATAGAAACAAGTGTTATTACCTTAAAAGAAAAAAGTATCAAAAGAGGAGAACTTAATCCAAGAGATGCCAAGTGAAATTCAGGAGCATACTGCGGCAGCAGAGCCTTCCCTGCAATAGGACTTCCACTTTGACCTCGTGCTTCCTATCTCTGAGAGGAGATTGAACAGACCTCTATTAATTCACAGCAGAATTAAAGACTAATGTTCAAATGACAGTAATTATATTTTATAATGTGTTTATCACACTGAGAATTAATACAACGCTGCACTATCAACTTTTTTTAGACCCTGACTTTGCCACTTCAGCACCGCTGTCTTTTATATTTCCCACTTCATGTGTCAGATTTCCCACTTACCTTGAAAAGAGTCAACTAAAAAAGAGACAAGTGAAAGAAGACTAAGTAGAATTCAAATGGATCTGGAGCCCTAAAGACCTGCCACATGTCTCGGTTACTGGAGCTCACTCAGCAGGAGAAACCCAAACAAGGGGTTGTGCTTACATGATCTAGGAATGCAGATCTGTCAAATGCTTCACAAGCATCTTCTGCCAGGAGAGGAAAATGAAACCCTGCAGGCTTTAGTCCGTTAAGGCCTACGTAGCCCTCAGCATCAAGTAATCTCCGTAGTCCAGATTAACACTGTGAGCTGCACCTTTTCTACTTCACCCTTCTATAACCTGCCTTTGCTTGACCCTTGCTGAGTTAATGTGTTCCATCCTCACAGAGGCTCTTCCAAAACATTCTTCAAATATGTCTCCCTTGTGACTCCACTTATTCCCTGTCCTCTCTTCTTTGGCTCTATATCCAATACGCCCCCCACATCAGGCCCAGCTCTCTGAAAGGGATGTCTTTCACTTCCCATTCTTACACATGACAGTTCCTTGCCAATGAGCACTCCTTCACAGTCCTCCCTCCAGACCCAGCTCCTGCGTTCCCACTATGTCTGTCAGACAGCTTGAGGACATCTAACAGATGATCATTAACCATGCAGAGCTTGCAGCAGACCAGATCTCTTATTTGTATGGAAAACCCTGCAAATCCCTCTATCTGTGGCCTGCTGCAGGTCTAACCATAATTCTTTGAGATTCTAGCTGCAACTCAACAAGTCTGCTTGAGGATACATGAATTATCTTTTCTTCAAAAACCTCGGGAACTCGGTCAAATTTGAACTGACAAGAGATCACTACCTGCTCCCCAGATCCACCCATTTCTTTGGCTCATACGCTGCAAAACAGGCGGTTTCAAGGAATCCAAGGAAAGGTAATGAAAATTTCTGGAGCCACACTCTTCAAGTAAGCATTTCTGCTAGAAAACTGCATAGTTATCTTGGCTGAAATTAGGAAAAGTAAAGTCTGCCTGAGGCAGACACTCCATCTGAATGCAAAATGTTTGGCAAGGTAGAGCTGCTCTCAGATGGAAGTTACACCTTGTAACTGGAAGTGTCAGGCCAACTTAGTAGGTGTTTGTAATACAAATATACACAGGCACCACGTATTCATCAGCTGTGATGAACAATCACCTCCAGAGTCTTCTTGTTAGGAAAAAAGTAATAATGGTCTGGTTTATGAGTTACTGCTGAAACAGAAGTCATTTCTTGGTGCTTAATGACCACCTGGTAGTTCACATTCATAATTCCCATTAAGTGCCCCTCACAGTGTTATGACTGTAAACAACATACGGGAGTCTTGACACATCTAGTTATGGATGCTCAGCAGACTCTGAAGTAGCACAAACAACATCTAACACCAACTGAGGCAGCAGCTTTATAAATCATCCCAAATCACCACCATGTGTTAAATACAATGCCTTTTTTTTCCCTTAATCTGATGGCCTCTGACAGCAGAGAGACAATTCTTACTCAGAAAAATCTCATCTGTTACAGCAGCATCAGGGAACACAGAGAAGTTCCAGAGGAAAAAGGTACTTGGATAAAATGGAGTTGTCCTCCCCCGCCAGAAGGGGTTATACAAGCGTTAATGATCTTTCTTGGCACAGAAAGAGACTCACCAGCTTCCTGTGTTAGTTGACTGTTCTACAACTGTGTCAGGCTCCCATGGCTCTTTTTTTCCCATTGAACATGTTTTTCTTTACTGGGCAGCACAGCCCCACAGAATCCACTTACCCACAGCCAGGAAGGTACCCAGAAGCTGCTCTGTGGCAACTGGCTTGATCTCCGTCCGCAGATTCACAAACCTGCCCACCACCAGCGGGGCCCGGCGGAAACCCAGAATTCTGATTCGGGGTGAAAAAACACAACATCAGAATTTGCAACACAGACAGCAGTTCTCAAGTAAAACAAAACCAAACCACAGCCTCTGTGCCACTGGTTGAGACCAAAGGAAAGTTGGAAGCCTGCAGCAGCCTCCTCTTTTCTCCAAGGCAAAGGAAGGAAGTTAATTTTAATTGTCTAGATGTTCAACTAGCTCTACAGGCCATCAGCAACTCTGCCTTATTAGAGCATTTGCAGCAGAGCAACACAGGATGTAGCCCACTCCAACTCTCAGAAATCAGACCTCATACCAGAAATATCCATCATCTGTCTTCCGCACTGGCTGAAGCAGTAACCATATGGCTTTTGGGCTGGTCACCTGGAAAGATCATCTGTAATTTGTGGGAATTACTATCTGTTAAAATGGTGCATTTAAGCTCAATTCAATTATGCTCAAAAGTAAACAATCTAGGAGTTGTTTTGCTTGGCACGAGGAGGGAGAAGGGAGAGGGAATGGGAGAACAAAACTGAATGCCTGAAGTGTCTGAAAAAAAATAAAATGTGGAAAGAATAATCATAAAACTTGCAATCACAAGATCCAGGTTCCACTCCCATGGCTGCCAGTCCCTGCTCTGTGACTACATTTGACTTGGGCATTTCTAAGCACTTAAAGGAGAAGTACAAACAGCAAACACTACAATGTCAGCCCCAACTCTCTTTATGTACTTTTGATACACTTTTGGTAGTCTTTGAATCTCAAGAAAGGAGACTGAAAAGGGACTGTCCCTTCAGAAAAAGGCATGATCTGTATTTCACAGAGATACTGGGACAGTCGCTCCAACAGCTGCAAAGTATATTTTTTTTAAGAGATTCAAAGAGTGAGTCCCTTTCCATAAATATAAAATACCTCTAAGAAAAGGCAACACAAAATGTCTGCCTGCAGAAATCACGTAAAGACACTATTCACAGCCAATACAGTCACACACAGCTTCAGAAAACACAGGCGTTCCAAGTAAGAAAGATCTGGAAAAGCCTGTCCCTGTATTTTCAGGCTCACAGCTGAAAGGCCAGTATATGCTGGATAGCACAGCCTCCTCCTGCCCCCACTACTGGGAAACACGGTGAGTTTTCCAGGTCCTTTTTGAACCAACAGCATCCTCAGATAAAATATATAACTGCCACTGTTCAAAAAAAAAGGAACGTGCTAGAGTTACATGAGCAGGGAGCTTCTGCCAGGCATTTTCGAAGACTATAGAGGAGTAAACCCACCAAGAGAGGGGAAAGGGAAGAGAAACAAGCACCAAAACACAGCCAAAAGGAAAGCAAGGGGTTGGACACTGAAACTAGGCTTTGAATTGTTGCCTTACCGTGTTTGATTGTTGCTTTTTCAGGGAAAACACAAGTCTGGGTTTTCCTTGAAAGTACAAATGGACACCAGGCATCTGGCTAACTCTTTTTTTTGGTCTTAGATACTTGGATTTTGGCCCACTACTCAAAGACTGTAACACTAGGGATGGGCACTGCACCACTGGCCTTACATAACTAGAACTACTTATTCCCATTACCTGTGCAATGAGTTCCACAGGTGAATTAGGACTAACGTTGTAACTGTAACTTTGGGTTTTTTCCCTGGTAACTGCACCTCCAGATCAGGTCCACTAAACCACCTGAATACCCCCTAGGATAACTAGGATGTGAATAGCTGTTTTACCTCTGGGATGCATCAATTTGTATTTAATCTAGACTAAATTGTTAGTCTAGAGATTAGACTTGACAGTTTAGCATACTGGACACAGCATATACACTCAGCATTCCAGACTTTTCCACAGGATTTGGCTGATCTTTTCCTTCCGTATACTACAAAGTATCAGTGGTTTGGTTTCAGTGCTCATTCTCCTTTTCGAATTTCTCACAAAAATCTTAAATGTCAGAAACTTGCACAGATCTTTGAAATGAAGTTTCACAAAAAAGCTGATTTTTATATCTGGCTTCAGTGCAGCAGATTGGCAGGTTACAAACAGCTCACCTCTGAGGTTTATTCTTCAAATGGCTCCTTTTTCCCCAGGTCTGAAAACACCATTTTCAGAGACAATAAAACCAGGTTACCCAACAGTTCCATACCTATCCAAGTGAAAGGCTGCCACTTCTGCATTGTGTCTGTCATAGCCAGCATACGGTTCTCCTTCCACGATATAATCCCTGGCATATCTGGAAGCAGAATAAGTCAAATAAAGTGGCTGGTCCAGAATTCCCATCAACTCTATCGCTCAGAGCAATAAGTGCAATAACAGTGCTAAGTTAAACAGACTCCAGGTAACTTTCAAAATGACTGTCCATGGGAAAGTGGAAAATTATTAATGAGAATAAAGAGAGCAGACTGATGAAGTAGTAAATAAGGAGGAAAGGTCAGTAATTACAGTGGTCTCCAAAGCCTGGGAAGTGGTGCCCACTCAAACTAGTGAGTTTTGATTCAATCATATGCCAAGTCACACCTCAAAACAACAAACACAGGGACAGCTAGAGAACAGGGCACTACTTATATGGGAAAGCAGCAACTCCATCTACAATGTTGGGGTTAGAACAGATTGTAGATTAACAGGTAAATATAATCTGATATTGTGGAAGAAATACCAAGTGAATCTTCAGTAGCTAGATCATCAGCATGCACGAGCCTGAGGGTAAACTGGATATAAAAAGACCCTTTATTCTGGTGCAGAAAAGGCACAACAAACAGCAAGAAATTACAACACTCGCTACAAGAACAATGGAATATTTTGGTGATGTATTGAGATTCTTTTTTTTTTTAAACAGTTGTTACTTAAATAGTCATGGCAAACACAAATTTCCAAGATTCCTGATATATGAATCAGGTCTAGATACCTCTTCAACAGTGCTTCAGAGGAGCAAATAGGTGAAACACAATACATTTATAAAATGTAGTAAGGCCAAATTAGATTTCTTATTTTCTCAGTTCCATTTGCTTTTCAAGTGGTGTAAACTAGATTATTCCCCACAGAACTGGGGTTCAAGCAGTAGCAGCAAGCCTGCATGAGAAGCCACAGTGCTCTACTTTGACACTTTCACCCTGGTCAGAGAAGGTCCAGGTTACAAGCGACAGTGCAACGTGACAGCTAACCCTCAGAAGACTTCCTTAAGGCCAGGTCTTTCCTATGTACTTCAGCAGACTTTTGAAGACAAGGTCACATTTTGAAAGCTGCAGAGCTAAAACTTACCAGTAAAATACAACCATCTTCTTGCTCCCATGTCCAGAGGGGATCTAGTCCTCTCCAGAGTAAAGGTGGTAATTAGTAATTCAAGAGAATTCCTTCTTGCCCAATGACTAAGTTGGGAAACCACTAAGGCTTCTCAGAATGGTTTTTAGTGATAACTTTCACAAGCCTTTCAGGTAAAAAGCTAGTTAAAGAGATTGTCTTGCAATGAGAGAACAGGATTAGCTACAAGCCCAGCTATTCAGCAGTCACAAATGGAACAGGAGCACCAGGGCCACACCAGGCAGCACTCCTACAGACATCCCCAGCTCCACATGTCTTTGACGGAGCGCAGTCACTGTGCTCGCCTGCACAGACATCCATCCTGTCATGGGAATGTAATATAAAGCTTGGTGAAACACTTTATAGCACTCACTTATATAGCAAGTGCTGTAGAAATGCCATGTCTTGTTATTGCATTTACTGGACGAGCTGCCTGTCGTAGCACCAACACTTCTGTGTGAAGGGTTCACAAAACACTGCCCAGCCCACAGCGAAGCACTAGCTACACCCGTTAGTAACTGCACAGGGCAGCCCTGGAACCTCAGCAAGTGGATGGCAGATTTTTTTTTTCCTCATTCTGTCACCACAGGATCACAGGGTTGTAGGGGTTGGAAGGGACCTACAGAGATCATCAAGTCCAACCCCCTGCCAGAGCAGGTTCCCTAGAGCAGGTCACACAGGTCAGTGTCCAGACGGGTCTGGAATATCTCCAGAGAAGGAGACTCCACAACCCCCCTGGGCAGCCTGTCCCAGTGCTCTGTCACCCTCACTGTGAAGAAGTTCTTTCTCACATCAGTGCGGAGCCTCCTGTGGTCCAACTTGTGGCCATTGCCCCTTGTCCTGTCCCCACAGGCCACTGAGAAGAGGTTGCCCATCTCCCTTTGTCTCCCCACTTCAGATACTGATAAAAATTGATGAGATCCCCTCTCAGTCTTCTCTTCTCCAGGCTGAACAGCCCCAGCTCCCTCAGCCTTTCCTCACAGGGGAGATGCTCCAGGCCCTTCATCATCTTTGTGGCCTCCTCTGAACTCTCTCCAGGAGATCCCTGTCTGTTTTGTACCGGGGAGCCCAGAACTGGACACAGGACTCCAGGTGAGGCATGACCAGGGCAGAGTAGAGGGGGAGGATCACCTCCTTCCACCTGCTGGCCACGCTCCTCTTAATGCCCCCCAGGATCCCATTGGCCTTCTTGTCCACCAGGGCACACTGCTGGCTCATGGCCAACCTGTCATCCACCAGGACCCCAGGTTATTCTCCACAGAGCTCCTCTCCAGCAGGTCATCCCCCAGCCTGTGCTGATACCTGGAGTTGTTCCTTCTTCCCTAGTGCAAGACCCTACACTTGCTCTTACCGAGCCTCACGCTCGTGAACACGACAGAACAACTTCATGCTTGCTCAGCCCAGTCTGCTTTGCCAAGAGCTACACTCATTCCATGATGACAGCACCTCACATCTGCAGTGTGCTCCCACAGAACACACCTGCCTTACTTGTACATATTTCTTCTTTTCACCGCAGGCAAACAGTTAAAAAAAATATCTTTGCAGGCATGCACAAGACTTCACAAACATTCAATCCTGACAATTTCCCCTGCAGATCACCATGCAGAGGCCATAGCACACTACTCACCCCTTCCTATACTGCTCCTCCAGTATTCACTCCTGGCAGGCAGGAAACTCTGAGGCTTATGCTCTGACCTACCAAACCATATTTGCAACCTTCATGCAGCTACATCAGACCCCAGATTTACTATTAAGACCACTGTTTCCCTGTTCTCACTGCAGTTTGACGTGACCCCTCCTCAGAAGGGCGAGCAGACTTGTCTCCACACTGCCAGAACCTGCCTTGCCACAATCAGGAAGGAATTGCTTAGAGACATGAGGCTTAACCAACCTTCCCCTGGGACTGAACACGGTGATTAGTCTTCCAGCCCGAAGACAGGCTTTGCTTCGAGCAGCAACGCTGTACAGCACAGCTGGCACAGCAACCTGCTGCTACTGGAGCACCAGGCTGTATCTGCCTCACAAACACGAGAATGGCTTTTTGCTTACATGCAGATTTGTAGTTTAAAGGTTAATGCCACAACACGGAGATTAAAAAAGTAACACAAAGTAATTAGTGATTCACTGAAGGCAATACTTACCTCTTGGGTTTGAAGACAACCTTCTGTCCTCCTTCAAGTATTAGCAAAGCTTTCAGTTGGGTCCCTTTGTATCCCACATCGGCTTTGATTATTTTCTTTGTTGTCATGGCATGCATAACAGCCCCCAGCTCGGGCGTCTCTTCGGGGTACACCTCCCGGGGTACCACCCACTGGGCCGCGATTTCCCACGGGGACTGCAGCGTGTGGTCCAGCCGAGGGTCCAGTTCTACACGGAGGCTTGCCATCATGCGGTGGAAAGCGCGCTGGTCCTCCCGGTTGGCAGCTGAGGTGTCCAAGTTGTCAATGAGGAAAACCTTGGTGAAAATGAAGATGACGAGGAGGATGGCCAACAGCACAACTCGCTGCTTTAGCTTCATGGTGACCTTCAACCCTTCTCCCCTGACCCTTTCTTCCAAGCGTTACTGGAAGTCTATTAGAGATCAGGGTGAGGAAGGGGATGTTAGTTAACGAACTTCATTCATAACTTGCATTGCGAAAGAGGCATCACCACTGAAGCATCTTCTGGTATCCCTAAAAATAAACAAAACAAACTTATAAAACTGCATTGCTGCAGGTCCACCAACCTCAAAACCAGGTTTAAGCTTGGAATGCGAGCCTGTGTCTATGCACCCTTGTATCCTTAAGGCCAGACACCTCCAGTAAAACATGTGACGTTTGCTGTCTTCCTGCGGTCTTTCAGTGATCCACCCGAGAGGGGAAACTGCCTGATAGCATCTGCACATCTCTACAGAACCAAAACCCTAACAGCTGCCACCACCATGGACCAGATCTCTGCAGAAAAACACCTGTGGTTTAAGTTGATGGCTCCCATTTCACAAATGCTCTTCCATGAATAGGAGAACCCATGACCTCTGGTTCCCTAAAGACTCATCCCTTGAGAGCAAGCTCCCAGGTAGATCTCACAACATCTGACAACTGGGGAGAACAGCTGCACAGCCTACTTTCCTGAAGGAACAAAACAAGGACAGAATAGACTTCATTTGTTTATTGCCTCTCGTTTGCTGTCACTATAATTTCAGCATCTTTTTTTCCATTCTTAAAAAAGACAAAGGAGCGGGGGGGAGGCAGGACACTTGACACATCTTTACTTCCTTGCGGTTAGCTGCATTCTTCATGCAGTCAACTGTAAAACCAATAACCACAGGAAATACACAAAATAGCTGCAATCTCAACACCAAATTAACAAGGCAAACCCCCAGAACACCACTACTGTCTCTTCTCAGAAACCTCACCTACAGCACAGTTAAAGCCACAGCTGTGTTTCTATACTAGGTGGGCTGCAGGACACGTGCCACCCCTCAACAAGCATTAGCATACGAGGACCACGTAACACGCAGTTAATGAACCGTATTCCTACTATGAGGAGAGAAATTATCTGCGTAATATTAGTTGAACGCAGTCGAAAGCCAGATGGAAACGGGTACTACAGCACATCTCTGAGGAGCCCACAGAGATTTCTCTCTGCACAAGCTCTGCTAACCATAAAACCCACAAACGGCACCCTGAGCTGTGGCAGGACTAATACAGACAAGCCTTCTCATGTGACTGAACAATCAGCGTATAAACCAGTCATTATTAATCGTGTCACCGGAACAACGAGCACAGGCGAAGTTCGTTTACGGGCAGGCACTGAAGGGCAGCCAGACTGCGACTCGCTGGCCACACACAGATCACAGCCACCTTCAGTGACTGTGTGACACTGTGCCCGACGCACAAAGGGGGTACAATGGTCCTGAGGGGCCTCAGCACGTCGCTGGGGTACATCTCCATGGAAGATTAAGGTCGTGGCAGAGCGCAGATGACAGTAACACGCAGCCTTTGAGCAAGTCACCAGTGCAGAATCAGGCCTGGCACAGTGTAGGAGGCTTCTGTGCTTTTCCTAGCACAAAAAGCATGTGCAAACCCAAGAGTGACTCCACAGCACCTTAAGTAAATTTACATTAGGCCTACAGCAGACCTGCCCTACCTTGCAGCTACGTGGCTCTCCTAGCTGCCTGTGCCTTGGCATTAGCAGCAACCCAGCTGCAAGGCCACCCAAACACTGATCACCTTCCCTGGCCTGTGTCACTACTGCTGGTTGTCAAGCCAAGGCATGGTTTGTCACCTGAGTTCAAAACAAGGCAGTGAGATGCAGGCAGGCAGCACAGCAGCTCTGACCCACAGAGCTCCTGCAAAGCCTGCCTACAGAGCAGCACCTTCCCCAACCTGGTTTCCAGCCTCACATGCGTCAGAGGAGGGCACACCATGAGGCCACGATGGAGCACATCTCTTGGAATAACTGTGATTATACCTCCAGGTAAAAGTATGGCCCAGGCCAGCCCAAGAAAGGACAGGGCTGAAAAACTTAACAGCCAAAGGAAATTCTGCAACAAACCATCAGATCTTCCTATTTCAAAAAAAATCTCTTTTCAGCACAGCTACCAAGCTGAGCACCACTCAACTTCCAGGCAACATGCTCCAACGATGCAGAAGTGAGGCTTTTAAGCCAGTTTACCACCTGAGTTATGTTCCTGTCATTGTCCTGCCACAGGTTACAGCTCAGTTCAGTTTGTTCCAAGTTACACGTTTTGTCACTTAACTACTTTCTACACAACCTGTCCGCAGGGGCAGGAAAGAAAGTGGATCTCCTAAAAACATCGAGTTAAAACTTACATGTGAACAAGAGGTTTAATGGTAATAGCAACATAACCTGTGGAGGGCTGAGGGTAGGGTAAGAGAAGGCTACCAAGTCCCAGTGGTGCTTCAAACCAGAACTATGGCGCCCTGTTAACTGTGAGAAATGGATTTTAGTCTACCAGAAAATAAGAGCTTGTATTAACTAACAATGAAAGACAATCCACATGCTTATATGGAAATTAAACCAAATTATTGCTCATCTCAGTAGTTGAGGCAGCTTGTACTTCTCCAAGCAGCACGTCAATCTGCGTATCACACACTCCAAGTGTGAGAAAGAAGCCCAGACAAGGAAGATGCACCTGACCTGAAAGCCCTTGTTCCTGCAAGTACAGACCTGCCCAGAATCACAGAATGTCAGGAGTTGGAAAGGACCTTGAAAGATCATCTAGTCTAACCCTGCCAGAGAAGGATCACCTAGAGCAGAACCCTAAATAATAATAAAATTATTCTTAAATCTAAGCAAACAAGCAAAGCAGATCAGGCTGTAACCATACTTGCTCATTGCAATTCTGCAATTTCCCTTCTTGCCACTCTAAATAACTTTGAACATTACTGTTATCAAGATCTGTTTTCATCCATTTTTAAATCCATTAGAGTTTTAAGAAGTTTCAGGGAAGAATGCAGTTAATTTCAGAACAGTTGCTCTGGATTACGAGATATACATACATGTACATACATCATTTAAGAAAGCCTTGTAGCCCAGTGTGGCCAACTTCAGCACTGGACTGAAATGTTTCATACCCTTGGAGCTCAAGGTGGGCACTCATTGCCCTAGATTTATTTTCAGGAATGCAGACGTTCTCCAGGGGTCTGTTTCTTGGTGGTAGGGAGGAGAATGTAATGATAGCCACCACTGAAATTTACTTAGTTTAGCTTTTGTGACACTGTTAAAATAAATTTTGGCTGAAAACCTCCAACTCTGCAGATAGAACTTACCCCAAAAAATGTAAATATTTGTTATCAGACATTTCAGTAATTCCCTTAACTGAACAACCGATCCTCACCAAGCATTTCTCCTGAATCAATACGCTTAGTCCTGAAACCCCAACCTACCCCTACCCTGATTTTACTCCCTGTAGCTCTGAGCAGGTGAGTTGGCTCTGACTTTTTACTGACATCTGCCAAAATGAGTCATCGCTGCTTTTCCCCAACAAACAGCAAAACACCCCTGAGGTTGCTATGCAGTCGATTCCACCCGCTAGCCGCAGAGCTGTAAGCTACTCCTTGGGTGCCAACATTAAGCTCCTTGTCCTACAAGCCAACAAAAATGAAATGTCTTCATGAAGATGTTTAGCACAGAGGGCAAGAACTTTAAGCTTTATTGTTTTAAGTTGAAGATGGTGAAAGTGACAGTGTCAAGGTGGCATAAGAAACCATTTGCCTGTTTTTGGAAGAAAATCAATTTGAAGAAAAGGACAAGTCTTTGGAGTAGGGCTTGGATTGGAAAAGAGGACTGTGAAAGCTCAGGAAGCATGAAGGTCATCATGGAATGAGGACAGAGATGGGAAGAGCAGCTACAGAAACAAATTAATTAAGAACCCCCAAACATTTTTAAAAGGAAAAAAATAGGATGAGCTATGAGCAGAACTCTCAAAGTACAAAAGGCTCTAGGGAAGTGACAGACATGAACCCAGTGGTGAGCTGGAACTATTGCCTGAAACCAGCAGAGTGAGAGGACAAGGCGAGGATCTTCAGCCTGACAAAAAGGGCGAGGGGACAGTGCAACTGCTCACTTGTACACAGAGACTTGGCATGTGAAACATGCAAAGTGAGAGCAGGTGCTTTTTGACCCAGAAGGCATCAGAGATGGAAAAGCCCAAATTAAGTTTTCAGAAGTGAAGTACATTTTACATGAGATAACAATGACAGTAACCCCTGTGCACCCACTGCCAAGGCTGGGTAACTCCAAGTGTTTTCTTTTTCTTTCTCCCCCCACAAGCTTCTGCTTAGCATTACCTCCAGCTACCTTCACTAAATAGAAGATACAACCAAAGAGTTTTGTTATTTTACCACCCAAACTCCATCTCCACATAACAAATTCACCTCCCTCTCCATCATTTTACCATACTCCTGACTGACCCAGAAAGAAAAAAAAGAGTTAGAAATAAACAACCACTCCAGCTTCTTACTACTGCAGTTAGCTGGCAGGTCTGCCTAAGAAATGCTTCTTGGTTGCTGCTACCACTTTGGGATATTTTGTCTCTTGTTGCAACCAGCAAGTAACAAGTCTTCCAGTCAATATGCAAATAACAGCATCTTCCAAACATCTCTGTGGGGTCACTGTACATGCAAAGGCCTGGACTAAAGCATGCACACTGGCATTAAATACCAGCATCACACTGCTTTGGTCCCACTTTGAAAAGCAGCATGAAACTTGACCATTATAAACAGTGGCATAATCACAGCTGCTGTGAACAGCCTATAAAATTAGCATATCACAAGAAAAAGTTTTCATTAAGACTCGCAAGATCAATGCTACATCACATATTATAATTTTATTTTTGTGTCAAAGCTGCTGGCTCGAGAACACTTGTGTACACCGTGCAAGGATTTTGTTATGCTCCAAATGGTAAACGAGGTCTGAGGGCAGGCAGAGGTTTGGTCAGTCAGCACAAGGGCACACACACACAAAATCAAAATCATAGCGTGCACAATAAATATGACTAAGTATGCTCTAACTACTGCTTAAACACATATTTTTTCATCCTAAATACACTATGCCTTTTAGGATGCCTATGAAAAGGTCTTTTAAAGTTCCCCAGTAAATCCTTGAAGAAGCTGTATACAGAGGCGATATTTTCCTCTTCCCAAAAGGCACTTCAGTCTCACCAGATCAATCTTTCTTCCTACCCCCTCTCTGGCCAACTCCTCAGGAGCTCAAGCTTTCCCCTCTGCGGAAGCCTTGCTATTTCAGTCTTCACTGGCTGGCTCCCACAGGTCTTTGCTTAGGTTCCTTCAGACTCATTCTGTCACTTCCATTCTCTGTACGCTGCTGCTTGTGTACGAGTTCAGTACTCCAGAGCACAGGGCTTGGGGTGTGTTTACTCCTCTGGTATTTCTCCACCTCTTCTGTTACATCCCCCCCATCACAGGCAAAATCCTCGTGACAGTCTGTGTTCAAACCTTCCACACGTGAGACTGCACCCTTGGTCCAGGGCTAGAGCGCAGATGAAGAATGAGCGATCACAAGCACTTTAATCGCCCCATTATCTGTACCCACAACTGCAGAAGTCACTAAGCACCTTATACATCCTCACACCACTTCTGAGAGAAGAGAAATAACTGGATTCATCTGACTGTCCACCTTGCCCCGTTATATTTCTTAGCAGCTTCATTACCTACATTTCTGCCAAGTTTATCAGAGGAACACTTCCACGAGCATAACAAAACCAACTAACCAGACAGGACAGAAGCCACAAGAAGCCAAGGACAACTCGGTATATGACTTCCTGGTCCCCAAGAAACCACGTTTCCATAACTCTCCTCCTGGAACAACTTTCCTTCAAGCACGGTTTCCTATGGAAACAAAGTTTTATATAATCGCGCTTTTCACCGGCAAGCTTTTGGATCCATTGACTAATTTCAAATGCATCTGAGAGAACAGTAGACGTTTTGAAGGCAGAGTTTGTGTGTTTATTGGGAATTGGCAGCTGGGGAGCGCTGAGGGAAAGGCTGCAGCATTAGCTCAACAGTTGTCTGTTCGCCTTGGCCATCTGGGCAACCAGCGTGCACACAGCTGGTACTCGGAGGGAGCTGGAAACACCGCACCAGGGAAGGGACTGAGCAGGCTGTAAAGCAGCCCGGTATGGGAAACAGGCAGGAGCCAAGGGCATTGAAACAAAGGTGCTGGGATCCGGTCAGGAAGTGACAGAACACAAGCCAGCTTCACTGCTAAGGGAACAATGACCTTCTCACGCCCATGTCAGTTTCTGAAGTTCTACCTGAGCATTGCAAGCAGACAGAACCAGAAACATTTTAGGAGGCCTTGTCCAACTTGGATACAAAAATCCTGTAGCTTTCTCTCGCGATGAACATAATAGCAATGAGTTGAGAAGGAACATAAAAAATTTAGCTGGGGTCTGTAGAGCCATGTGACACTTTGCAGCCACGAGCCTGACTCAGCTATAAGCCAGCACCAGTCAGTTTCCCCCACTCCCAATGAAACAGGGAAAAGAACCAGGAGACAGCAGATTTCGGAATCAGAACTGAGCCCCTGACTTGGGTAATCTGTGAGAAACTCGAACCCACCTCCTGAGGGCTTGCACTGCAAAGGGAGACAAGTCTCCCCGTGACTATGTAGGTCAGACCTCAGAACACGGGGGTGCACGGCCGCATTTTCCAACTCAAGTAGGAGCCCAGCGCTGGTGCCCCGGCTGCAGCAAGCACCTGGCGGACCCGTTCCCGAGGAATTCGCTGCAAGGCCAGGAGCTGTCTGCTCACACCCCAGAGCACAGCCGTCCAGGGCAGGGCCAGGGCCTCAGCTGGCATAAACCAAAGCGGCCGCGCCTGTATCCAGACCCAAAGTCAAGGTTAAACCCGCCGCTTCGACCACTACGCTCAGCGTTCCCGCTCGACAACGCGCGGTCCTTTTCCCACCTGGGCAACGGCCTCAGCTAAGCGGCAAGGGGTGCCCCGCGGTGCGGACCGCCCCTCCCGCGCCCGAGGCGGCGGGCTTGGCGGCGGTGCGGGGCTCTCTCCCCCTCCCAGAGTCAGGATCCAGGGGCGGAAGGAGCCGTACGAGCGCGGACACACGCTGGCCTCTGCTGCGGCTGTGGCCGGCGGCGGACGGGACCGGCAGCTATGCGGGAGCCGCGGGGGTACTTCCGGAGAGGCGCCTCTGCTCAGGCCGAACGCGACCTGCGTGCCGGAGCGCCGGGCCGGGCCAAGGGGAGCGGGGCTCCCCAACCCCCGAACCCCCCAGCAGGCCCGGGCCAGGCGGAGCAGCCGCGCACCTGCGCCCCCGGCCAGCGTCCGTAACGGTTCTCACGGCACCGCCCGTCCCTCCCCGCGGGGCTCCGCGGCCGGCCNCCGCCCGCGCTCCATGTCCCCGGCCGGCGCCGCCGCGGCCGCCAGCCCCCGCCAGCTCCACAACATGGTGCCGCCCGGCGCCCTGCCCCGGCCCCGCAACCAATGGGCGGCCGCCCCGCCTGCCCCGCTCCACTCGCCGACCAATGAGCCGCCCGCCTTTCCTTCGCCAACGGGACGCGGCGCGCCTTCCCATAGGCCGGGTCGCTAGCGCCCTGGGCCTCTCCCCTCCAATAGGGGCGGCGGAAGGAGCGCCACAGCCGGGCGGCCAATGGGGCGGGCGCGGGGTTAACCCGCCATGGTGGAGCCGGCGAGCGCCGGGCCGGGGCAGGGTGCGCACAGCTCCACGTTCCACCGGCCGCACACGGCGCAGGCCTGAGGCGTCACCTCAGGGGGTCCCTTTCTCCCACCAGTGACGCCTGGCACGAGTGTGTCACGCAGAGAAGATCGCGCCCTGCCTTCCTTCAGAGCTCCCGAGGGCCGCTCCTGGGGTTCTGCACCAAGCCAGCACCCCTATCCCTGTCTCCTGCAGGGCACCTGGCGTTGTACTGCACAAGGCGCAGCTCCAGGCCAGACACTACTGCTTAGTTGCAGCATTCGGGTGGGGGAAAGGGAGAAGCCAGCCCCTGGGCGTAGAGTTGAATGTGGTCCCCTACATTAACCACTCCGTGCGCTGGGAGGAGAGGGGCGAGCGGAGCAGGTGCGAAGGTCAAATCAGAAACAGAATCACAGAGTTGGGAAAGGCCTCCAACATCGAGTCCAACCGTCCCTGTCCTCTCCTGAGCCATCTCCCTGAGCACCTCATCTCCCTGTCTGTTAAATGCACCCAGGGGTGGGGACTCCACCCCCTCCCTGGGCAGCCTGTGACACATCCCAATAGCTATTTAGGCGGCAGAATTTCTCCCTGACATCTCATCTGAACCTGCCCTGGCACAGCTTGAGGCCATTTCACCTTGTTCTATCCCCCGTCACTAAGCAGAAGAGACCATCGCCCACCTCTCTACAACCTCCTGTCAGAAAATTATAGGACAAAACCCAAGCAAGATTCTTTCTGTGGTGCTGGAAACTTGTCATTCACAGAGCCACAGACGGAACTTGGTGGGGGATTTTTTTGTCTTGTCCACATCACACAGGGATCACACAGCTTCCCGGATTGGCCTGGAACCATGGCTCCTAACAGCACTGGGTTTATTATCACTTGGTTCTGACTTCATAAACACAGGTAAATGCAATACACCTTCATCTAGTTTAAGGCCATAACAGATGCTGCATTTACAGATGAGCCGGTCTGAAGTGGAAAATAAATACATTTTTTTTCTTTCTGGGAATTTCCTCCTCCCCTCCTCCATTTTTAAGCCTCAGAAAGAAAGCTTTTTTTTTTCCCCACACAGGACTTTGGAAAAAAAAAAAAATCACACCTAGTACCTTGTGACTTGCTGCTCCAAGCGCATCAAACAAACATCTTAGCAGACATCCATACACAGGACACTTCCCTTGTGCAGTGTTATTGCTAGAGGGAAAGACACTTAAATATATGTATATATTAATAGCACAGTTTCGTTCTTATGGACTGCGTCTCTGTGAACTCCTCACCAAATTAAAATTTTAAACCCAACTACAATTATGGTTTCCATTATTAATTAGTACATTAATATTTAAGTGTGGAGCACTTGACTACAGCTACAGAAACATTAAGAGCTAGAAGTGGCCAAGTGGATTAGGTGGTTATGGGCAAGCTGTGGAGGTGGGGATGGTGGATGGCAGGAGGAGAGGCAGGCAGGGTAGTCACGATGGGCCATCGTCTTCTGAAGCTGACAGGCAGAAGAGCTCCGTTGTCCTTTGCCAAGGAGGCAGCAGACTCCGGGAAGTTCAAGAAAAAATAGCTGATGGAGCTGTACAGAAATCCACAGGTCGTGGGAACAAGGACTGTCTCAGGCTGGAGAACAAGGTCTGACTGGGGAAGAGCAGTCAAAGGGCTGTCTCAAAAGCTGGGACTGGTGTGGGAAGGACGCCAGAGAAGCTGTTAAATAATTCTATCTGCTCCAGGAAAATCTCTGCATGCTCAGGAGGAGAAAGCTTTAAATCAACATACACACTGTCACCAGATGCTGCACAGATCTTTCTATTCAAAGAGGTGTGCGATCCTGGCAACAGACTGAAATCAGATTTAGACAATACAAAAGAAATTCCTGAGTCAAGAACAGCACTTAGACCCAGAGAAGCATGTTAAGTGTCACTTTGCAGAAGATACCTATATATAATAAAACCCCGTGCCAGTGGAAGCACAATAAGCTAAAGTACCAGAAATAATTTCAGACAGGGTGACGCTGAGGTCAGGTATCAAGCACAGGCTCTTGCGTGGACACTCTCCTACTACATAGGTGCTATCCCCAACTCTGCATTTCTGCTTGCCTGGCAGTGGTGAGCAGAACAGGTATTGATGCCTTGACTTACTTCTGGCAAGGAATTATGGGACATTGCGAAACATGAATGGTGAAAGAACCTGAAACAGCAGGGCTGGCTCAATGCTTGAGGGCAGCAGAAGGGAGACAGAGCCCAGGCAAGGACAGGGCAGGTGTGTTCAGGAGCATGGGGTCTTCTCCATCAAGTCAGGCTTGGCTGCATCCCATCACATCACTATGGTGGTTAGTGCAACCAAGAGGGCACACCTCTCTGGTGCCTTCTTTACACAGGCAATAGGAAGGGCCCACAAGGTTGTTGCTCAGTGGAAGGATGCCATGAGAAAGCTTTCACCACGACTGGAAAGTGGCAAAGGGGACCCTCAGTGTATAGTCAGAAAAGCCAGACCCTTAGCACTGCTACCAGATGGATGGGATCTGGGCTTTGGGCAAGGTGCAAAGCATCCAGGAGTCTCCCAAACAAGCACAGAAAGCAAGCATGGCATGTGATGACTCAGTCAAGGTGAGCTTGAGTGGGTTTGCTGACACCCAAGGAGCAGGCAGGGCTTGCTCTTCTCTCCTGGACCTGTCTGGAGGGAAGGATGGGATGCTGCTTTGGAGAAAGCTCCCCAAAAGCCAGGGAATCTCAAACCGCTTTGTGGTGTCTAAATTAACACCTTGTCCTTACTTGTGGTGTCCAAACCATACCAACTCATGCTAAGCTGCCAGCTGAGTTCTGCAACACCAGTCCCATATCTGCTCCAGGGGAAAAAAGAAAAATGAAATCCAAGAAGGTCGGTTTGTGTAGGTGCTTTGAGCTACGGTGGGTGATTCTGCCTGAGGCTGGTCGGGAAATGCACGGCCCAGCTGCTCTCCTGACCACGCTGGGGAGAAGCGTTTCTAAGTAAGTGCTTTACTAGAGCACCACACCCTGAAGTGTTGAAGTTAAAGCTGTGACACAAGAGTAAAGAAGTCTTTTTCTATTAAGGAGTGTCAGGCTTATTTATACAGTTAGACTGTAATTTTTATAATGAAATATTGGGGATTATTTGTTCTCCAAACATTGTGTCTAACTGGAAAGGCAAAAGCATACATTTAACATTTAAAAGCAATTGAGGAAGATAAATGTCACCACAAATTAAGCCGCGTTTATCTGACACATGGTGCTAAGATGTCACCTCTCTGCTTGAGCAGGAAGGTCAATAAGGGAACAGCCCAAGCTGATGTTATTCTCCCTGCCTCCTCAACAGCATCCCTCTGTGTTACCTTTGACAGACACCCCCGTGCTGGCTCCTGCCTTCTCCTGCCTGGGAGTTACCGAATTGATGCCTCATCTTCCAGCAGAGCAGCTGCCAGCTCACTACAGACCAAACCTTCTCCTGGCAGCACAGAGTCCTGGTCCCTTGGAAGAACAAACCGAAAAGCACCTGGTCAGAGGAGGTTTCACAAAGTCCAGATATGGTTGGGGTGGGAGAACAATTACCACCCCGAGCATCCTTCCTACCAGAGCCTCTGTCAGTCCAAGAGGGAGAACATGGGAATGATGAAAATCTCAGTGGAGCTGCACACACCCCAACAACCTGGCTACCGCAATGGAGTTACCACCACGAATTTTCATCTCAGTCACTGAAAACCAAACCCCAGAGAGTTAAAGGTCTTCTGTGCTTTCATGTTTTGCACTAAAGGGATGAGATATTAAAAATTCTTCTTTTTGACTCGGAGTATATTTAAATTAAAGTGCAAGTCTGGTCTGGTTGTTTCACGAAGCATCAGTGTCCAAAATCAATTTTTACAAAGTAGAAATTTGGTGGCTTTGGCTGGTGGATGAAAAAGTTTAGCACATTGCTCTGAGCCTTTTCAGAAGATCAGGGGTCAGCACAGCCTGGGAAAAAGAAAGGGAAATGAGGGGCTGCCTTGCTTGGAAAACAAACTCCCCAGAGCAAGATGGTGCTACAAAAAGGTGCGATACCTACAGAGAACATTTTTCCCTTTCTCACTAGAAATAATAGAAGTGTTGCAGATACTGGATTAACACAACAGTAACCACAAGTTAACCACTTAATAAATCATGCCCTGTTCAATTAAGAGGTTAAAAGAAGTCACGGTGTCACAATGATATTCCAGGCAGGGCAGGCTGCTTCTCTTGTATTATCTTAAAATAATTCAAAATATTATTATTCAAAATATTATTTAAATAGTACCTAGATGACATAGAGAAAACTAAGTTGTACAGAGGCTCTTACAGTTTTTCCTATCACTTTTCAAGCTGTCAGCAGAGTCACATGGACAGAAAATATGTGTGTGAGTGTTTTATCCAATGCCTGGTATGGAAGTCCATCATCCTTCATATGAGCCTTCTGAAAGCGTGCTCAGCCATTCTGAGACAGGTCAGAGCAAGGATCCTAAACACAGACTTTAGAACCCACTTGGGTAAGTCTTAGCTTACATGACAGCTACAGTTCTAGGGCTGAGAGATGTTTTCATGAAAGACTCCCATCCCTCTCCTGGTGAGATGGGACACTGCCCAAACTTACCCAACCTTTACTTCAAAGGAGTGATGGATGCTGTTTGCCCTCCATGGCTACATGTTGACAGACTTCCTTACAGATAACCTTCCTGATGGTTTCCCTTCCCTGTAGGCAACTACTGTGGAGTATGGGGTGAGTTTATCTGTCCCCTTTTGTTCAGAACAAGACAGTAGCACCTTTCCATGGCCATAAATTCAGGAGGTAACCAAAATGAAAGCACCAGCCCTCAGGTCCAGGGTCAGGTCAGTGAAGGGGTGGGGGCCCACATTACCCAATCTGCAGCTGGCAGGGCTGTGGACATCACATCTGGAGCACAAGCAGGAGAAGTTTTGGAGAGGGCGGGACACGGGGAGAGAGCAAGCCCAGCCATTTCAGGGCTCTGCTATTCACATGTTCAGTTGTTAATCCTATTTCCATGAATGCTTCCACAGTCTTGGAAGCTGAATCCCTCTGTAAGAGTTTAAGTGTCTATAAGTACTTTTCATCTCCAAGCTTTTTACAAACAGACATGCTCTATCTGCTCAGAAATCTCCTTACCAATTGCCAAGATAAGGCTTCTGCTTGAACACGGAGTGACTGCTTGGCCAGCTTCCTGCTCCCCATGCAGGAGCTTGGCACAGCACGTGAAATACTGCTCTCAGCAGAGATGAAAGCACGGGGCTCGAGGGAGGGTGGACATGGCTGGTTACTTAAGTAAAACCATACTGCAGTCTGGCCACAGCCCTGGAGCCGTATCCACTGCCTTGAGAATGAGACAGCATCTTTAAAGCTCTCGATACACAAGAGTATGAGCTTCCTGTAGGAGAGAAGGCGTCTCCAAGGACAGAGAGAGGGTCTAGCACTCAGACCAGTCAACCAACATCATCCCTTCAGTGGGAAAATGATTTCTGAACACAGTGTTAATGTATCCAGCCTTGCCTACCCATAAACCCAAAGATGGGCTGCTCCTTGCAAACAGCTCCAGCCACTATCCAGTTAACATGGCAACTAATTTCTGCTGCGTAGTCTGTCCCTGCTCAGCCCAGCCTGGCTCAGAAAGAGTTTTCTGCAGACAATGCCAACATAAGAGAATTAAACACATTATCGTCCTTGGAGGAAACTAATTAGGGCAGGCACTTCTCGAGGTGAATAGTGCACTTCCAGTGCTCAGGAGCAGGAGTGCTCTCTGCTGCCAACCGCCCCCGTGCAGCCCCTGGCTGCATCACCAGGAGCCTCCTCGCTTTAAAAAAAGCCAAAAAGCCAACACATCTACAACCAGACAGTTTTGCTCTTGCATTTTTAAACAGTAGTCCAGACTGGAAAGGAAATATTTACCATCTTGACTTCACCTCAGTGTGAAGCAGCTCCTTCTAATGATTTTAGCTGTAGAGAAGAAAATCCTTTGGGATACAAAACCCATTACAGGTGCAGTCTTTAGATCTTGTAGAATATTCCTCACCACCTTCTTTTCTTGGCAAATGAGCTTCTGTGGGTTTAGCTACAAGATTAAAAAAATGAATAAAGGATTTCTGTGTTTTAGTTGGACTTTGGAAAAGATTAAACTTTTTTTTTTCACCAGAAAAAAATTTAAAGTTTCCTGGAAAAAAAGAAACTTAATTACTGGCTTACAGATCAGGAACAAGGATCAGAGAGAACTGCAGAATGCCCCACTACACCTCTCCACAGGGTGTCAGTGTTATTTCAAATTTGGGTCATTTTACGCCAGAATCGGACCGATTTTCTCACCACGTTATTTTTGAAGAACCTGTCCTTGGAGAGCTGCTGCCAGTTTGTTACAGAGCTTCCCCTATCCTCCCACAGCCACCACTAACATGGAATTCCTTAAACTGGGGAGATGAGCACATGGTCCTGGTAGTCTGGGGACAACAGGAGGATTTCAGGGAGATTTGAAAGGAGGTTGATTGACATTCACCATTCCAAATGGGATACCAGTTTTCTGGTGGGATTCCCAGTTCCTGCTGGGTGATGATCTTTCAGCAGATCCAAGGGCTCTCCTTGACAGATACAAAACCACAACCATGAGCATCTCTGCCACTCCAAGACTGCTGCAACTCATTCTGTGTTTTCAAGAGAGGTGACCCTGAGGCAGAATAAAACTGCTTGAAGGTGACACTTTCCAAAAGTGATGTTCCAGACCCGTAACTAACACGTTACTAGTAACATGGCTATGCTGAAACAAGGTCCCACTGTGCTTGGGCAGCTGTGGCACTTGTGTGATGTGACACAGTAATCTCACCAACCTGTGTACGCCAGGCAACAGCACAAGCCAGCTCCGGTTCTTCAGCGGGGGCTCTGCTAGGATCCTCTTCGAACCAGCGCGCTCCCATCCTCAGTGGTCCAGCCTCTCTTCTGCAATACTGCTCACACAACAGCTCCCCTCCTAACCTGTAATTTTGGAAGAGCAATTGGGGGCAGACCTCAGTTGTGTGTCCACAAGGATGATTCCTGAGTCAGGAAGTTTCTACAATCATTAACTACTCAGCATCTTACTCTGAGGGTCGGGAGGCCCTGGCACAGGCTGTCCAGAGGTTGTGGAAGGCCCCTCTGTGGCAGTGTTCAAGGCCAGGTTGGATGGGGCTTTGGGCAACCTGGGCTAGTGAAGGTGTCTCTGCCCATGGCAGGGGGTTGGAACTAAATGGGCTTTAAGATCCCTTCCCATCCCATCCAGTCTGATTGTCAGTTCTTTATTGTGTTTTCCTGAACTGGGGCACTGTATTGGTATTAAGCATGTCATCCCAAAGGACTTTTCCTGAAAGGACACACTTGGGTAGGGACAGGCAACAAACAGGCAGTAAGCCATGTGCCTAGTCCTGCAGAGGACAACCTCACCCTTAGACATTAGACAAGCAGCAGTGTTTTTCAGCAAAACCACCAGTTTAAGCTGCCCCCCTACCACACTTGTCATCATTTGTCCTCTCATCCCTACGCCAGCCCTGCATTGTGCTGGTGAGGTAGCCCATGAGTGCAGCAAACTGAGCTGCAGAATTGATCTTGGGTACAAAAAAAATCACCTGGGAACAAAGGAAGTCTGTATATAACCCAGGTGAATTATCCCACCTAACTCACCAACTGGCTGCACAATGGTTGTGCCACCAGGAACAAGCATGGGTGGGAAGGAGGTACTGGCCACTCCAATCAGTGCTGTTGGCAACAGCAGCGTTCAGGCTGTTCCTTTGGGGTCTGACCTGCATTAGAGTAACCAAGAGTCGAAACCCCCTATCTCAAAAACACCCCAGGGATCCAGTTTCCCATAGATTTCAAGGTTTTCCTGTTCCTTTTACACAACCAGCTTGCTTCCTCTGTCAAATTTGTAAAAAGCAGGCAGCTGGACCCCTGCTCTCAGATACTCCACAAGCTCAGCAGCTCTCAGAGGGTCATTCACAAGATTACAGTTACGTCAGAAGCTGGCTGGTGTCTCCTCTGCTCAGTGGCCAACCTTCCTTGCTATAGTCCTTTTCAAAGGCTTTTCTACAGGTCATCATCTTCTAATCGATGACTACTTTTTCAATCTGAGTGATGCTGGAAGAGTTGGGAGGTGATGGTGGCAGGTGGGGACATGGGGACAAGAACCTTGCGTTGGACAGGTGACCTTATGGAAAACCAGGCTCTGGCACCAATTCCAACTATTTCCAGCACAGAAACAGGTGAGAAAGACATTTCCTTGAGTCACAGTTCTCAAGAGGAAAGTGAGGAAGATCCCATGTCCCAGAAAGTCTCCAGAACAAGGCAACATCTTGCAGACCCTCCCCAGAGCAGTCATTGCACTGTGGGTTTGTCCTGACTAGGACAGATGGTCCTTTCTGCTTCCAACCCCTTCCAGCAGAGTGGGGCACCAGGCAGGCTACCAGCCTCACAGTAAAGCCCTGCTCAGAGCTACCTGGTGGTCTGCATGACATTAAAAGGTTTTGGAACAGCTATGCCAGATGATGGTAGAGAAGGAATATTGACTGGGACCACTGTGGCTATTTCTTAAGCCTTTAAAAAAGAAACATCATGTCACCTATTTGGTATGGTTTTTGAAACTTCAAATATTGACAGAAGGAAGTTTTCCAAATGATGCCAGCAGCTCATGCAGTAGTAGAAACACACTGCGGTGTCAGATGTGGGCTGTAGCACAGACCAGACCCACCAGCTCCACATCGGTGGGATAACAACCAGCTGAGCTGAACTACAGCAGCACTCGAGCCTGCTGTCAGATGGCTGACTGCACACTGGGGCAGGGGGGCGCTGGGGGCTGGAGGATGGAAGGGAGAGGCTTTAGTGCCCCGAGGAACTACAATCGCACTTGCCAAAACCTGCATTTTACTGGGAAAGGGAGAGAGTGACTTCACTTTTTACCTCCCCTTCCCCACTTCCCCCGCCCCAAACAGACAGATGTGGCTCTGCATGAAAATTAATTACAGATGGAGGCTGAAAAAAGTTTTTAAAACCCCCAAAAACCCAAACCCTCAACCACAAGGCTTTTTCCTCTACAGACTTGAGGATAGATGGGGCGACCTGGGAAAACTGACAGATGGAAAAGCCATTACAGATGTGAGGTTTGGAGAATAAGGCTGAGGGACAATTCGAGGGTTGTAAATTTCAAGTTTTGGGGTATAACTGCATTGCTTAGCAACAGAAAACAAATAGGAAACAAGAAGCCTCACAAGAGAGATGCTTAAATATTTTAGAATCCCTATTTGAGGCGAAGACTACGTTACCAGAGACCCGAGGAGCTGCTAACCTCAGATAGAAAGAAAATGAAGACTTTAATCTCATTTCCACACAGAAATATATTTAACTTACTCTGGAAAAGGAAAACAGTTATTCCTTTTGCACAGTGCATACCTGACACGGTCAGAATACATGGCCTGTCTTTAAGGAGTTTACTACCCAGGAAAGATTCCTAATAACGTGCTCCAGCATGGGCGGGGAAGCTGCTTTATCGGGGTGTACGGTCACTGCTGCCATATGCCTGAACCTCGCCACGTGGTCGGGTGCCTTTTTATGCTGCTGCATAAATCTTCTCCTAAAATTCCTGACCTCTCAAAGGATGGCAGTGGCCTCCATCTCCAGGGAGAGGAGGAGAAGGGTGAAAAAGAACAGATCACCTGGAAACAAATGCTGAATGTTTTATACTATTTCTTCAACATAAAGAGACAAGAATAAAGTGGGGGTGGGGAGAAGAGACATTACCAGCTTTAGGAGGTCAACTGTTGCTGTGCTTTTATGGTCTACTGAAAGCCTGGAAATACAAAGTGAAGTGAAGCGCGAAGCTTCGAAATGAGCCCGTGACCAAAGCCTCACCTCCTGCACCAACACACCACGGGAACGCAAAGATGAGAAAACAAAATGCATGAGAAACCAAAACTCCCTTTAAAAGGTCTTTTTCTTCTAAAAGCCTGTAAAAGTAGTTCAAATACCAACATATGAATATACACACACATGCATGCCCATGGTTATAGGCAAAGAAGTGAGCATCGGGGAGCTCATTGCCTTATTATGGGGTGCAAGCCCATGATGTTACCTCTGGGGTATACTGAATCGGTAGGAGCACGTTCCAACCCTCTCCTGCATCACTGAACATGACATCATTCTCTTTCTTTCATGAGGGAGGTCCACATTAGCACAGTATGGAAATAACCCAGATGGTCCCGTTGGGTTCTGCTGCTGGAGGTAAAAGGGATGCTCCAGGTCCTGGGTGGGGGTGTCCCCCCCATCTGAAAAAAGTGCCAAGCATAACCAAATAGTTCTTGAAATAACCAGTGCTTGCAAGAATTAAAATCAGAAGGAAAGCTTCTTGGCAGCTTAGAACTTCAGAGAGGTAAAACCAGCTGTTCGTATACATACTTCGCCTTCAAAATTAACCTAAGAGCAGAAACATAACGGGCAGAGCTTGTGTGAGCGAACGGATAGAAATCAGGAGGGCAAACAACACTTAGAGAAAAGACATGAGACAAGATAGTTCATCACTCACACAGTTCTTCTATCTTTGAAGATAAGAGTTTTATCATTCTCCACAAAGGGAAAACACAGAATCCAGTATCAAAAAGAAATCCATCAGTTGCAGCCTTTGGTACACTGAAGACAACAGTTTGGAGGGTTTTTTAAAAAGAAAAAAAACCCCAAATCCAAGATATGTGGATAGTGATTACTCTTTACTTAAGTATGTCACTGCCTCCCATGCTCTTGCTTGCCCTGGGATCATGTAATTCCTTTAAGGCAGGAACTTGGCTTTCTCTGGCGATCCAAAAAGGTGAAGTAAGAACATACAGGCCACCTTACACTGAAGCGTGAAGAGCTACTGTGACAAACATTTATTAATGTTGATGATCTATCAGAACATTTCAGGCTAAAGCTACCTTAAGATGAGGGAAATGAGTATTTTATACAGATCCTCAGTGATTTTCTGAGTAGCGATCCAGCAGCTCAAACTACCAGATGCAAATACCACAGACAGGATTCAAAGAACTGGATCCAACTGTGGTTAATCTCCAGGCATTAAGAGAGACTTAAAATCCAACCAAACACCATTTCACAGGTGTGCTACAAAGATGGTATAAATCAGAAAACAGTGTCTCCTGCTCTAGATCCGTACACCTGCCTCAAAGCCAACACTAAGCCATTCCTGGAAGACAGGCTTTTGGGAAATGGCTTGGTCTTTGGCCAACAGAGTCATGTAAGAAAAGCTCATATAGGAAAGATTTCAGATAGATGGTTTTAGCTTGGCTTGGGACAAGAGCCAAGACCATAACCAGGCTGATGGTAGAGACATGGTGTGTTAAGGGTACAAGAGCCTGTGGTACCCTTTCCCATCTCCCCATCTAAACCCTTGTCAGCAGGACTACCAAGAATTCTTTCCTCCACTGTACTTGCATGATGTTTGTTGCTTTGAAGGCCAAAGTAGTGAAGGGGCATCTTTCCAGTCCCCAAACTAAATAAAGACTAGGTTATTAAATCACCCACATCTCTCATTTACCAGACTCACTTCTAAGAAAATGCCTACTGCAGAAATCACTCTGTATATTAGCACCAGTAGATGACCATAATAAACAAGGCCCTAACAGCTCTCAGCGTTTCTTTCCTACAATCAGTCCAATCTGTTTGGAAAGATGGTAAATGCATGCCAGAAACTGGTGGTCTCATCAAAGCACAGACTCCCCACTGCTGCTAATGCTAATAACACCACCAACCCAGTGGGGTGGGATAACATCAGCTGGAAAGTTTTACAGAGTTCCCTCAGATAGCCAAATGTCTTGATTTCTAGGATTTAAAAGGCAAAAGAGCTCTACATTTTCCTCTGTTTTCCTCTCTCCAAAATTAATACGGGTCCTCCTTGCAAGAAAGCAAAATAGAACTCCTTATTCCACCTCTGCCAGCTGCTGTTCCTTGCGACCAAGCTTCTTGCTCCGTAACGGTCCCATCATGCCACCCAGCTTGGGGTGCATCTTTTTGGGGAAGAGAGTGGCATAGAGAAGGCACAGTGAGAAGTGAGCTGCACTCTGTTGGATTCTTTCCTGGATAAAGGTAGGAACTTGTACCAAACCCCACAGTCCTTGCAGCTAAAATAATTTCCCTGGGCAGTGATGTGACACCAGGTCACTTGACAGAGGGAGCTTAACAAAAGGGGAGGGGGAAAAAAACCCTCATAGTTTACCGGTCCTCTTGAGTGAAAACAGGCTGCTAAGAATTGCACTCTAATTAGAGAGCATTATAGTGTGGAAACTGAAATCTCATCAGATATTCCACTGGAAAACAGAAGGAACAGCTTCCCCAAGCGCGAGACAGTGCTGCTGCTCTTGGAGAGCGAGAGGCAGCAAGCAGCCAAGGGGCCGTGCGGGCTTGCCCAGCCGAACAAGCCTCACTGTTTTTTGGATGCTGCTGAGACCTGCAGCAGTTGCTGAAACCTTGGCTCTGACACTCGCTTCACGCAGAGGAGATAGATGTGGGGCAGAGGAGATGACGGGGAAACAGAACACGAGGAGATAGGAAGGGAAAGGGGCTGCTCTGTTCCCGAAAGCCCTGCTCACCCCATCCCTCGTGAAAAGGCTCCTTCAGCCAGAGCTATCTGTCAGTCTCCGATCTGCCTTTCAAGATTATGATGCTCTTTGATTTTATTCATTCCTGCTGGAGGTTTTGCTTAAATATAAACAGGAGAGCATTTCAGCAGGAATTAGAAAAATACAAATAAAAGAAATAAGAAATTCCCCAAACCTCCAGGCACATTTTAAAACACATTAAAAAAGACACAACAGTAACAGCTTCATACATACCGCAGCTGCAGTGATTTGGAGCAGCAAGGAAGGAACGCTGAATGTGCTAGTGTGTTTTGTTTTAAAATATGGCCTATAGACTTCACATTCAGGCAGGAGCCCTCTACAACACCGAAATCTCCCCTCCTTTCCCCTGAAGGAGACTGAGAAATTCAGCGGTTCCCACTTTTCCCACCTTCATTTCTGCTCCTCCATGTGTTGGACAGGCTGGACTCTGGGAGACCAGAGGCTTTTGTGAGGTCCCCTGGACTCCGGGAAACACAGGCAGCTTTACATTAGGATTTACAACCAGTAGGTGAAGAACAACTCAAGAGGTGTTTTATTACTTGTGATGAGGGACTATCAAAGAAGCCACAGGGTACTTTGCCAACCGTTTGGTGTTGTTTTTTTAGTTCTTATTGGCAGTAGTCTTGGTTTTTGCTCTGTTTTTCTTTCCCCTCCCACTCGCTTATCTTTCATCTTACAGCCTCCAACACTGACTTAATCGCAGAGCGCTCTATGTTGGAAATTAATCCACACAAATGCCCAAGACATCTCAGCTGCTAACAAAAAAGGGAGCAGCTCAAGCTCCTGACACACGCACAGAGGCCAGGACACCACTCCAGTACTTTATCACAACACTGGTTGTGCAAACAGAAAATGAAATCCTGGTCTTGAACTTCAGGGCTTCCTGTCACAAGGAGCCAAGGTCTCTCAGCTCAGTAGCACCTTTTCTCAATTCTGCCTTGTCAGCATGAGGGCTACAGCAAGGCAAAACAGAAACTTGAGACAGGACCCTTCTGTTGAGCAACCCGCAGTCAAGAAGTTATACCCCTGCCCATAAGAGATGATGACGACGACCCCAAAGAGAACCCCAGACTGGTGGGTTTGGCATTGACCTCTGAAGATCATCCAATCCAACTCCCTGCCAGAGCAGGGTCACCTCAAGCAGACTGCACAGGACAGTGTCCAGGATCACGGGGTTGGAATGTCTCCAGAGATGGAGATGGTGGCCTGTCCCAGGGCTCTGCCTGAAAGAAGTTCTGCCTGAAACCCATGAAAGAAGTTCCTCCTCAGGGCTAGGTGGAACTTCCTCTAGTCCAGTTTGTGCCCACTGCCTCTTGTCCTGTCCCTGGCACCACTGACCCCATCCTCCTGATCCCACCCCTCAAGGATTTATCAGCACTGATGAGAGTGCTTCTCAGTGTTCTCTTCTCTAGGCTAAACCGTATCATCTCCCTCAGCCTCTCTTCCTCAGAGATGTGCTCATCCCCTCAGCATCTCCATAATCCTTTTTTTGTCCCCTCTCCAGCAGCTCCCCATCCTTCTTGACACAGGGAGCCCAGCACCACACATAATATTCCTGATGAGGCCTCACCAGGGCAGAGCAGAGGAGGAGCTACATTCCATTTTAGCCTTAATGTAGACACTTTCCTCTTTCCCTCGGTCAGGAAAGGGAGGTTGTCTATCTGAAGTCAGCTCTGCGAGTCTCTTGAGCCACCAGCAAGGGCAGAAGGCTTTTGCACACAACGTCACACTTCCATTTCCTGGTTTGAAACACAGCCAAAGGATGAACAGCTTTTCCTTTGGTAAGCACAGGGCTTCAACAACGCGTCCCGCCTCGCAACTCACAGCAATGACTCGAGTTCTTGGCACTAAGAATGAAACCTGGTATCAAGTCAAAGAGCACGTGGAAGCTAGAGGTTGTGTCCCTGTGCTCTTGGTGTTTCGTGTGCTGCCCCCTAAAAAGGCTTCTTGCACTTGCACTGAGAGTGGTGTGCACCCAATCCCTATGAAAGGCCAAGCAATCTGCCAGTTTCCCAAATGTTAATATGTATTTACCGACACGCGTTTGCACGTAGCGCAAATAAAGAGGCCCAAACCAGGGCAGTTTGGGTTTATGGCATCACAAATGTCACCAGAGATGGACAAGCTGCCTGCCGGACTTCAAAATGAGGAGAGAGAGGGTGGTGTACACTGTTCATCTATACTGGAGGATCAAAAAGCAAAGAAGCCTCTATTAATCTTTCCTGGCTTGTATGTACAGATGTTTTACTTTTTGTAACACTATTTCAAGTTGGACCCAGCTGTTGTAAATCAAGCTGTAATGCTCATTAAATTAAAAAAAAAGAGAAGCTCTCCATTGGGCATTCTGGATAACAAAATTGAATTTAAAGAGTACTAAAACTTTTTCTTTAACCATTTTTTTTGGTATATTTTGTCTTCAACAATCCCTCATATCTATGAACGTCCCCTGGTTCACCTTTTCCAGAGATTACACCAGCTGTAGTGACCTTCTAACTCTAACACAGGCTGCTATGCAAACGGCCAGTGAAGCCCAAACAAGCATTCACTGTGTTTTTCCCAATCCCACCATTACTTTTTGTTTGTTTTCTATTTTGCAGTGCCTTTCCTCTGCCTTCCAACCTTATTAACTCATTCCTGCGATCCTTTCTATTACCAAATTGTTTAAAAGAAATGCTTTTGTGTAATGAAACATGGAAAAACCTAGAAGATAGAAAGCTGTGGTGCAGTGTAAATCACGATGGCACACTGATAAAAAATGAACCTTACTCACGCCAGATAAAGCAACAAATTCCCATTTAACACACCAAATAATTTATCCTTGGCCAGAAACTCAGTCCGACAGTCAAACAGCCGTCTTTGTACGTACAGAGAAGCTGCCAAGTCTCCATGCTTGAATGATCTCATAGACCCTAGAAAAAAAAAAAAAGAAGAAAAACAAAACATTTTACCATACTGGCTGAATACACAGGGGCATAAATGGATCACCTTTAAAGCATTTTGGTGGTTTGAGTCCTAGTAGAGATCTGTAGACAAGCACTGGGAAAAATTACAACCACAAAGCCAGAGAGAAATAAAAGACCTAAAGGAGTTTTTGCTTAAGTTTACCCTCCTTTAACAGTGCTATCAATGAAGAATAACCACCCCAAAATACCTCTCTCTGTTCTCTCCTATACTCATACCCAGCATAATCTCACTTTGCAAACAAGGAAAAGGTATGCAATGAATTATAAACCTTGTTGGAGATGTGCAGTGGTTGGAGAAGGGCAATGATGTTTTTCCCAGAGCCATCAGAAAGAGGAGACTCATTTTCCTCTACGCCACCTTTCACCAACGCTGTCAGTAGGGCGTTGCTTGTGTAGGAGCAGGGGGTGACATGGGTGCAAGTGAGCAAGAGGCCATTGGTCTGCACACAGCTACCCAGGAGAAATAGCTGTGTGCAGCCCAGTTGGGTTGGGCTCCGTAGCGAGCACAGCTAGTTACCCAGCTCAGCTTGGTTGCCAGCTGTGTACACTGGACCCGAGCCTCTACTCAGGGAAATTTCCGTACAACCATTAGGCTGCAAACGATGACAATTTTTCCAGCTGGAGACTGGTTACATTTGGGATTTCTAAAAACCCTGTGGTGCCTTTCACCATGTGACTGCACGTGTGAAACCAACTCTGAAAGAGCAGTCAAGGTATGGCCATGCTCAGGAAAGACAGGGCCAGGCAGAAATCCCAAGTTTAAACAGCCCCAGCCAGGTTGGGATTTCTCCTTTGCCAGTTGCTAGGTCAAGATGGGCTGAGTTTCCAAACGTGCCACTTTCTCCAGCTCCCAACTGGCAAGAGAGACTCAAACAGACCATTATAGCATTGAAAATTGTCCCTTAAGTGCTATGCCAGGCACCAAATGTGTGTAACCAACTGTAATAAAAACAGGCATTTGTCACTTCCTCTGCCTCACATAGTGCATAAACTGCACAACATGGAAAAATAACCAGGAATGTTATGGGGAGATAATGTGCCTTTCCTTGAACCCTTACCCACGGTTACCTGCAGCTTAACTTAGTATTCACCGCACTGTTCACCGCTGCTCTTCACAAACAACGCGACATGGGATGCAGTAATTGTCTCAGCATCCCTCACTCCATCCCAGCCTCTCTCTGCTAATCTCATACAGCGAAACTTCCAGCACATCACATGATTCATCCAACACTGATACCACCAGTTTGTCCATCTGCACGTGGGGACTGACCAGCATGGCCATGTATGCACACACGGAGCCGTGCTGGGCTATCACACCCTGCTGCACGCCTGCAGGTAGCTCACACTCAGTGTACAGCTCTGGCATCTCTCTCTCTCTAGTCCTCTCTGCATAAATCAAGCAGCAGGGAGGCTCAGAAACATGACGAATACGTTGGCTCGAATATCTCCTGCTGTAAAGACACAGGGAGGAAGGGGGATACTAAACTAACCTTGCCTTGGATGGAAAAGCAGCTGGAATTTAATGTTCTTGGAAGCCAGCCCTAGCTGTTCAGACATGGATCTGCCAGGGAAGTCCCCAGCGGAGGCATTGCTCATTCTCCAAAACTAAAACGTCAAGAGAAAGCACTGGAAATCATTAAGCACTCTGTTCACCATTTCTTCAACAATCTCAAGCTGGGGGGCAGGGAAAGACAGCCTCTCAGCCACAAACAAAACAGCAACAAATTCTGGTGCAAATACAAAATGGGGAGGGTATCATCAGGAATCTGAAGTGGGATTTTGCTTAATTATCAGTCTGAAATCACACAACAACAAGCTGGCCTTAAAAAAAAAAGAAAATAAAAGAGCAGAAAGCAGAAAAATAAGACAGGGTAAACAAACAGAATTGTGTTGGGTCTGGGATTTCAGGGACTTTGCTGTTACAACCCACCTTGTGCAAATGCCGGGCTGCCACCTGCACGGGGCAAGCTGTGCTTGGCTGCCGTGAACTCAAAGTGGACGAGAAATGGTGATCAAATAATAGGCAAAGAAAGCCTTCCCCTGGAGAAGAGCTAGCAGATCCCACAAAAGCTACATCCCACTAGCACAAGCCCTGTTTGGAAACATGTCACTACTTTTCCTAGAGTTCAAACTAAGAAAAAAAAAGGAGGTCATTGTACAGCTCTAGAAGAAGCATCTGTGACAGTTTTGACCCTACACCAATTCAGACACATACACCAACTGGCTACTATGGAAATACAGTTGTGGAGTTCATACTTCCCAGTGCTTCCAGGTTGAGGGAAGATCTTATGGATGTGCCTTTCCTCCAAACACTTGGCTAGTGAGATACTTTACAAATCCCTGTCAGAAAGGCACCATCAGGACTGAATTCTGATGCTGTGCTGTGGAAATACAAACCATGGGAGCCACCACCCACCACC
The DNA here is from genome assembly GCA_013399135.1 of Heliornis fulica. Lineage (NCBI taxonomy): Eukaryota > Metazoa > Chordata > Aves > Gruiformes > Heliornithidae > Heliornis > Heliornis fulica. The sequence goes on along the minus strand of VXBZ01001602.1, from coordinate 415,013 downwards.
ACCTTTCATCAGAAAAATACAGGGCTAAGTCATACCCATGGAAGTAACTAAAAAAACCCACTGGCCATTTTTGCAAAAAGAGTCAAACCTGGTAAACAGCAGGTTAAACTGGAGAGGTTTTTTTCTGTTTGATGGCAGAAGACTCGCACGTCCTAACATAATAAGGTGTTGTATTTTACAAGTTGGGTAAACTAGTTGCTTACTGCTGGCTGATCCAATAGGTGCCAGAAACTATTTCTCTTTGTCTGATCTGTAAAGCATTTGGCAGTCCCTTCTGGATGAAAGCTCTATTGAGGGGAAAAAAAACAACCAAAAAAACCCAAAAAAGTCAATATTGGATTCAACTGAAGTGTTAAATTCTCAAGTATCAACTGGGAAATGCTCCACGTTAGCTAAACCTTAGGATTAGTAACCTTTCTCACAATGCTGGAAAATGCAGGTAACATCTTCCTGAAGGGTCCTACTGAGGAGCACTGCACATCATTGAAGTGTTTATAGTCCAATGACAACAGAAAAATGGACTTTTTCCTATTCCCTGGGTACCTGGAGAGGTTCTGCCCAAAGAGCTGCTACAGGGCAGATGGAAAGGGCAGGTTTTGAAGCAGGCTAGAAGAGTGCCTCTGCTCACTGCTCTGCTGAAAAGCTCATCAAGATGGAGCACAAGGGGCACGTGAATCCAGTAGCTGCTAATATGGAGCACCAGGTGGAGAACAAGGGGATCATTTTTAAAACCAGTCCTGTGGGTAACCGGGCACAGACGTGGAACTTCTCTGAGGACTGGGGTAAGGGACAAAGAAGTCTGAGGTATGAGAGGGGATTTCCTGAACTGCTTTCTACACATGATTAATGGACACATTCCAGTAGAAAAGATAGATATTGCTTTAAAAAAATAAAATTAAAAATCAACAAAATGAGAAACAGCCTTTGTGCATTGGGATGAGACATGTCTTCCCAGAGCAGGCTTCCAAGCTGAAACAAGTCACATTTATTCCAATATCTCACAACATACACTAGATTTAAACTGACAGAATTAAAAAAAAAAAAAAAAGTTTTTCCTCCCACAAATGGACTGGTATAGCCATTTTCATCTAAAGCCACACCAGATCACCAAGACAAACATATTCACAGGGATTTCCTGTCAAAAAGTCACTCTAATACAAACATGTTTACTGGGAGAAAATAAATCTCATCAGTGACATCAGCATAACACCATTTCCATTTAAAAGGAAGTGTGAGGCAACTTTTGTTTTAATGGCAATTAAAGCCTGCTGGCACCATCAACTAACTGTGGAGCCATTTGAATTTTGTTTTAAAAAAATTAAGACTTCTGATACTGTCAGTATTTTCACAGATCCACCTCCACTCTTGTGGATGCCAAAGGAACACTTACGGGTCTTGATTCCCATGACTTAACTTTGTGTTACCACAACAAATGTGTTACAGCTTCGAATTTTGAGCTTGATCTTTTAGGGAAAACTAACAGAACATTTTCCCATAGCTTGTACTTACTTACGTACAAAATGTCTGTTTGTCCTTTGTGTTCCGAGTAATTTTCCAACACTAGCAAAGGAACCAGAGTCCATCTTTGGAGAAGCTGCATCAGTTAAATTTTTATTTTCTGACCCCCACAATTTACACAAAGACAAAAAGAGGCTCCTGGGCATTTGAAACCTGAAATCCTTCCAAGTTCAAACATCATAACTTAAAAATTTTCATTTCATAAACTTGAATTTAGATAGAAGACATAACCTAAGGAAGTTCTGGGCTTCCCCGTAAGCTCCCCAAAACTGGCAGTTGTCTCATTCTAGCTGGGGATACTGGTCCCTATAGTACAACTGGGCTGAGTATTTTGTATTGCTTACAAACTAGAATATGAAATTTTAACAAGTACCCTTTGAAGATGATGTTTTCTTCAATATTTAACACTCTCAGACATGTTCATAAGAGATGGCAACTTAGAAGAGACTCTCTACTTCACTAAGTGCTGTCTCATGGTGTTGCAGACATTTAAGTACAAGCATAATTTCTTTTGTGATCTGATTAAGGCTCACAAAACCACCACAGTTAAGGGCTTGTTCCTCACTGATCCTGCGAGGAGAAGCTGTAGGAGAAACTTTGCCTCCCTGATGGTGTGAAACGTAACCTTTTATTTACAGCCAGTTAACGCGTGTTTGCTCACGTGACAACCTTCTCTGACTTCAGATGTTTCTTTTCCATTTGTTGTGTTCCAGGACGTGGGTAAAGAGTCTCCTTAAGTTTCACAGTGTGGGAATAATGCGTAAACACTAAGGTGAATTGGGAAGTAGACTAAAACAGTAACTTAACCTTAAAATATGGAGTGCTGGGTGCCTTAGTAGCTCTTTACAATGAACCATGAGAGATTAAAATTCATCTACTTACCAACATTGGAAACAGCACTGATTTAATCCAGTTTGTTACTTCCTTGCCAGCAGCATGTTTTTCCCTTGATCTAACAGCCTCTTACATTTTCACTGTCTATCCTTGACACTGAATAGGAGGCTGACATCATCAGAGCATTTGATGTCATTATCTAACTAGGAATGACAGGCAGAACAAGAGATTCAAGAACTCATGCTTAAATGAAGGACTCGAGATGCTCAAGGTGAACCAGTCTGATGCATCACAAACACCTCCTTCAGAAGCTCTGCACACACACACAGCAGCAGGAAAAAAACTCCACTCCATTTTCTTGTTTGCGTTCAGCCCTGAAAAAGAAGCACTTCAAGGATCAAAAGGTAACATGAAGCACAGAGTTACAGAAAACAAACAGGTAAGCCTCGCACGATTCCCTACCTCCTGTACTCTTGAAAAGGACCATAATACAGGGGGAATGAAGAGGTTTGTGTACTTCCTTTTTGTACTTGGACAGAATTGATCTTACCTTTTAAATTTGAAGACACTATTGCACTCATATGTTCCCTGACCACTTTTACACAAACAAAATGGCAAGAGGAGCAGCGTCTTTGTGAGACTAGGAACAGTAGGCTCTCTCACAATTATACAAATGTATTGTTAATCTTAAGTAAACTACTTTTTGGAGCATTATCTGATGTGCTCTTGGAAAGTATTCAGCTCAGTAAGCTTTGTCTAGAGACTTTTCTTACAGCGGTTTTGATATTATAAGCTGCTTTGAGTGCAAAAGATTGTTGTGTCTGCATGGAGCCCCACTGAAACCCCAGGGGATCTGCTTCCATAGTTGCCTATCTACAGCCCTGGCAGTACCAGGATTTAAATGATTTAGCTTGCCCGACATTTTTCTTGGTCTGTCTGAGAGGCATAGCCAGGCCACCAATGGGCTTTACCTCCACACATCATCAGTGTCAAAAAACTATGATTTAAATCAGGATAACGGATATGACTTTTGCCAGAAACACTGGAGCAGATGTGCTCCGACAAGCTCTTGCTTGATTAGTTTATGGATTTAGGACCCAATGGAAAGCACACTGGATATAATCTCAGCAGAGCTGGCTTCATCTCCAGCTTGGCACTATTTACGGTTGCACACTGAACACAACACTGACTACTTCTCTGCCGTGCCTCAGTTTCCCCGTCTGCAGCACAAGGACGGTACGATATCAGTTTCCTCTGCGAGGCACTCAGACTGATGGAGGAATCCAATGGTAGGAGCAGACTCATTAACTCTGCTTGCCAGTATCAAGAACTGGGTGGTAAGGCATCAGCACACTCTTGAGGAACAGCTTCCCCTAAAAATCTTAACACCATCAAGTCACTTAATCTGACAGCTCTTACTTGGCCAAACATGACTGGAGGAACAGCAGCACAAGGAATACAATTTAAAAATAGATGTTTAGTAACTATTTATTAGATACCTTAGCAGCAGGCATGCTGTGTCTCTGAATAAGGGCTAGGAGATATTCTCAGATAGCCAAATGGCCAGTACCTTTATCTTGAAATAGTTTCCTTATTCCAACACCTCACAAGTTAAATGCAAAGCTGTGTGCAATAACCTTATGCGTAGACATCAGATGAAGTATTTTGACTCCTAGAAATAAGTAATAATATACAGATGTCTCTGACAAGATGCAAACCAAGATTTAACAGGACGCCTGGGACATATTTCACACTGGCTCCAGGTTGGTGCATTCATGCCACACTGGTTCTGCTCTTCATCATCTTACATGGACAGCTTCAACCCCCTTTTGAAACACAGTCTTTTTAGAACAGGGACTCAAAGCACCACATCTCCCCTCCCTCTGTCTGCTTCCCAAACACACTGTGTGATTTATAAAAACATAAGCTTCAACCAGAGGGCTTTACATACAGCCTTGCCTCCAGCTGACAGTCACAAACCTCTCCAACAGCTCCGGTGGTGTACGGTACTGCATCAGTATTCCTCCATGGCTGGGGTATTACCACAAGCAAGACTCAGGATTTAATTAAACTGAGCAAGTAAATGGAGAACACAATCATTAAGTTCTAGCGAGCACTTGTCTAGCAAGTATCAAAGAGGGGCAGTACAAAAGACTGCCACACAGGCTGGGGGACAGCGCCCCTCCGAGCCATTATACCTGACAGAGGTCAGGACATGCTACATGATGGCCACAAAGTACTCTGATGCATACAACTCCTCACAGATGTGCAAAGACTGGAGCCTTTCTAGAAGGACCACGATGATTCTTGAGCCATTCACGGGCTATCTGGTCTAAGAGATCCATTCTGTGAAGCGGCTGAGAGCTCCTGTCTAATCCCTTTTGCTGTCAAGCTAAAGCTTCTGGGTCAAAACAAGATTAGACACAGTGTTGGTATGTGTTACTTCTTTAATTGTTATGTAATCTTACTTGAGAAGTCCCTACAGCTCCCAGCTGTGCTCACCACAAGACTACTGAAATAGTCGACAGTAAGCCATAAGCTTCTGGAGAAGGGTTATTTTAAACATATATTTCAACCTATATTGCACTGTTCGTATTTTATATTTTACGAGAAATGTTTTCATTTTCATTAACATATATTTTGACAGATTTCATCAAGGAAATAAAGAGATTAGCAGAAACATTTTCATTATTACAACCATCATCATATTGGATAAAATTAAGAAAATGAAACCATAAAGCTCTCAATCCATAATCCAGGCATTAAGTGTCACGAGTTACTTACCTTCCTGAAGTTCACTCCTCATCTGCCTGCTATTTACTCTTTCCTCTGAAGCCTCTGACAAGTACCAGAGAGAGGGCACCAGAACAAGAGCAGCACTGGTGTAACATCATGGATTTCATGCTGATTGGGAACTGAGGTGAGAGCAACTCTGCTTTAATAACTACTTATATATGGCATTTTGGATATGTAGCATGAGTCAGAAGTTCGTGAAATGCTTGCTAATTAGATTGTCTTGTTTGAAATAAATCTTAGATGCAAGGGTGTGCTCCTTAAAGAGCACCCTACTGCTCCTGCACTGGGAGCTCAGAATCGGGATATGCTTTTCCTAGTTCTATCATAGAACGCCAGTGAGCTACTCACAAACCCATAAATTCTCCCCTAAGCTGCTGCTTTGGGATTGCCTCTGCATGAGGCAATGGCTCCCTCTTCTCCTACTTCTCCCTGTAGTTCCACACCTCTTAGCCCACAGAAGGAGCTGCTTTCTCTATTCCAGACAGCTGCCCTGAAATATTACAATCTGCGGAGTCAGGTAGTGAGCAACACAAGCCACGGTGTGCCCTTGGTTATAATGTACATCTTCACCACCCAATGAATTAGCTAAATGTTCAGCTATGGTATTTGACCTTCAAACAAATCAGCTCCTTAGCCCTTTTCCACAATGAATGCAAAATATTTTCATACCTGAAAAGAAAATGAAAGATGCATTAGCACTGTGCCGCTGTATGAGGTCGGTCTCTAGCTTAAAAGATGGCTCGGACTCATTTTGGTACACATAGCCCACACTCCCTCCCTATATTTAATCTGATAAAACCCATATTTTCCTTCTTCCCTTTGCAGATCTCATTTGGGCAGAGCCTTTTGAATATTTCAAAATAAAAATGGCAGCATCTTACAAACTGGACTGTTTATTCAGGTAGCTGACACGCGTTACCATGTTAAGTGCATTGTATACAAGCCATTCTTTTAAAAAGCAAGATAAGGACATTTAGTAAAGGCAAGCTTTGCACAACAGCAACTCACAGAACCTTGTACCAGCTCAGGGAGACAAGTGGAAGGATTTACTTTGGATCTGCATTCTGTCCTTAAGTCCCAAACTGAACTGAAAACGGGGAACTGGAAGCAGCAAATACCAGCACAAAGACAAACACTTCCCATGCAAGGATGTACGTTTCACCAGTAATGCTCAATTGAAGTAAAAATAATAAAAAAATTACAAGTGAGAACCATGGATTTGGTCTTCTGTATGTAATTTATTTGCTGCTATAAAACAATCAAGACATTGGTTCGCACAAACCAGTATCATCTGGATATCATCTGCTTACTGGTTTGTTACTTAATATTCTCATTTATAAAACTTCATACAAAAAAGAGGAAAAAGACCACCTCGTCTTTTCAGTTTGCTTGTTTCAGCATCTGTGCTTTGGTTTCTGCCTCTCCCGCAGATGTGAGGCAAAAAAAAAAAAAAAAAATTACTAAAGCTGAAGTTACAAGACCAAGAAGGCCCTAAGCTCATTCTTCTTAAGATTTCAGAAGGAGCCTTCAGTGGATGGACTCACTAGCACCTAGTGAAAGACAGGAGGAAGTATAGCCCCACTATATCATTCCAGTTGGGAAGCAAGGAAGAGATTAGGTCAGTCTTCTCAGGCTGTGGGCTGGAGGCCCTCTCTTGTAAGCATAATGGAAGAGGCCAAAGGAGTCCTTGACATGTTCCTTGATTTGGGCAGGGGTGGTGTGGGGGGATGGTGTGAAAAGCAGCTTAGAAATGGCTGAAGCAAAAGTTCTTTACTCAGGCTCACAGAAGGATGCTGAAGTGCTTAAAAGCAAGGAGGTATATGAAAGAGAGGTCACAGATAAGCAACGGAGCTAGCAGAGGAGATGGCCACACTCCTGTTTCACTGCTGTTGTGGTGGAGATTTGAAATAGGGGAGAAAAACCCTGTTCCAACACAAGGCATCTGAACCAAGAATCGCTTTACTCTCTCTGTGCCCGAGAGCAAGGAGTCAGCATTCAAGACACAATAAAGCAGCTCAGCAGAAAATCTGCTTGCCAGAAACTAATGAGTAACAAAAAGAACTTTGAAAAGGAACAAGAAAATGAAAATAGAAATTACCAGCTAATTTATTCTGTGCTTCTTTTAACACTATTGAGCACAAAGCAATTCCTTACACTCAGTAATTTGGAAATCAGAAGAGAGGGTACAAAAATCCACTTTATTCCTCCCCTCTCTGTATTATTCCATTAGAGGAGAAAAAGAAAAACGAAAGTAAAAGAGAAGGAGCACAAGGCTCACAATCTGACAAGCATTTAACAAACTGACCCCACAGCAATTCCCAGTGAGGGCTGTATAATCCTGTTCAGTAAAGCTTAACAGAATTACAGAGGTACAGGATGTACAGAAGCAGCACCAAACTGAAGTGAATGCAGCCCAGGGCTCTGCATGCTACTCATTTGTTATTCCTTTTGAGTTTATCGTCCACATAGCCGGTCCTTCAGTTACGAACCAATCTGCCCAACTGCTGCTTTCAGTGAGTTTAATTTATCACACTGCTAAGTACAGAGACAACAGGAAAAATCTAATGAACTATTATGGAAAGAAAACACACATAATTTAACAGTGATCTCTAAAACCAAACATAAATCTATTCATTGAACTGTGTTTTGCCACTAGGTTTTGGAATGATTTTGTACCAACAGACAATGGTCTATTTACATGCTGCATTTTCGAGGTTCACTGAAGAGAGATGCAAAAATTCCAGCCGATCTCAGCATCATTCTGAAAAAAAAAAAGGAGCCCAATTCCACTTTGCACAGCCAGGCTGCAGTACCAGCGCAGTTTATTAATGAGAAATTAAAACTTCAGACACGGGCCATCTTTTAAATCATTTATTTCAGTAGGAAAGATTTTTGAAACCTTTACTTCAATTCATTTAAACTAGCTTATGCAAACACACAATTTTCACACGCACACACAGAATAAAGTATTAAAAAAAACTTGAAGAAAAAAAGGCTAGAGGACAGCCAAACTGCACATCACTCCACGAGATCATAGTGCAATCTCTCCACCATTACAATGCCTCACGCCAGCAGGGAATAGTACAAATGGCTTGCAGCTGCTGCACGACAACTTTGATCCCCCCTTCCAGTGATGGTTGGTCCTTACAGTATTATTATAAAACACAGATATGATTTCCTGGTGCTTTTCATACCTCATACAGTGGCATTTGAATGGATATGCTCCTGTACACGAGGAGCTGGAAGTGCCCATTAACAAGGCACCCCCGAACCCTTTCTTTCACTGCGTAGTTAATTCATACACCGCTTTCCAGTTTCAGCTGCGAGCAGCTTTGGAATGGTAAGAAATATCTTTAGGAAACACACATGAAGGCCAGAACCTACCCAAATAAAGAGAAATAATACACTAATCAAACACACAATTTCCTTGCAGAGTATTTACGACGCTCTAGCCATTCAAGAGCAAGACCGGCAAACGGCCGTGACCACGCCATGAGTTTGTTACACCTTCCTCAGCAACTTTAACTGCAGGAGAAGTGGTGTGCTCTGTTCTGCAGCAGGCAGTGGTCTGTCTTGTCTCCTTCGACCAGACTCTTCTACTGACTTTGAGGATTCTTAAAAAGCATAAGCTTAATTGTCAAATTATCCTTCTCTTTCCAACATCTAAATTTATGAACACCACAGTCCAACTGCTATGGTTTCACAAGGACGCGTTCCAGGAAAGCAAATATTTAACTGCTTAAGAACAACACATTTTCTTTTATCTCCTCTTCCAAAGCTCACAAAAGTCTCGCTACTGAAACAATCTCTAGCAGTTGCTTCATGAAGGACAGTACTCTCTACGTAGTGTTGGCACTAGAAATACAATACACACAACAGAGCTTATGTGATGTTAAGATTCATCCAAGCCGCCTCTTTCCCCAAGCAGTTTTTCCCCCCTGTAGTATTTATTTTACATTAACCTAAAGCTTATAAGAAATTAAGCTTCTCATAAGAATGCTCCACATCTTTAAATCAAAGTGGGAGAGGCAAAAGCAAGCTCCTTTCTAATAATGTGAGCTCTGAAGATCACGTCATCTAGATCATGACTTGAACTACCGTTTTCAACTCCCGCTTCCCAACTAAATCTAGAGACATACCAAAATAAATTAATTCAACTAATTTATTAGTCTCAGCTACTTCTGATAAAAGCTGAACAAGCCTGAGCTACCTTTGCATTTTTCCTAAGAGGCTATTCAAATACAGAAAAAATACTGAAGCGACTCAAGCCACAGCTATTTTACACTGACCGAAACAACTAACTTGTGCAGAAAGGTAATGACAGTAAGGAATGTCATCCCCTGGTACATCAAGGGGATGGTATGCAAGTCTGTCACTGGGGTATGCTCAGCACTGAAATAAAGGAATTGGTCTTTGAGTTAATAAGGCACTGACAAAAGTCCTCCTTAAATCCAAGCACTCACCTCTTGATACATTACAAATCAGACTGACGGGTTTAAAAAACCCAACCGAACAAGCATCTAAATATTCAATATCCACTCATACAGATTCCTTTAATGACAACTTTCCCAAACCAAATCACCTATTGTGGAAGCCACTTTTAGAGAAGAATTAAAGAAAAAGGGCAATGTTTAAATAACAAAACTTTGAAAACTTGTTGAAGGGAGAAGCAAGTAACTGATGTGATTATTACCAGCCCTGCTGTCTTGACGCTTGCGGCAGACAGCGTGCTACAGCCAGCCACGGAAAAGACTGAACTACTAATGCTGGTTAGCACACCCCCCCCAAATGACAAAGACTGAAGAAAAATGCCACTAACAGCCAGAAGACAAAACATCTCATGATTTATCCTATCTTGATAAGATTTGCTACATTTAACCAAAACCAGGAGCTCAACTTGCCTTTTATTGAAGGGACTTCATCTCCCCGAGTGCCTCAGCAGTCCCAAAACAATGCAATTACTTTTGCTGGAAGGGAAAGCGTTTCCTTTTAACATTTGTTATGTCTAATACTAATACAGGAGGATTATTGTTGAAAAATACACAAATGCAAATAGAGGAGGTTGATGTTGCAAGAAAAATCAGATTAGATCTATTTACTCCTAACGAGGAAAAGATAACTAATTAAATCCTGCTGTGGTTCCTTATGCTTTCTTTTGCTCCAAAGATGTTTCCAAATAAGCATAGTTTATAAACACTTTGCTTAGTAAAAGTTCAATTGCTCCACAGTTGTGTTTTGAGGAGAGAAGTTAACCAGCTGGTCCCCCAAAAGAGACACCGATTCCTCAAGCAGGAGGCTAAAACATCTGTGTAACGGAGGGGCTGCTTCACACGCCCGCTGCAGAGCTGATGCACAACGCCTGCAGTGACAGTGTTTTCATTTTCATACCTTACACAGGATAGGGTTTTCACAGTAATTTCAAAGAGCTAACACACAGTAACACAAAGTGCTAAAGTTCATTCATTAAGTATTTATGTACCTTCAATTAGTATTTGTAGTTTTAATGCCTATAACTTGCACCTAAATACTTAATGAATCGTAACAGCCCGAGTAATATTCCTGTAGCATGGAATGTCTGCAAAATGAAATATGTGTCTGGGGTAAGCTAGGTCTATTCAAAATTATACACATTTTTCAAAAGGAAATCTCCTTATTTGCTTTTTATCAACACTGGAATAGAAAACCTAGTTCAGATTAACTTAAAAAGATTTAAGTTATCAGTAATTATTCAATGACCAGTGCAACGTTAGTATTTCTTATGCATCGCACTGATTTCCTAACCCAGTTGTTCAATCTTTCCCAAGGCTGGTAGCTTGGTCAGGAGGGGAGGAACATTTACGTGCCAAGGCTTGCTATGAAGACCTACTTTGGATACTTTTTTTGCTTATGTGCCTCCAAATTAGGGAACTGTAAGGGGCATCTTTAGCTCAAAAAAAAAAAAATCAAAATATTAAGAAATAAAGTGACAAATATTAGCCGAAGTATTTCAGCAATTATTAATGAGATAAAGAATTAGAGCAATACAATCAAAATTAAACTGCCAACTCTGAAGTAGTCTGGATGACAGTCTTACCTGAATACCATGAGCTCGTTGCTGTCCTCATTCTCTCAGCATTTTTTAAACTCAGTTGTTGTTTTTATAATAACATTGCTATGTTTCCTTACAGTGTATTTGACTTGTCCGACTCTTCCCAAAGCTTAGCTGAGGCAGCTTTCCTCCCTCAGGGAACAAGACCTCTGCCTCTGAGCACCATTTCTCTCGAGATATGTAAGATTTCAGTATTTCTGTGCTGCCCTGAAGGACTATGTGGTTAAATAGGAGATATAGAATAGGAAAGTACCAAACCACTCGTTTTAACAAGTGCTAATAATGTTTTTAGTGTTTTCATTAATCACTCCAGTTATTCTGGCTACACATTTTAAGAAACTCCTCCCACAATATTCAGTATCTCCCATGAAAAACAGCAAATCCGAGGGTAGAAAAACAAGGAAGAGTAGGAGGCCTAAGAACAAAGAAAGCTGGTAACAGCAACAATCCACTAAATGATGATTTGTGAACTGTTTTTCCTCACCATCTTCCTAACATAAAAACCTAACTCAAACCATCTGGAAAAATACAAAAATCCAATAAGAAACGGCATCATCTGACCTGGCTCTGTCTTTAGCAAAGCTGTGTGATGTCAGGCTGTGGCTCCCAGTTGCATGTTTCCTTTCACTAGCAGAACAGACACAGTTATATTGCGATGAACCTATAATAGCTTATTTCAGAACTTCAGAATCCACAGGCTATATTACCCACAATCCTTAAAAATGTACACACGTTGTTAAAAAACACTTAGTTGGTGAGAAGAGAGACACAGTAAGCAATTTCTAAAATGAAAAACACACAACCCTCCCCCCCCACCCCCTAAACCTAAAGTTGTGCAAATCTACTACAGTAATACCACTGGCTAGGAAGATGTTGTCTTAACTACACACCCAACGTGGGTAACCTTGGGAGACACGTGGATGGCAGAGGGGTTCGGCACAAGCAAACCTCTTCCCAAAATACAAGGCTTCAGGATCAGAACAGACTATTCATTCCCCATCAAAGCAACAACAAATATATTGCAAAGGGACACAAATTCCCAGGGTGCTTCTGGTGTAATTCCGACAGAAGCATCCTTCTACTCTTTGCTTTCTACCAAGAGCAATTCTTGGGAAGATAAACCAGCCTATTACTCTTTACATCACCAGGCAGTTGGGGTTCTCATATTTTATTTTGGATTCTTACAGTGAAATTGGATTATCCTCCTTTTCCCCCTCTAATCCTCCCTCCCCCAAATTAATCCTTCCCATTAAGATATTAATTTGACTCTGGAAAACACCCCAAAAGCGAATTTATAGGCTTCTACTCAGATGCAATAAACAAACTGTACATTTTCAAAATAATCACTACAAGTAGAAACCTTTATTAGATAGAGAACTCTGCCACAGACTGGTAGTAGGTAGCTTGTTTCTTTTTAAAAAGGAGTATTCATGGTGGAATCTGCAAGCTTTTTCACGGCCACTAAACCACAATGTCAATGGAACAGTAACTACTTTTTCACAGACTTCAAAGTTCTGATATCGGAGTCATATTTTGGACAATGTTTCCTTGCTTTACAAAGATCATATTTTTGAAGAGTAAAGAAAGACTAATCATCCTGGAAACTCTATCTAGGTAACGTCAAGGAAACCCAAATAAAGCAAGAATCATAGTCTTCAGCAAAAAACACACATATAAAGCATGGCTCCTCTTTACAAGCATAACATTTTTCTTTGCAAATAATTTCAGTGACCAAGAACTATCCCTGTCAGGGATGAAATTCTGATAGTTCCACGCTTTTTCTCTCATTAGGCTATCCTACCTTTTAAGTAATTATTTGCCCAAAGATCAAAAGAGCTTCTGTATGGAAGGTCTGCTTTAGGCCATGTTATCAATACCACACAACGTCACCTACTTTGACCAAGACAGATACTAAAAATCAATTATTGCCGAATGAGAACATGAAGGCTTGAATCTGTGCCGCTATCTTTTTAAAACATAGACCTCAAGTGAAACACCATACACTAACAGTGGTCCCTAACTGAGAATTAACAGCTACCCAGAGAAGTGAAATATCTCTGCAAGCTATACCCAGGTGCTGGGTTGTTTTCATCATTCAACCTTTGTACATAGGAGAGTGACAGGTGGAGAAACAAACAGGAAGGAAGAAAACACCCAGTTCTGACCCAACAGTGCTTTCAGTTGTCTCTTCCACACACGTACCCTGACCACCCAAGACACATGAACTACGTTTTTAACCAGGAATTAGGTAACGACATACCAAAACAATTTTTGGTGTGTAAGTGCTCAGCCTTTGTGCTGCTCTTGGGGAATGTGGCTCCCATACAGTACTAAGGTTTGCAAACTTACTGCTGTTTTAAACTGGCTGTTCCTCCATTTCTTATACTTGTAAGTCTGAGAGAAATAACATCGCTCCAGGCTAAGTGTACCTGGGACAAGCTCCCATTGAGAAATCCTGGTGTAGTCTAAACAGCATCTCTAGAATGTGTAGTACCTCTTTTACCCAGTTCACACACAGCTTCTGATACAACTCTTAAACACCAGTTTACTTGTTTTCTTAAGAATGCCTAAAAAGGTGAGTTGTTTTTCAAAATTAGTATAAAGTTAAAAGAAACTCAAACTAGCTACAATCTATTTAACTCAAGCACAGCACCGCCAGAAGTTTCACACACACTATTTGGTGTTTCATGTTGGTTTTCCTTTCACTCTTTAAGGCAGTGGTTTCCACAGGTCAGTTCAGAGAATATAACCAAACATGGTCCATGGCAATTCATGTTGCAACTCCATTTTTAATTTGGGGGACTCTATCCCCAACAATTAGTGGTTTTGTTCAGGGCTCCAGAGTTCAGAGATTTAGTTGACAGGCTCTGTTCTGGCACAAAGTACAGCTGGCACATTTTTCATCTGGACCTCGTTTCTCAATAATGAGAAATTGTTCTGTTGTTTTGAATTAGCCTGTTATTCAAAGGTCATCAAGTTGGCAGGAACCTGAAAACAAAAATATAAATGATAGCAGATTTTACTTTGCATAGTAGCTACTTATTCCACAGACTAGCCACCTGTTTACATGCAGATCATCAACAGTTCTCTCAAAAAAAGGAGAGGAATGCAACTATCATTGAGCAGTACAAACATACTTAGAGCTGCAGAAAACCCAGGTATAACCAAAATATTAAACTGCTGCATGGTTTATAATTTTATTATATGTCCATAGATCTTCTTAATTTTGATGACGTTGAAGATTAAGTTGTCAGCAAACCAAATTTAACATGATAAATCTCAGCACCAAACTGCACAAGCAGTACCTTCTCACTTGAGTCCCAGCTAGAGCTACTCTTGGCACACACATCACTTGGTCAGTGATTGATGTCAGCCCTCTAGTATTTTTAAGACTAATTTAAAAAAAACAAGGCATAACCATATGCCTGGGCTTTTCCCATAGGAAACCTGAATGTCTGCTGCAGACATCACTCCCTTTCATGGAGATTAAAGCTCATTTGCATTACATTAGTTTATATCTCCATTTTCTCTCCATCAGGAATTTGCCTGACAGCAACATCTCCTGTTTACTTGGGTTATTAAAGAGCCACCACATTCCTGATGAGTCTTAATACACAGTTTGGTCAGACCTAGAGCAACCATTTCTTGCATTGCAATTATCACTTCAGCGCAGAAGCAAGAAAGATGAACTGGGCTAAAGTTCCACTACTAACATTTAAAATAATATCTATTAAAATAGTTCCCAATGTTATTATATCCTACTATTATATGGGTGGGTGCCTAGACTATCAAAAGCACATTTAGACGTCCAGTCATTATTAGGCAGTCACACAGTTACAAAGCAAACACTTTTAAAACAGTACCATGAGACATCTCTCTAAGGAAGGCACTGTTCTGGAGTCAAATAATCATCAAGAGAAAAATGTTACAGGATTTTTAAACTTATTTGGTAAACCAACCTTTGTAACCTAATGTTTTTGTGCAGAGCTGCCTCTTCTGTTGGAGCAGCTATGCTGCAAGAACCCACATAGTACAGTTACACAACGTGCCAGAAAATGGGAAATATGCAACAAATAATGAACAAATAATGGTCACTACCATCAAGGGGATTTGACCTTTTACCAGTAGTTTGTTCTTCATTAAATCCCTGCTCCCCACCCCCTGCCATTTTTTGCCTTTTAAGGTCTCCTTCACTCATCTTCACCTGGCTGCCCTATTTTCTACAGGAGACCCCCCCAAGATCCTCAAGCCTGCTGCTGAATGCTTTAAGTAAATTTGCATATAGTCACATCATTAAGTCTTACTGAATAAAACATGTCCTCAGAGGGCAGTTTTCAGGCCTGCCTGACAGTCACCACTTCCTTGCAAAATCTTTGCCGCTATTTGCTACTATTCCCACCTTCTACAGCCAGGAACACAATTTCTTCTCATTTGCAATATCTCAGATACTTTCAAGGGAGCTTCTGCATCCCTGTTTACTCCTTAGATTTCTCTTGGAAGCAGAACCGAACAGGAAAGCACAGAAGTATCTGGAGAAGTCCTGTTGTTTTCCCTTCAATTTCAATAATGCTTTTACAGTATGAACACCATAAACAAATGTGCAAAGGAAAAAGATTTCAGGAAGACAAAGTGATAACTTAAAAAGGATTTTGTTAATTAGAAAGGTCAAGCAAGGATTTGTACAGGAACCAAATGTAACTCCAGGGGGTTGGACTAGTCTTACCTTCCTTTTTGATTCATGGAAAATTCTGCCTTTACTTTCAGTCTATTAAGCATACCCAGGGCAAAGCTATTTTTATATATATTTTAGAACTACATACAAACTTCAGAAAACATGCATGCCCAAGCCCTGACAAACATGCACTACGGCAGAGTTATCCAGAATCGATATTGAATGCTACCGTTTACAGCTTTTTATATAGCTATAAATAGCCTTTCTAAAATGGGCAATGACAAAAATACTACCACTTGGACAAGTATTTTAAGAGCATTTCTTCCATTTCCCCAATTGCTTTAAATTAGCCTCAAGATAGCCTGAAATCTTTCTTCGCTACCGCAGAAGCACTGAGCTGTTTGCAACGAGAGAAACGGGAAAGCCAAGGCAAATCAAGAAGCACATGCAATCACTGTACAGGCTGCTCAGAGCAGGTTGCTCTTCACACAAAGCAACCAGTTACAGCTCCATCACCCTGAAGACCAATCAGTTCTGAGCTTGTAAAAGCTCATATCCCTTTTGAACCCCTTGTTCTCACCTGTTGTCTGTTGCTTTGGCAGGCAGCACTCAGGTGTTTAAACCACAACATTGCATTCATTCTGTTTCCAGCTTGAAATTTATATGAGTTTCCTAAGTAAGAAAGGTAGAAAAAAAAAACCCTGATAAATGCAAACAATTCTACATACTTAAATCTCCCTATATTCAAATAACTCCTGCTATTAAAAACTTAAAACATTTATATAATTTCACACTTTATCTGGCATAAGTGCAACTTAATAGTATGAGAGAGGTCCCAGCTTGCCTGTCTTCCTTTCCAACATTATAGATTTCAACTAACTCTAGTTTCAACTGGGAAAGAACAAAACATTTCTCAGAACCACATAACAAAAATATTTGGGTTTTTTTTGCATTGCCGTTATTGCAATTTGTTTATAATATAATTTCATCATTTTTTAATGAAGTGCAAAATACCACTGAAACACACTCTAGAAAGCTGAATTTAAGTATTTTTAAATTGTTCCTGAACAGACATACGGATTTCAGACAAGTATTTTCAGCATCTGGTGTTATTCAGTGCTTGCTTGGTTTCAGCAAAGCCAAGCACTACAAAAACATTTCAGGTTGCTGTGGCCAAGTTTAAGCTGATAAGCATTTACAATTTACTTGACTGTATTAAGGGTGCTAGAATAGATGCTTGGAAATAAAATGTACAAAGACTTGAAGTAGACAAAGTAATAAGTAATACAAAGCTCGTTTATCAGGACCGCTAATAATGCTCTTTCTGCATTACTTGAAGTGCTATGGAAAACTAAATCTCTTCAGTCTAAATTGAAACCAGGGTGCTATGCAGGCATAACAGATATCAAAGCTTCTCAACAAAATAGTCAAGATCTCTTGGCTGATGGTTCCACACACGCACCCCCATTAATAATGCTACATTGGAACAGATGGTTTAGTGTGGGTTTTGTTTTTCATTTGGAGAGGAGAGGGAATTGGTCAAGCCCCATGTGTTTGCTGATATTGAACTTTCTGTTTTGTTGTTACTTACGTTTTCACACATGTCAAAATGCCTCTGAGCGGTCTAAATATAGTTTCAAGGAGTGCAGATCAGTACCTCCAATAAAAATCACAAGTGGGTTTGCGAAGAGTTTGAAGAATTCTTACAGCTGAATGAAAACTCTAAGGATTCTCAAGTGATAATTGTTCCCATAGCATTCCAAAGGCAACACATAATATGTTGGAGACCACAGTAAAATCCTTCCAATTTCATTTAGTTACTTAGAAATGCCTCAGCAAAGCAAACTGTTATTCTGAGAATCAGTGCCCTCGGTGCTAGCATTGCTTACCCTTCTCAGAATCAGTCAATAAGAAGAGATCTGGATGCTCAGGATCATCTGCCATCATCACCATCCAGCCCACCACTGATACATTCTTACTCGGCGTGGATTTGAACTGAAAAGACAAGCAGAGATTTAAACTGAAGTAAAGCAAGAAGCCCTTCAAAACATTAAGAAAGGTTATGAAACTTATATGCTATTGGTGAAAAAAGAACATACCACAATGAACCATAGCCAAACCAATTGTAAAGGAACACCACAATCCCTCAAATGTGGCAACATAGATCTAAACCACTCTGTATGACTTCAATAGCATTCCTCACCACATTACTGCACGTGTACACAGACTGTAATTAAAAAAACAGGCATTAAATGCAAAGCTGATCCCTCCACTGTTAACAAAGAGAAGAATTAAACTCTGTGTGTGTCATAATTATTCAAAGTGAGCATGCATTAATTATTATAATAGTCTGTAATTACAGATAACATGAGTCTCATGGACAAGATAATACAACTGTGTAATTAAATATTATGACCTGATGAATGAAATGGATCCAACAAGTGACCATAACATTCTCATTTATTGATGAGATGTTCAAGGGGTCATCCTGTTCAAGGTGTACCTCACACACTGACACGTAACAGGCCTCTTCCAAGAACCATACCTGTCTCTGCTACACTAACCCCTCTGCTTCTTGGTCCCACACTCCTTTTCATTCACCTGGCTAATATTATTTTCTACTTCCCAACCTTCTTCCTCTTCGTACCTGGCTACTTGTCCATTAAATCCAACTTATTTCCAAACAAAAAGTTTCCTTCTCACTCCTTTCTTTCCTTATCTATTAGTAGACCCTCACAATTCCCCCTCATTGCTTGCTCAGGCAGTCCCATTCACTACTCAACACAATTCATTCCATTTCTCTCCAGCCTCGAGGTCCTTTTCCCATGTTCACGGGTCCCACACAGCCTGTTGCCATCCATGTGAGCACCCGTACCCTCTGCAGTGCTTCACCTCACTTCTCTGTCCAGAAGGTCCAGCCCTGCTACACGCTGGTCCTTATCGGAGGTACCTTCCTCCTGCTCTGTGAAATTGCTATTCTAATCTCATTATTAGTGCTCTAAATTTGACTATATTTTAACTATATTAATTATTAGAAACCACAGAGCTAGAACAATCTTTGGGACCTTTTAGTCATTAAATTGAATTTATAGTTCTAGAATACTTTGATTCTTTGTACTAATGTCACACAGCAGGTTTATGACATTAAGCATCAAGTACCTTTTGCATCATTTCGGAAATACTGTTTTGCCATTACAAATCTACTAGAATTTGGTTCAAAAGGAAGCAACTGCTAATAAATCTGAGGTACCACAAGCAAAGTAAAAGTTTGTAGGAATGCTGTCTATATGGGAATATAATACCATTATAAATAAAATTCCAGTGCTAGTCCCATGTCAGGTATTCCAATCTATGCCACAGATTAGCTGGAGACCTTGCACATACAGATCATTTTATTTGTCTCAGACTTGTGCAAGATGCTACAGTTTAAACCTCTGTTTAAAATACAGTAGACCTTTAAATGAACATGTTAGACCAGTATTTGAAACAAAGAAGTATTTTAACCAAGTTCAAAGTAATTGAAGAAGCTAGTCTTTGCATCTTACAAATTTCTGAATGCATCACCTGTGTCCTGCCCTCTTTGTGTTGCTATGACTACACTTTTTTACCATTCCATCACAAGTTCCTACCAGTCACATCCAGCTGACATTTCTGTAAAGTCAGTGGAAGTGAAAAAGCTTGGGAACTCTGAGGGATGCTTGTACAGATAGCTTAGGTGTAGAAGTGATGATGGCTGCTCTCACGAAGGACCTCTCTGCCAAACTTCAAAATGGATGCCCTTTTTTGATGCTACTATGGATAAAACCATGAGAAAAGACCATTCCTCATGAAACCTGTAAAACCACATACACTCAAGTTAAGTAACCCTCCTGCCTTTGGGAGGTGGACAGATTTGGCGAGATCTCCTAACAGTAAGTAACTTATAAACCAACATTTCATTGCAGTGAGTTCTGGATAATGTAACTTATGTCCAACAGAAACTAAAATTCCTTTGAAGATTCCAGTCAGCAATGAAAACATTAAGGAGTTTTGTCTTAAAAGGAGGAACAAAGACAGGGAAAGGGAATAAAATAAGGATATAGCTCATGAATTCTTAAAAACAAATGAAGTATATATTCAGGACTTGCCATGGACCTACTGAAGACATTGCCTCAAAAAATAACAAAGCTTAGGCTTAAAAGGGACCTGCAAAACACAAACTTCCAAGGAGCCCTACAAGCATTAATAGCTCCTTTTTACAGAGGGAGAAATTTGAGTCACAGAGTGGTTTTGACAGTTTACAGATCAACAGTGGACCTCCTGAACTGCACTCATTCCTTCAGTTTCATGAAAAGTGCACATTTGCCCTTTCGTATCTTAGTTATGTAGGTACACAATGCGTGAAATTACGATGCAATCAAACCTGCTGGACCTCGCTTGCTGTCTCATTCTATGCAAAACAATTAGTTAATCACAGTACTTCTCTGAGAAGTGAAAAGCTCCACGCCAGGGAAGTGTTTCCCGCCAGCGTCAATCAGTCATCACTTGAATCGCACGTCAGTTCTCCGTCCTGCGCCCGGCTGGATCAGCGTTCCATGTTTACACAGCCCCCTAGGGCCGTTCATTCCCTGCTGATGCATGGAGCCTTGCTAACAGCAAGTCTGCTTTGTTAACGTCAGGGGAATGAAAGCTTCGTTGTGATTTCATGTTCCTGGTTCCTCTTGGCTTTTTTCATATAGCTCGCTGCAATGACACCCCTATTATACACATAAAGCTACAGAGCTCTGGCATGCGGCTTCGCATAACCGATTTGTTTTGTTTTGTTTTTCTGAGCTCAAAGGGGTTTATACATAAATCTTTGAATCAAAAAATCTGAATCATCAATTAGTGTACCTTCTGGCACTTTAAAAAATCTCCTCCTCATCTCCTGTTGAGATTTTACAGCCTTCTAATATTCAAATCACTTTCTCAGGGGATGAACATACTTCCTAGAATGACAGCATTCTTCATCCCAGGATTTCAGTGAAAGTGCCTGAGCAACAACTCCCAAGTTTTCTGGAGCACCAGTAAACAGGACTAATTCTGACTATAAAAGGCAGTGGAAGGCCTGAAATGAACAAGGGTTCATGCAGGAACATAAAGTCTCAAGAAGTCTGTTGTTTTTCCAAGTACCCACAAACATGGAAAAATCTCTCATGCATGCTACGCTGTCACAGAAATTGGCAAGATCTGTCCAGTCCAGTCACTATAAACAGCTTTTTATGGGTATACTCACAGTTTTGAGGGCATATGCTTCCTTTAAGACTGGTTTTAACTTGGCTAGTTTTACTAAGATCCTTTGCTAAAGCTGTGCAAGCACTATGATTTTTATCACAGAATGTTGTTTGTGGGTACCATTTCAGCACAGGAGATAAGTCCTCAAGCTTTCTATGCACATATATCTCATTCTCCTGCAACACATGCCTGGCTCTGAAGTTCTCATGTTCATTACAGACAGTTTTCCATTGCTGTTGTAATAACTGAAGCCTGGTTCCCTACTTAAAATACAAAGCTCACTATATTTATTTCATAATCTGTCTTAGTACATGCAGCATAAGAAAGTTTGTGTCGTGGTTTTGCCCCAGCTGAGAGCTGAACACTATGCAGCTGCTCTCTCTAAAGTGGTGAAAGGGACAGAAAGGGATAGAAAAGAAAGACAAACCTCATGGGTTGGGATAAAGATAGTTTACTGGGGCAGTAGAGAAAAATAATAATGATAGGTCTTATAAAATATATGGAACTGGAGATACAGGATACAATTTCTCACCGAACTGCACACCTCAGGCCACAGAGCTCAGAGCCATCCTGGAACCGGATCGTCCCCAAAACCGAGTGTCCTGAAGCCGTGCCCTCCTCCCCCACTGGTCACCCTTTATAGCAAGCATGATGTAACTGGCATGGAATACTCTCTTTGGCCAGTTTGTCCTGTCCATGTCCACTCCCAGCTTCCTGGATGCCCTCCACCTTCTCGTTTAGCAGGGCAGTATGAACATCTGAGATGTCCTTGACTGCTTGGCAATAACTAAAACCATTGGGGTGTTATCAGCACTGCTCTCATCCTGACTCCCAGACACAGCATTCCGTGGGCTGCTAAAAAGAAAATTAACTCTACCCTAGCTGAAACCAGGACAGTTTGACACATGGACATAACTACAGCATCCTCTTCCTCTGGGCAGATTCATGACTAGAATATACACTATACTGGAAACACTCCTTTGCATAAGGAGAGGAGCTGGCTGGCCCTTGTCTAAAAAGGGAGATTTCTTGCCCTTTTCACTGGATTACACCAGGATTTTTATGAGGTAATTTTCCAAAGAGGTTGGCTATTATAAACCTGGAAGAGCTTCGAGTGTCGGCACGTTCCAAGCGCTCAGTCTCAGCTGCCTGAAGCAATAGCAGCAGCAGAGTCAAAAGCACGCCTGTGACCAAGACACATTCACCACAAGGGCTCCCGCCAGGAAATTTTATAGAGCAGCCTGGCTTTTTCACTGCCAGTGTTCCTTTGCATGTCACAGAGGCCTTGAGAAAGGAAGCTGAAAAGACAGATGTTGACATGGCTCCAAAAGATGCTTGGAATATTTTACATGGGCAAATCTTAAATGTGCCAATCTTTGAAAAAGAAACCTGTGTCAAAGTAGACAGCATCATCCTTTTTATCTATTTCATCTGGACAGTACAAAACCAAACCTAGATCTAGCCTCAAAGCTCTGTATTTTGCAGGATAGACCTCTTAGGAATATCACTGGACAGTATTTGTGCAGTGAACATACTAATGCACTAGCTATCTGCAGATGGTTGACTATCTACCGTTTATTGTCTCGATCAACTTTCTGAAAATACAACCAAATGGGAATTGGAGCTTTATGCAATAACCCTGCAGTGAAATGGATGGAAATCCAAGCAATGAGCAGCTAGGCTCAAAGCACAGCACAGGTAGACCAATGTTACTGACCACCTGTACCAGGCTGTTTAATAAACAGGGGGCTTTGCCCAACCTCAGTCTCTCACAGCAAATCCCAGGTTATCTTCCACCTTAATTTAATCATGAAGGTAATACTCTGTGTTATCACCACCCGTGGAGCAGAACTAAGTGTGCCTTCACTGTGAACTACTTTTTAAACTATGTTTAAAGGCATTATTTTAACTATGTCTGCATCTGGGAAATAAAGTCAGATACCTGAGCTTCTGTCCAGGTTTTTCTTTACAACTGATTATTACTACTTTTATTATTTTTTTACTATTATTTTATTTCAATTATTAAGCTGTTTTTACCTCAACCCTTGAGTTTTCTCACTTGTACCCTTTCGAGCCTCTCCTCCATCACTGGATGGAGAGTGAGTGAGCAGCTCTGTGGTGTTTAGCTGCCATCTGGGGTTAAACCACACTGATTCTGTATGTTCACTGCCCTAAAGAGCTGAAAGCAGGACATCAGCTGCAGATAGACAAATGCAAGGTTGTACTGGGTAGTTCAGGCCAGTTCCACAGAGTCAACCATTAAGAAAATCAATCTGCTCTACTTTTTGCGACTGCGCCTCCATCTCCCTTTCCTGGTAACTGCATTGCTCAAAAGCCACTTGGCATTACTTGCAAGCCATGGCAGGCTTCTGCTGGGCCATCCCTCCAGGGTCATGGATATGAACATCTCCTAGCCTCTACCTACAGACTTAGTTACCAGTCTGCTGGCACACCCTTGGACCAATAAACACAAGAACATAAGGGTGAGACACATTTTAGCTTCTTAGACACTAGTGTCTGTTCTCCAGTAGTGTAGTTGTACGTATCAGTGCTTCAGCATATTGGGGAATATAAAAAGTCAGGTCAGCAGGTTCAGAAAGTAGTTTCTGCAAGAGCGTTCTAAACAGACATGGCCGCATTTCAAGAGTAAAGTAAAGGCTTTTGCAGTAACAGAGGCTCATGAGAATCAGATACCAGACTTGAATGTTTACATTTGTTACCTTTTTACTTCATTTACTTTTCATTTCCTTCCATACACTGAAAGGGCAATGCCATTTCAGTGATGAAAACTGTTATCTGAAGGAAATGCATAAGCAAATGGACCACAAAAATTTCAACATACTTAATTTCCAAACAGTGATATTACCAGCTATGCAATTTTTCCAAGTTCTCTAAGCCTGTATGTTAGATTGTTTAGAAGTATTTATACACAGCACTGAGAAAGCTTCAGACTGAATAGCTACAAATATGGTAAAGTCTTCCATCATTCAGCACTTTGACAAACAGTGGACAAGAGACTTACAAATGCATATTTCATCCTTTAAATAAAACAAAACGTAATTTTGGCATAAAGCCTAAAGGCATCATCATGTCAATAACAAGAGGACAAAAATGTGACGTTACAAAAATGTTATTTTCCATTTCTCAATGTCTCTAGGAAAAAAAAAAAAATCAAGGAACTAAGCTAGTGACATAATGTCAGCCAAGTTCTCCTGATTCTCTCTTTTGCTTTAATGCTTCAAATTTCTGCTCATAATAGCTTCTAAGTCTGTTCCTTCCAACTATCCTTACTTTTTATGAGATTCCTTCCATAAGGTTTGCACTGATACCAGAGGCAAATGCATCCAAACACAGACACTTCTCTGAAGACACCCAGGTGACAGGGTGCTTGGCTGACTGCCCTTTAGTCTGGGCTAGTGCTAGCTTAACAGGCAAGACAAATTAAATAGGAGTTTCAATTTTACCTAAGCAATCAGAGCTAGGAGGGCTGGAGTGGACACATGATTGCAAAAAACGATGCATATATTTCTACATAATTAGCTATTATTATACTACTCTGAGTATTAGAATACTGTTTCCTAACAAACCACTTTCAACAGAAATGGAAAACAGTTTTTTTTCAATAGATTAAGGCATTACACACAAACCTTCCACACAGAAAACTCAAAATATCCAGAATACCCAGGAGTCTACTAATCAGAAAGTCTTAAGTTTCAAATATCCACCCTCTAAAGACTAAAATGTTAACCAAAGAGTATTTTCATAGAATCATGAGTATTTTGTACCAGAAAGAACTAAGATAGCCCTTTACAAGGGGTCTAGGAGCACACCTGAGCTTGTAAAATTACATAAGTTTTATGCAAAGCAAATGTACTTCAGTGAGAGTCATCATAAATTAAACTGAAACACCAGCCAAGGCAACTCTTAAGTAACAGTCCCGAGTAGTGAATAAACTCAGAAAAATATCCAAGTATCTCAAATTATACCCAGTTTCCTACATGGAATCTCTGTCGGCATCCTCTTCCACTAAAATTAACCAGTGAAAACAGGAACTGCACACATCATAACATCCCTGGAACATCTACAGAAAATCCTTTTATTACTTTCCCACATAAGCAAAGTATTTTTAGCTTCTTTCCAATTAAGTTGCAGTGGATAAAAGGAAAGCCAGCATCACATGATATGTAGCTCTAACACACGAAGAGTTCTGTACTCCACTGTATGTAACAGACTACAGGACCAGACAGAAAGAGAGAGTAGTTTAACTTTACCACATACACAAAATCAGTCCATGTTTAATGACATATATAGTGACTTCTCAGTCCTTCCACATCAATGCTTGTTTGGATTTCCAGCAGCAAAAACTGTTGCAAGACTTAGAGATCATCAAAAGATACGATTTCTACCTTATAAAAGCTGGCAGACCCAATAGCGTAGTTCCCTTCCCAATAGACCAACGATTTCCAGGAGACCCATGGTACATGCAAAGGATATGCTTGGTGCAGCACACAAATTTGTATGGTATTTCCATTAGGGCATAGCCACATGAAGTGACTGATTGACTGGAAGACAGGATAGTGCTGACTAGAAGTCACATGGGTGCTAAAGTACTCAGTGCTTACATCAGGAAATCACATATTAATTTTGGCAGATGAGACTGAAAGATGCCTGTTTTACATACATGTTTTCTCTCTGTAGCCTTCAGAGATTTTGCAGTGTAGTAGAAGAGTTGAGTTCCACACAGCGCTACCCAGTATTTTGTCCTCGATGCTACCTAAAGAGAAAAGAAAGGAGGGGTGGGGGGTGGGGAAGGGTGGGAAAAAGCACAACAGGTAAATTAAATATTTCATAACGCTGAGCTGTAAAATAGCAGGCATCATCCTGCGAGAACATGACAGCACTAATTGTCCAGCCAAGCCACCAGCCATGTTTTCAAAGCTGCTGCTTCTAGTTATTTGTGGAGCCTGTGAGTGCATTGAAAATCTCAAGAGCAGAAAGGATATGTGCATTCCCTCAGTAATCTGAGAAAAAAAAAATCAACATCTTATTCTATACTTTCTGCAACCCATATTGAACCAAGTCAGAGTACATTTGGCCTTTTTCCATTTTATGTACTGCCACAAGGTATCCCCCATTGTCATTAATACCTATTTTTATTTGTAATCAAGCATTTGAAATGCAAATGCTAAGGGTTACTATCTACTGATAAATTGTTAGGATCCACACACCATTCAGGATGACAAAACATGCTTCTCTCTTAAGCTTATCAGGAAGTGTAAGAAATTTTATGTATAATTTATGTATGTTATTTAATTATGTATAATTTTTTATAATAAGTTTACGGGTACAGCTTTACAAACTAAATAAATCCACCAAACAGAAGAGTACAGTCTCTAGCAGTGACCCTGAACCTTAATAAGTCAGAGTGGATCTCACAACACTTGAGTTAGTTGCATGGTGTCTGCTTTATTGTATTTATAACTGGCTAAAGGATGAAGGTGAGAAAATTAATTAAGCATCTTACTGTAGGTTTCTTGCCTTCTTTCAACAAAGTCTTCCTCCTGAGAACACCTTGAATAGTAACTGCTCCTGGATACAGATGGACAGCCAAATCTTCAGATTCTAGAGAGCTGAAAAGAGCATGAGAAGACGTGGGTGAAAAAATATTTATCCTACAGCAGTCTATCAATCATTACCACAAGCTAATGCGAACATCTGTATTTTAATTTAGAAACATCAAATTTTTATTTATTGGACTTCATTGTGGAAAAAGATTTTGGCTGTTACAAGAAATTGCTGTTTTGGAATTTATGCTTACAAGCAGAAAATTAGCCAAGCAGATAATCCTTAATTAAAACTCAAGACATAACTGAAATACAAGAACAATTAATTTTAAAAGCAAACACTTCAAGTACATTGATAATGTCGCTGTATGTGTTAAAACTTCTTCAGCCCTTGCAAGAAAGATTGAGTAGGTTTTTTGTTAGAAACACCAGAATCATTAGCACATCAAAACCAAAGCACAGCTCAAACATGCACATTATTTAAAATATCTGAAAGCAAGAATGGTGGGCAGGAGCAGTAATAAAGAGTAGAAACCCAAACCACAGCTTTAAGGTGTTTTAATGCATCTGGTGCTCTACTAATTATCTCCCTTAGGTAGGATCTACAAGCAATGGGATAAAACAAATGCCAGGTACAGCACTGTGAAAAGAAAACTTTGTTTTGTAAGCTAGTCAGCTTTGAAATTTCAACAAAGCATTCCCAATCAGAAAAAAAAAGCTACACCAGAAATAATTTCAGTAAAGTGCAATCAGAGCATGTAGCTAAATTGCTGAACCCAGCAGCTTTCTCGAAAAGCCAAGAAAGTGAACAGCGCCTGAAATGACGTAAGCTAGGATTTGTTGTTTCATCCATCCTAACCTTCATGAATGTTCAAAGTAAGCTGGAAATCTACCAAGCATTTTCACTGCAGCAGCTACTGAGTGTGATGATACAAAGACAAATTTGGACATTGATTGACATGAATAGAAGTTAAATTCAGCAAGACAATGCTGGCTTCTTAACAGGAAAAGAGTTTCATAACTAACGGCCATCACTTTCCCAATTACAGGGCCACACAGCTGGAGACAGTTTATAGTTTAATTATTCAGAATCATCAGTTATATTACTATGTCAGCTGGCAAATAATACTACACAATTAATTTGGGCCAATTTTAAGGCATTACTCATTTTAGTCGCATTTCTTATTTCAGGGAAGAGGGGAAAAGAAATTCCGTACTGAAATACCATCTTGAATGGCTTCCATCAGCACAAGAAGCAGCTCTGCTGTCCACATGAGAACTATGGCCACTGCTTCACAGCGATGGCTGGTTAAAAAGCTACCTCTGGCAAAACATCTTTAAGCCTTGATGTAAAGATGCAACGGTTCAGAATTTGGATTTGCAGACCAGAATGAACAAAAGCCCTCATGGTGATACAGAGTAAGTCACAGAAGAGGAAAGCTTTAGGTCTGAAGAAAAAGGTCTCTACCTTTATTTTGACACGTGAGTTAGAAAGGTAACATCAGAAAACACCCACTTAATTATTAAACCAAACCAAACCACCAACACCAGAGGGAAAGTTTGACACCTCTGTGCAGTGGGGATTGTACCTGCTGGCCTTCATGTGGCCTCGATAGCCATTTCGTGACACTCTTGTCCCCGGACCGAGAGAATGGTACAACCTGTTCCTGTTGGATTCCATTATAAATTGTACGTATTACATATACTTTTATTCACACAAACAGCACGACTCCTAAAACAGCACAGTATTTTTTTTTGTGTGCCTATCACAAAGCCAATTCTTCCACATAAGAAACAAAGGATAATTTTATTTAGAAAAATGCATGCAGAGGTAGGTACCATGGGGTTTTATTTCTTCAGGTGTTCTCTTTGTCAGAGCTTGTAATACTGAAGTGTTTTATTGGCCCTGAACAATAACACATTATGAGAGCAAAGCTCACGTTTAGTTCTTAAAGATTAAATCAATGTAAAAGGAGCCACGTTAATAAAAACTGTATTTTTCCAAAAACTTGTATGTTTAAGCTCAGATTACAGATGTTACTACCAACACTTTTTTTAGATTCTATGAATAAGCACACAGACACAAGCTGTTGGGCTGAATCAAAAGCACCATCAGTATGACTGACCCTGCTTAAATGACTTGTATTAATTAACAGCGGGGTAAGCTAAGCCACATTTCAATTCTTCAGCTCACACAGCTTTGAACTTTACATATAAGCTTCACATTTTAGACTCCTTAACCTGACCTGACCCACAGCCAGTACTTGTGTTCTAGATTTGCCTTTTGAATGCTGCTTTGCTCCACTGACCCTTGGCTTTCTGTATCAGACCCCTTACTTGACTGAATTCCATTTAAGTCCATATATAGACACTTGGTCCTCACCTCCTATTTTTCATCTGTTTTTCTAGTTGCTTCTATTATGCCAAAGGACCGAAAATCTGTCCTAATTCTGCAGAAGCAGGTAGTTAAGTACAAGCCAATGAGACTTTTACAGGTGAAACGTCCTACACAGTATAAATCTAGCAACCTGTCCCCTGTGAGAGAAGCTTTGTATTTCTCACAGTGGGAAACCTAAACAAGTACCATTGTCATGCTTCAATCTGAACTCAGAGTAGCATACAGCTGGCAAACAAAATAGTGTTAAGAAGGGACACAGTAAAGGTCATCAAGAATGCTTTTTGGTTGATTTGTTTTGGTTTTAAAACATCTCAAATGACTGCCCTTGCTGCAGGAAGAATCATCAAAAAGATACTAATGAATTCATATATACTAATCTATCCCAGCATATGCCACAATGTGTTTTTCAACATAACTGGTATCTTAGAATTTATTAAATAATTCTGTTTTAAAAGTAATTCAAGATACAGACAAATCAATAATTACAATGAAGAAAATAAAACCATAGGACGAGATGACTATTTCTGTGTACGTATATTTTGCATGCAAATTAAATACCTTTTCTTCTTACCTTTTGGCTTGTTTTTTTGCATAACAAGGAGGCTATCACTCTTGCTTCAAGCTATTTCAGGGTAATCTATTCAGAGACACTCAGGATGACAAGGAATGAGACTGAAGTGTCACTTGGTGTATTGTCCTTAACATGATAAAACTGTCAGGACTTGGAATTAAAGTCCTTCAAGTAATTCTGATTAGCCTAAAGGGACATCCAAATGCTGAAAGCTCTTAATTCAAGTTTCAAACTAAGTTGCTGTTGCACTTAAAACCAATCAGGGACTCTAGTTCTCATCCCTTCCACATTTCCCAGTTACGAGCAACAGGAGGGGCAGAGGAAAGCCAACAATATTTGATGCAGTTCCTTCTGTTATCTGGGGAATGTGTGTGCATCTCATTATTACCTCCTGTTAGGCATACTGTGCAGACTTAATACCTCCCATGCAAAGATCTTGTTCCTAAACCACCAGGGAATGTTGAATTCCCACTTGCACTGCATAGGAAGTAGCCACTAGTAACTCTGGAATTATCCTCATTTTGCCAGTAGCTGTTAATTCCAAACAACTGATGCTTCTCCTTCACTTAAAAACTTTTTGTGAATAATGGAAACAGACCAAAACTAGAGAGGCATCTTTTCTAATTACATTTTTTAACTTTTACATTATTGTCACTTCAGTTGATTATCCACTATATTCCAAAAGGCATGTCATCATCTTATCAACCAGGGAAGAGACACAAGGTTGCCACATTATCTCTAGGAATTTCATGAACGTTCTGAATGTCTGTAAGGAACCCAAATCCTCTCACTGGAAGCAGGCATGAGAACTCGCCCTCAAAAGCAGGCAGCTCTAAGGCTGCCTGGGCAAGTTGAGGACAAGCAGAATTTGGAACAGGAATCTTCTGAAATAATTAATGTGGAGCGAATCTTTTAACTGGAGGGAGTCTGGGCCAGTCAGTTCTCCTTGCAAAAGAGATGAAAAGCCTCTGCTTTGCCTCCAAAGCCCACACAATTCCGGAGCGTCTCACCTTTCTCTAAAAATGTGAGCTTAAGGCTGAGCCTTAGTAAAAACTTTTAGTTTCTTAGACTACTTAAGGCAAAAGCACTCTGTTCAGCACTTCATCTGGGGCTTCCCTGCACAACTTTTTGGCTTTGAGGAGTAACCTGAACTCAATTAACTCCATAACGCAAGAGGGAAGGCAAAGCAAGATGACAACCTTCTGAATGTTACAGGTTGCATCATAAAGCACACAGAAGTTAGACATGTTCCTTCTGACCCTTTTTGCTTTCTATGCTCATATGCAATGTTCTTTGTTCTTATCTAATGGAATCATAAGGGCACTTCCTCATATATGTAATAATATTTATAGCATGAACTATCAGAGCTCACCTTTGGCACTGACACATTGTCAAAGATTTCTTCCAACAAATAACAGAACTTCAAATGCTTCAATGAATTGAAGCTGAATATAAGCTTTGTGGCAACAGCTCCCAACTGAGACGTTTTTGACAAAAAATTCTACCAGTGTGGTAGAAAGAATCATCCATGGTGATTCTGAAGCTGAACTATCCCAAACTGAGTTAGAGACACAAGCTACACAGTGTATGGTGCATCTTACTGGTGTGGAAAGATGAAATTTCCAGGTTTTACTATATTAAGCTATAGCTGTTCACATTTTTCCATGTTATAAAATACAACATGGAAAGGATCAAAGTGGTGATGTCACCTGTGCATTGGCAAGTATTTTGATAAGGAGCAAGTTACTCATTCTGAACCACAAAATCAGACATCAGCAAGGGGTGTTACTGTATTTTCTCATGTGCTGTGGGCAAGTAACAAAGTGAAGAGTAGATGGGAGAGACTAAATGGTAACAGTGTCAACGGCAAGAACAAAGGGACCAAGAACAAATGAAATGTCTCAAAGTGGAGATGAAAACTAAATAGGTCACATGAACAACATTCAGAGGATATGCAAATATATAAAACTAGAAAAATCATTTGGGGTTTAATGGTACTCTTGTTTAGATGAATGCATGCAATGTCTGAGCATCCAATTAGACAAATGAACTATGTAAGCAAGCCCTATGAACTACTATAAGCAGAAGTTATGTCTCTGCTGTTTTAATTTACTATGGTTTATTAATATTCTTACATATAGAACACTAAAAAAAAAGCATTGTTTTCAGGAATGCGTGAGTAAGTAGCAATGTTTGAATAGAGAAATGAAATTTCAAATACTTTTTCTTACCTTTCAAACGCTGGCCAGGAAGTCTCTTCACTGAGTTCAGAACCATCACTGCTACCTTGAAAAAGGTAAGAATGAATCACAGTTTATTTCACCAAGTACAACCCAACTATTTCAATTGTGTTTATTTCTTCTCTGAAGAGTTAAGTTTAAACACATAAATAATACTTTATTAAAATATCACAACAAATATACAAATGTATTTTGCAATTTGTTTCAGGAATTTCACACAAATTGTAGAGATTTGAAGGGACTGGGTCTAGGGGAGCACTAATAAATGGGAAAAGGCATTTTCAAAATGAAAAAAATTCTAACTGTAAATTTGTCTGATCAAACAAGCAGCATTAAAAAGGAACATCACTTATTCAAATAATTCCATATGAAATCACAAAGGATCATGACAGAGGCCTAACATCACAATAGTACAAGTTCATTGTGAATCTCCAAGATATTAGAAGATTTTTGCTGATTTGAGAATATCTCATATTTATTATAGGAGATCACAATGGTGTTTCTTTCCTTGTTTCACAAAGTAATCCAATATTATTTCAAGTATTTTATTTTAAATACTGAAAGCAGAGGAAAATCCCAATATCTGATGCATTGACTCATGGAAGGTCCACAAATAACTTAGTTAAAAATAATTTTACAGTTATATTTTATAAATATATACAGTATATATTTTATATACTTACAAAATATTTACAGTATATTTTACAAATGATTTTACAGTTAGAGTGAATCCTATCAACTTGAGAATTAGTATTTAAATACAGATACAAGGTAGTGTTACCTGTACTGTTCTAAAAAATCAGTAAATACACATTGGTATACAAATGCTGTTAACAGAACTCAGTAGCATCAGTTACTAACTATACTACAAACAATGTTCAAGCTGTTGTCTTGCTAGCTGTTCACCTTTCAGACCAGACCAGCTCCCCATTCCATCTATTCACTTCAAGCCAACATGTGTTTTTGGCTCCAGCAATCCCAACTCCTCAGTGCTGAAAGCCCACCTTTCAGCACACTAGCCTGACAGCTTGCTTGCTCTCCCTCCTAAACACCCTTACACAAAAGGAAGAATTGATTTACAATTATTTTCAGACAAATTGAAAAGAAAAAAAAACATCTAAATCAATGTACCTTACTTAAGGGTTCCCACAGAGAAACAAAAGCTGAAAAGCGGGAACAGATTCCCAGTAATTTTACAAAGAAAACCAGCATGGAACAGTGCTACCCTGAAGATCAAAGATAATCTGTACAAAGGTAAGTCTGTGTATCAACTGTGAACACAAAGTAAGGTTGGGTACAATAAAAATTCACACACAGCAGGTGCAATTCCAGCCAAGAGCCATGAAAATCTCAGCATGGGCTGAAGCTCTCTCTGTGCCAAATCCAAGACAAAATACATGTCTATCTGCCAGCTGATTCAGCTTAGATGCCTCTTTTCCAAACATTAGCTCACCCCCCTCATATTATCATGATCTCTTGGGGATGCTAGATAATTTGGTCTTAGTTTATCCTGAACTTTTCCTCAATGAAGGTCCTAACCTGGTTCACATTAACACTACAGAAAGAGGGACTTAAATAGTACAGGAAGCTGAGAGACATACAAACCTGATGTTCTGGTGAAGCTCCTGGCTCCTAAGCTAGGCCTGCAAGGGGAGGGTGTGCTAAAAACTCAGCAGGTGACTAATTATATTCAAGAACTGTCTTTAAGATCTTAGTGGCTAGAATCTCAGATCACTGATCCTTAAGCATTCAGCTGCTTAAAAAGTTACAGGCTCTTCTCAGTGATGGCCAGTGATAGAACAAGGGGAAATGGATCCTATCTGGAACACAGAAAGTTCCATCTTAATATAAGGAGGAACTTTTTCACTGTGAGGGTGACAGACCACTGGAACAGGCTGCCCAGAGAGGTTGTGGAGTCTCCTTCTCTGGAGACATTCAAAACCAATCTGGATACATTCCTATGCAGTCTACTCTAGGTGATCCTGATCGGGCAGGGGGGTTGGACTGGATGATCTGTGGAGGTGTCTTTCAGGTCCTAATATTATGTGATTCTCCATAAAAAAAAAAAAGAATACAGTTATTTACACTTCTGTGATCCTGGGCTTACACCTCCTCTGGGAGGACACCATATCAAAGAGCCACAGTTACTATGGCTGAGTAAGTGTTCTTACTTTGAGAGACTGTCTGTACAATTTGACCTATCAGCAGTCATTCTGGTGTCACAAGGCAGGTGAGTAAAATGTGATTTAAAAACTACTCAGAAGTTCTCTTTAGCACAGTTTAAGCCTGACATGTGCCACAGAGAAGTAAGAGAACATGCAGATTGAGCTCCACATTAGCCTGTACTCTTTCTGTACAGGAATACCACCAGACAGATCATGAATTATCTCAGGCAAAACTGTTGGAGTAACCTATCCAGATGGAGCCTGCTGTTACAGAAGTCTTTGCAAAAATCCCAAAACAAAGCATATAATTTCCTGGAAGAAACAACTGTCACTTGAGATTGTCAGCAAATTCTACATCCACATCACAGTGGAAAGCTCAAATGACTTATTTCATCCAAACAAAACTGCAGCTGCACTCTCTGTAAGGCAATATACGAAGTCACTTCAAATACAGAAGTGGAGTGGTTTGGGGGTAAAGGGACAGAATCAGACGTAACAGAATTCAGAGACAACTTCATGCAGGTATTTTGGGTAAGAACTCCCAGCTGACTGTCTTTGAGAGAGACTGTTTATATTAGAATAGCTCATAGTAAGATCTTAAAGTTCTGAAATCCTTTTGGAAGGTGGAATGGCAGTTAGGAAGATAGGTTTCAAGTATGATGATTTCTCAGCACTGTGATTCCTCAAGAATGGGAATCCAGCATCCTGGACTGTAATGAAGACAAGAGTGAATGTCTTGAGCCAAACACCAAGGAGCCCAAATGAAAGCCTGGCATGAATAGGAAATGAGTAACTGCACTCGCATCATACTAAGTCACAGTCTGCACTGATCTAAGCAAATCTAACAGTCCACAATGGCAGGTCCAGGACTGTTCCTAAGGTGGCCTGATCCAGACCTGTCCAAACAGAGAACCTTTCCTATCTGTTCATTTAGCCTACTAAATTTTGCTGGAAAGGACCTTGGGAGGCCACCTGGTCCAACATTTTACTCAACACCAAACTAACTTGGCAATCAGACTGCTGAGGGCCTCAGCTAGCCCATGTTCTTCAAAGACATGGTATCTACAATCTCCCTGACCAACCTGCTGCACAACCTGCATGTGAAAAACCAAAGTTCCTTGCATGTAATGGATTTATGCCTTGTTCTACTTGGAGCTATGTACTCTGCAAAAGGATGGGGTAATTCCCATTTGCCCTCATCATCCAGACATCAATGAAGTTATTAGAGACTATCCAAGTCTAACTTATTTCCTTATTACTGCGGATTTAGTTTTACATTAACAAGAAGTGCAGCTTCAGTATGACTGGAGTTCAACGTGATTGAGGCCCACATAATTAGAGCCCACTAACAATACCATATCAAAAGTATTTTTTATATGCCATAGATTGATATATGAAAATTTTATCAAAAATGACATTATGATGGCAAGTATATTAGCTTACACTAAGTATTCTACAGAATGACTTAACTAGTGTGTTTGGTTTTTTTAAAATGCAAAAATCTAGAGCAAAAGAGATGAAACACTATCTTTCAAAAAGTGATGTACATCACTATGATATAGTATCAGTACAGTTGTTAAAGTTAAATTAATTTGAGGTATTCATAAACAAAAAGAATTCATTTGAACAGTTTAATCTACTGAGAAATTGCCAATTACACCTTTAAAAGCGATGTTAATTGAGAAAAAAAGTGGACCAAACATCAGAGCAGTTGATTTAACATTTCTATTGATGCTTAGCTGGGTTTGGTTTTTTTAATGTGTAACAAAACCTGGTACAGGTTGAGTTTCAAGATTTGACTAGCCCTCTAACATCTATATAGAACATCTCTAACAGGATTATTTTAGATGCTAAAAAAAATTTCTGGAAGATTTTTTGCACAACAAAAGTGCTGAATACCAAAATACCCCACAAACCTCCCTTTACCCAAAAAGCAGAAGAATACACATTACATCCCCCCAGTCCAAAACAAAACAGAGGTGAAAGGAACTGTTTATAACCTACTAGAAGTTAGAGTCCGAGCCAAATTCTGTTTAAACATAAAGTGTACTATTTGACTATCATCTCAACTGGAAATATTTCATTCATTCAGTACTTTGAAAATATATCACCTTCTTAAATTCTTCTCAAGTATGTACTCAATATTTGAGTTTTTCCAACAACCTCAAGCAGGTCTTCAGGTTAAGCTTAATAATAAATTCTAGGCGGTATAAATCCTTTCTGTTAAGTAATGTTTCACACAAGTTTTGGGTTTATATAAAAACCCACTTGACACAAAGCTCAATCTTTGTAGCTTTCTCAATTGCTGATAATTTTTTTTTTTGTACAGGCTTAAACAATAAAAATCAGCATTGTGTTTATTTTCACTACATAACAGGAAGGCTTCCTCTTATTTTAGGGATAACGGCAAATGGCAAAAAGTTGGTTCCCACCCCGCCCCCCCATCAGTCCTAGTGATGTTTGAGAAGTTTCTGGATTGTTCACCCCCAGCTCTAGTACCACAGCTGAGCAGAGCTGTGAACGCTCTGCTCACCTCTGTAGGTGTGCATATACACACGCCTGCGGTGCCCAGCCACAGCGCCCTGTGAGGCTGCGCTCCTAGTCATGCGACAGGGAATGCCTGTGCTATTGCACACCCAGCGCCCCTTCGGTCACGGCATCTACTCGTTGCTGAAAGTCTGAGGATATTGAACACTCAACACAGGCTTCCTTTATCCAGAAGTTAGTCCCCAAAGTTAAACAGGTGTTAATATAAACAAACCAACCCCAAAGAGTTTAAGAAGTATTCAGACGAAAAATTCTTTCCCCTTCTCAAATCTGCAGCTGACACTCTCTTGGCTCCAGTTACACGGTGTTTCCAGAGCTCCAGTCACTACAGTTCATGACTGACCTGACAGAGCCTGATATTCTAACAAGAAAACAAAAAAGAATTGTCCCAGACACTGAACTTTGATTGCTGTAGCTCAGTAGAGCCCAGCTAACATCATAGAGATGGACTCCTTGCCCTAAAAGTTATGCTGTGCTTTGTTGACATCTATAACCATGCTGAAAATCCTCACGTGTATTTGAATTAACTCACTACTATTTAACTACTGTACATTAAAGGTTAAGCAGCTCCATTTTGGCTTGCTAATTAACCATATAACAATGGTGTACAGACTGGCAAGCGACTCAAGCGACATTCTGCCAGAGAATCCATGCAAACACCTACTGTTTCATCATAAAAAGCTAACAAAGGCAAGTAACCAAAGGGATTGAGATGAGCAGAAACAGGGCTTCTGTGAGGCCACACCAATCACAGAACAACCCAGAGCATGTGTCCTAGACCAGACAGCACCAATAAGAACTGGGGAGGAAGTGTGGCAGTAAAATTCCTGTATATCATTCTCCTGCTCCCAAATCCAGCCATCTACGTGGGCATTTTTAACCTGAAGTGTTACAGCTCTTACATTTACCCTGTTCCTAAAGCAGTAGTTCACAATAGCAAAATGAGGCATCCACGTTTAGGACAAGAGCCATCTATATACTCATTTAAATGGAATATTTTTTTAAAAAAGAAATTATTCTGCCTGAAACCCTACACAACTCTGCTCCTCTGACACAGACTGCTGTTAACTCAGAGTCCTGAACACCTGAACAGTAAGCTACAAGGTAAGGAATCAAAAACATTGGCTGTGTATAGCTCTCCTCTACTGTTTAGGCTGCCAATAACCTGAAAGTAAATGCACACACTGTATGCCTACACCTATACTTCATTTATGTAAGGAGGAATTCTACAAAGGATTATATTTTAAGACATCAAGATGGTGACTTAATGGAAGAAGTCACTAAAATGCTGATATTCTTGTATGTGTTTTATGACAGCATTGGTTTGAAAATGTATTGGTCTTACAAAGGCACTTCCTTACGTTGATTTAACACTGATTTAAAATACCTTTCTTAGACTCTGCAGCCTTAATTTCTCTGATTGCATTAGAATAAATGCTCAAGTTATACTGAAGTGATTCGAACACAGAAATGAGAAACGAAGGTACACATTCAAGAGCTTTCATCAATAATGTTGTAGATCAGGCAAAATAATTTGGGAAAAAAAGGAAATAGTTTTAGAAAGAAAACACTCTGATGTTTAGAGCACAATTTGCATTCCGTTACAAACATAATCCATCATTGTGTTTTCTTTGAATTTTTAAAACACTTAAAACTACATTTTCAACTTCAGCAGAGTATTTCTGTGTTTATATTTTGCATCTATTCTGAAGTGGCATACATGAGAGACTATGCCCTTAAAAAATAAAACACCTCCTAAAGCAAAATTACTTTGTACCCAGTACATTGTGAGGTGGAAGAGGAGAAAAGCAATACAAAAGCAACATAAGAAAAGACAGGTGTATTTTACACTGTCCCTTTATCTCTGCACAATCACACAATCACAGAATGCTAGGGGCTGGAAGGCACCTTGAAAGATCATCTAGTCCAACCCCCAATTATTTCAACTATTAGCCACTGTAAACAAATAAATCTACAGAGAAAAAAATCAGTAGTGTAGCTGAGTGAGAAAGCTTAATAGGTGGTAGAAACCCAAAACCTCTGTGAACATTAATGAAGGTGAGTAAATATTACTGCAGAGATTCTTAAGTATGTGCATAAGCAAGAAAAGAATATTTTAGAAGTGTAAGAAAATCAGAGTATTAGCTTCAAAGCCTTAAGAATAAAAGGAAGTTTCATGCCATTTCTGAGTTTAACCACACACTAAGTAAAACCATCATAATTTATCCTACTTCTAGCTGAGGAGGTGAGAGCAGGCAAATATATGCAGGAGAGCAGCCGGTCAGAGGGTGCAAGTGCTGCCTTCAATCCAGCCAAGAGCAATGCTTCGACCTCAGAAAGGCAAACCCTTTTGAAAGGCTGTAGCAGTGACCTCATCAAAATGGAGGGATTGCAGAACTGAGCTACAGCAGCAGCTTTAAGACTTACTGATAGCAAGCAGTTGGGGTTCTTAATAAACTTTCACTGCTAAGTAAAAGCATCTGTCCTGATTTATGAAAAGCTGTTATTTTCAATTGTCTGCATAAACCAGATGTATTTCAGCATACTCATCTGTCTGTATTTTCATGTGTTCTCTCTCAAAAGTCTCTGCAGTCAACAGAAATAAAGTGGGGTTTTAAGGACACATGTCATATAACCTCTTCCTAGCCATCCACTTGAGAATGAGGTGAATCAGATCCTTAAAGATCTCAGCTCTCTATGTGATTACAAAAAGCTCCAATGACAAGCTCAAATGCAGCTGTCTAAATGATGATGGTCTAAAACTTAGAAGAGTCTATTTCCTCTTGTTACATTCCTGAGCTCAACAAAACATTTCCCAACTGATACTGCATATATGACCAGTCAAGTATTTCTTCCTTCTAATTAGGATAGCACAGCACTGCTGGAAAACGATTTCTCCCTTCTGTTCAGGTAACGAGCACCTAAGTGAAAAATCAAACAGGAACAGAACCAGATGCACGTCTCCCCCACTGTGGCATAATGTACAACCACCTGCTGAACTCAGGCTCATAGTTATAGGAACAAGAATTGGTTTGACCCAAGCCCAACAAATGAATGTAACAGGGGCTGTATCTTTTTTTATTTCTAGGTTGTTGCAGAAAGAGTTGAATGTACACAATCAGCCTCCAGAACCTGACAGGAAGAAAGGAATCTGATCAAGATCTCTGATCATGGCTGTCACACTACAGATAGAAAATCCCATACCAGGGTCATTTTCTGCATGGCTGCTTCTTTAAGAATCATGTGTTGCAGAGGAAATGTATATCTTATACATCAGAAAGATCAATTACATTGATGTAAAAGTTTT
This sequence comes from Heliornis fulica, assembly GCA_013399135.1. Classification (NCBI taxonomy): domain Eukaryota; kingdom Metazoa; phylum Chordata; class Aves; order Gruiformes; family Heliornithidae; genus Heliornis; species Heliornis fulica. Next base: position 375,060 of record VXBZ01001602.1, on the reverse strand, counting down.
AGCATGCTATGGACTATTCCCAGCATGGACCATCAGCCTTTCCCAACACAGTCAAAATTGTCCATTAGACATGAATGTGTGTATTGAGTTCACACACACACACACACACACACACACACACACACACACTCTGCTGGATTAACTGCCCAGTTTTAGTGCTGTTATATATGGAACAGCATTTCACCTAGTCATGCACCTCAGGCCAAGTAATGTGAGCTGTGTCACAAACATAAAGCTTCTATCACAGAGATAACTGAAGAAATCCAAGTGGAAGAGCCCTTGTATAACCAAAGAAGTTGGTGTGTTCACTAGTGGAATAAGAAGCAGCACTCTGATGCACCTATATAACATGCCTATAAATGGCTTTCTGATTGTAAAAGGGTGACAGCAATCTTAACACAAAGGCACCTCAGACAAGGCCTGAGAAAAAAACCAAAATGCACAAATCCACATACTCCAACGCTTCAGGTAAAGCGCCATAACAGCACAGTGCTGCACACAAACATCCTGCAGACACTGCTCTTATGTTTGCTCTAAGGGAACCAGGATAGCTTCCAATAGGAAATGACTGGAAAGGTCATTTCACCTCTGAGCCCTCAAAACACCAGAGTGATTTAAAGTAGCACTAGTTGTCTTTAAGGTGCTGACACATCAGAAACACTGTCCACGTTTTGAAGGGGGATAATTTATCCCAAAAGTTAAGTCCTATATAGGCTTGTATAGAAGAAAAGGTAGCCCTGTCTCTAGAGCAGCAGGTTTAAACCCGTGTTTATGGGCAAGGTGAGGAATAACACTCTTCAGTACACACATTCAGAGGAAGTTTTCTTGACTGTCTTTTGAAGTCATGCTGTAGCATACTGTAAACCTCCTCTCTGCTGCACTGACTGTACTATTTCCAAGTACTGAGTAAACAGACTACTTCAAACATGATGGAGGAACTCCACAGCTTCAATCAACTTCCTGAAATCCTGCTGAAGCAGCGGTAAAGAATGTCAAACAACTTATATTTCCAATAATTCTTCAGTAATAGATACTGCAAGCCTCTAGAACTTACTCTCTCCCTCCATACTTACTTCTAGTACCTCTCCTAGTCTTTTGTGTCACTGAAATTTTCATAATAAGCATCAGCAAAACCTACAATGATGGTAGGCTGTTAAAACAGTAATAAAACTGAATCACAGAATATTAGGAGCTGGAAGAGACCTCAAAAGATCACTAAGTCCAACCCCCCTGCCCGAACAGGATCATCTAGAGTAGAACTATCAGAGTACGTGGAGGCTGGAAGTGGAAGAGAAGGGGACAGTGGAAGTTCTAACCATAAACCCTGATCCTACAAAACATAGTTTACTGATTTACAAGTGATTTATAAAAGTCTTCTAAAACGGCAATTTTGTTGCAACTTGTAAGGGTGATCACATCAATTCCATAAGGTCATGTCTGAGCTACACAACAGAACAGAGTTGAAAAATTCAAGAAGAGACAAAGTGAGCAAACCCTGTATTCTCCCAAACGGGCAGATGGTGACTGTTTCTTAGTTGTACCTCATGAAAAACTGTCTGCCAGCTCTGGCAAACTTTCCTTGCGAGGCTCTAATAGAGGTAAATAATTTACCCTGGAAAAAAAGGATCAGCTGCAGAAAAGTTTCTTAGAAAACATTGCTAAAAACACACACACTGAAGTAAAGGCAATGCTACATGTCAGAGACGATGGAGTTTTTTTCCCCTCCCTAAATCCAGCGTAGTGCTGGGAGGACAGCACTTCAAGGGGAGCAGATGCATAAGGAGCTTTAACCTCCTGTGCTGTGCAACCCCTAAGAATGCAGCACAGCTTGAAACTGTGACCACGCTTCTCTCCACCAAGGCTAAAAATCAAACCTGTTTTTAAAAGTGTTAGCTGAAGTAACACATAACACTACAAAAAGCTGGTATTACCGTAAATGCATAAACCCAAACACCATTCTCTCAAGCTAATAATGTTGAGAAAAACGACTGTGAGAGAAGTTCCACTTCTCAACCCTGGCTGCATTTAGACAGATTTGAGGGCCAGCCTCCACTTCAGGGATCTGTGTGTAACAGGAGAAAAAGAGCTTGCTGTCATATAAGCAGCTCAGGAAGCAGAAGCTCTCATTAGAGTACCCTAAATTCTTCATGATAAATAACTTGCCAAGATGAAATAGATTCTGACTTTTTGAAGTATCTGCAAGTTAAATTGCTATCTACTCTTGAGAGAAGTAAGGATCATTTAGAAATTGCATTCTAAAAGCCTGTCAGCAATTTACAGTTCTGTCCATGTGATAGGGCATTTCAAACAAAACTTGTATCACAAGATAATTTAAATATGGATTGATTTGGGACCAGGAGAGAGGAATAGAATAGGAAATGGTGCCCTGAACTTCCCTCCATCCTCAAGGAAGAAGAGGAATAACAGCAGTTGTATCATTAAAGGAGATATAAAAAACCCAATAATCTATTAGTAGTTTATATAAATTGTATATGTAAGTTGTATAAAATATGCTGCCCTTCACCCATATTGCTCAGATTTTTTCCTCGAGTTTTATGTCTATCTTAGAGTAGTACCACTGCTCATACCATCACCAACCAATTATGCTAAAATCTTTATTAAAAGACCATGTACTGCACAGGTATGTGTTTCAAGTTCCTACCTATTGAAATTCCACTGGAGAGGGTGGAGCTTTCTGCCTGCCCCCGGGACGGAACGTGGGGCTCCATGACGCTGTCATCCAGTAGGTGCCTTGGTCCTGCGTTGGGGAATGTTGCGCTTTTAAATTCAGCCGTATTCATTTTGTGTATGAAACTAGAAATGAAAGAGAACAAAAACTGTTATAACCTTACCTTTGATACATCTCAAAAGCTGCTGCTTTAACATCCTGCACGTAGTACATTATGAATACCAACTTAAATCAGGGCTCCAGTAAGCTCATAAGCAATTGTGCACAAACTATTTACCTATTGGAATTGCTTGTCTTAAAACTGCACAGCACCCTTGGAGCAAAGAGAAAGTCAGGAGTACTTCCAAAATTATGTTCGTTATCCTAAGGTATACTTTATCCTAAGGTATTTGTGTCTTTCTGTTCCACTTGCACAATAGAATTTTAGAATTTCACTGTACTTCATAGAAGTTAAGCTTACATAATCTAAATTAGGATATGAATTAGGGAATAGATAAAATCCTGCATTTTTGAAAGATTTAAAGAAATTGATGATACAATGGTTAAGATATTAATTAGAAGTACACCTACACAGGAAAAAACCTAAAGCCCCTACTATACAAAACCATATTAAAATCTACATAGGAGGTGTCATCATAAAAATGCCAATAAAATAAATCAGTTTGTATCTGAAAGAGTTACCTCGGCACTGAGTTGCTAGAAGTGATAGTTTTGCCATTCCCAAAGAGAGTGCTAACTCTCTGGCTATTCTTATTGTAACATTCACACTGACTTCCTATTCTGACTAACTCTCCTTGGTTGAACACTACCATTGCAGTTCTGAGCTTGCTCTCCTATCACAAACTGCTCTGCAAGTGAAGCACTGTGTAGAAGTCATGCTATGTGTTCAAAGCAAAGCCTCTGCATGTAAAGATGTGATACACCACAAAGCTTAGGGTTTCAGGTTAAATAAAGTGCTGACTTGTATCCCAGACTGTGACACTTCCTATGTCCATGTGGTATCAGGTTCCTAGGCGAAGGGGGTGTTGGTGGCAGCAGGGCTCCTTCAGCTGCAACGTTTTTCCGTCCACTTTGCGGAGATGCTCCAACTTCAGAGCCTGGGAACAAAAACAAGACGTTACTCCTGAGCACCTCTAGGATTACTTTCTAGTAAAGCTCACTGGTGTATTCAGATCAGTAATAAAAAAAAAAAAAAAGTACTTCAGGGTTTTTTTTAACAGGATGGGGGGGAAAAACCAACAATCACACTTATTTCAAAGAGACCATCTAGCTAGAAGTACTTTATAATTCCTAAAGTTTGCTGCATTAGCCACACTGACATTTGTCATTGATTCTACATTTTGAAACTCCTACCTTTGGCTACTTTTGGCAATGATCAAAAATAATGAACATTTTTGGAAGCATAAAAATTTTACATGAAGGCCTTTCTGTCTAGAGGCAACAAAGATGAATATTTAATACTTCTTCACCCCAAATGACACTAACAAGCAAGTGCCACAATACATACAAGAACCTAAAGAACTACTTGATTCCTTGAAAGCATTTCTTCCTTCAGATTTTTTATTACAAATACACAATGTTTGTACTTCACACTTTATTAGCCTCAGGCAAATATTTTCCACATTAGCAAGTCAAAAATAATGCATTTGACAACCTGAAGTCTTCTCACATTTATTAAGCATTTACCTACTAAATCTTCTCTGGAAGCAGCAGAGTGCGGGGTGCTGGTCCCTGGTTCTATCTTTAATGAAAGTCTGCATTAAAGAAGCATTGAAAATTACTTTATCAGGAAATTGAAGCATATAAAGTTAACTTTTTGAAAAATAATTTCTTTAAATTTACAATTGAAATCTGCTTGTTTCTATAATTGCAAGAAACACTACTAAGTTAATACAAACCGTGCCAAGCTACCTTTAGCAGGAAAAAAGTGACATGCTAGAGCATAATGATAGAATCACAGAATGCTTTGCATTGGAAGGGACCTCAATGATCATCTAGTCCCAATCCCCTGACATGGGTAGGGACATCTTCACTGACCAGGGTGCCCCAAGCCCCATCCACCCTAGCCTTGAACACTGCCTGGGATCCAGGGGCAGCCACAGCTTCTCTGGGCACCCTGTGCCAAGGTCTCACCACCCTCTGAGCAAATAATTTCTCCCCAACATCTAATCTAACCCTGCCATCCTTCAGCCTGAAGCCACTGTCCCCATCCTGCCCCTGCACTCCCTGGGGATCATCCCTCTCCCACTACAAGATAATGTAGTAAACGAGTCTGTTACTTTGGTTCATAGGGCAGGTTTCAATACCATGCTCAGGACTGTGGCACAGCCAGCCACAAGCTGCCATCAGTTGCTATCTTCACCCTCTGTGACAGTGAAAGCTTCTTCTGAACTGTTAACAACCTGTGGCAGTTACACAGAGGAAGGAGCAGGGGAAGAGGGCATTGCTCTGCGCTGGCACCCTCCTCCAAGGAAAACATGGCCACGTACAGGCCCTGGGACTACTAGCAGATACACTGACACTCAGAGACAGTACCACTACTCTAGCATAAGACCCGGGAAGAAGCAGCAGCTCACAACAGCTACCTGTCCTCAGCTAAAAGATTTACACTTACTACACTCCAGATTTCAAATTTTTCTATGAAGTGCACTAGCATGCAGGGCCAAGCCTCTTGTCTTTACTGGTCTAGAAGCCAAAATTCATCTTTTGCCTTTTAAAAAATACATTATCAACTTGAATTCATCCATAGTACAAGGTTTTGGACAGAGAGTTTCTAATGCCATTTCCAACAGTTCCACAAAGAGGGCAGACTCCAGGAGCTCCCGGCATACCAAGCGTTGCATGTCCACACAGTCTGCAGAACCAGAACCTTTGAAATTATCAGATTGGAAAAGCATCTACTTAATCTTGGGGAGAAGAAGTTTTAAGGTTGACAGCTCCCCTGCTCGAATAGTTTAACAGTGACTAATTACAGTTTTAAAATTGAATTATTTAAAACATTTTAGGAAGAAAAAACCCCCATGTATTCAAGTCAGAATGTCAATAGCTGTTCTCTCATTTCAACCTTTCAACAGGCACCTCGGGGGATAAAAAGTAAAACAGTCCCTTGCAGTAAGAATAGTTTTTCAGAATACTCTCCTCCCCAATAAGAAAGCTCAGTTTGGAGATGTACAAACCCACAGGTGTAAAGACAGGTTTGCTGAACAGAGTCGTGTTTCTGTAGTACACGGAATTGTCCCCGTTCATTTCCCTGCTACCAAACCGTGGGCCGTACAGGACAGTGAGGAGAGAGGCCTACCTAGTGAAGGTAGAGGAAGGCAGAGTTTGTGAAGGCAGTATGTCGCTAAGAAGGGGACACTGCAGTTAAAGCTGGGTTTTTTTTCTTTCACATCTCTGACCACAAAGCTTTATTTTCAAAATCAGGCTATAGAACACCTCAGCAAAAAGGTACCGCTGGATGCTTACATCCAAACATGCAGAGAACAATTTGCAAATCCTAAAGACTGTAATGTGGAGTGTCCAGGCCTTCATTAATGGATCTTTCAAAAAAATTAAGGGTCCTCATTTGCTGCCTTAGTAAATCCACGTTAGGGCTACTAAATGGCAAACTGTATTTGTTCCTGTAGCATGCATACCCCTCCCACCATTTGAATGTAGCTACACAAGCAACCAATTCAACTCAAGCGAGGTGATGGACTTCCAGAGCAGGCAGGATGGGAATGGGTGGGGAACCTCCTCAAGGAGGTCAGCCAGCAAACAAAAACTTTCTTCATATGCAATCGATTTGCTTTAGGTTTTTTCCTGTCCTCAGGGCTTGTTCCTGTCTTTTGCCAGAGACTTCCATCCCCCAGTTTTGCTGGATGCCAAACCACTTAATGCAGTAATAATCTTGTAATTAAGGAAGTAGAAACCTCTTTTTGGGTGGTATACTGGGAGGAATGGGCAGGGACACAGACGGACAATATCTTGCCTCTCAAAAACCAAGTGTTTACATTTTACTCACATGGTATAATCTAATCAAAGAGAAAAAATAAAGTGAAAGTGACATTTATTTAGGAAAGTAAAAGCCTTAAATTCACCTTCAGTAAGAACTTGGTACTGGATGCACAGATGACTTTGTTCTGATGAAAAAACAACATAAGCTACAACCAGTCACGGGATTGGTTGTATTGACTGAACAGTATTATACATGAGTTGGAAGTATGAGGTCTTCACTGGTGAACTCTCAAAGAGGTTTGCAGGCAAAATCAGCAAACCAATCAGGCCTGAAAGCTAGGGCTGGATGTAGCAAGGCACAGAAAAGGAAGAAGATAGACCATCCAGCATGCTGAAAATTGTCTGGGCTCAGAACCCTGCTGTAACCTCACTGCTTGCAACTTGTGCATCTGAGACACAAAAATCCCCCGACACATGTGAAAAATCTTAAGGGTGACAGGTTTGTGTTCTAAAAGCTGTTGTGTAAGTACAGTCAGCTATTACATTTCACACTTACTTGTAATTGTCATCTTCTACAAACTTTTGTAGTTCTTCTATGTACTGCACAGAGTTCAGATATTTTTGGACATGAGGCAACAGAGGAATATCTGGAGAACAGATGACATTATCACTGCACCATTCATTGGGAAGCAAAATTATTTTCCAGAAACTATTTAAACAGAATCAGATCTCTTGCCTTATGTGAGATGAGTTACAAACTGCAGTCCCTACTGATGCTGCAATTCTGGCCTTCACAGCAATTCTCACTGACGTTCCCCACACCTTTAAAGCCAGGTATGTATTCCCCCAGAGCTGCTCTGCTTATCAGAGAACACGGAAGGGAAATGTGAGAGCATGCCCTGACCAAACCTGGAGGATTGTATCTGAGGACTCTTTATAGCCCACATTTCATTATATATAGATCTTTCAAGTGAGGCCATATGACTTTACTAGAACTTGAAGAGGACTGTGAGGGAGACCACCTTTGAAGAAAAAAAGTACATGATCTGATCTGTGATCAAACTATAGAAGTCCAAAAGACAAGTTGAACGTATCTTATAATCTCCAGTAAAAGTACTACTCTGAGAGGAATCCTACTGGTTTTAGAGTTCATAGCCATAAAATTATGAAATGGATGGATATAAGTTCATAACATGTTAGTAAAACAACTGTTAAGTACAACGTATTCCACATTTTTCATCAGAAAATATGCACTGCAAAAACGTGTGATGTAAGAAAAGGAAAATTTTATTCTGTCTCCTCACGGTGATGCTCTGACATAACCAACAATACCTGAATAAACTTTGACTTCTGGGCTGAACAAGAGTGTTAATAGTATTCAAACAGGTTTACCCTTACTTAGATTGCATTGCAGAAGACAAACAGTAAAGCTTTAAAAATCATTCTCTTTAATACTGCAGCAGCTACACCTTGCAGCTTACCATATTCACACGACTGCTGTAAATCTGAGATTATTCGAAGGATGTTGTTCATTAAATTTGTTCTTTGCTCGCTTTCCAGAATGCTCCCTGTTGATGGGTAGGCAGAGTCAATATACGTCAAGTCTGACAGATAAATACCTGAAATCAGATTAAAATGAAAAGTTCCTTTATTTAGTCTCTCACGTGTAGCAGAAATACTCACAAACAGTATTTTGAAGAAATTTTGCTTTCAGTGACTAATGCACACGCAGGTTGACAACAGCATTGCTTCAGAATAGTATTCTGGATTTACCTGACAAATGGTTTCAACAAGGTCTGGGAGAACCTTCAGACCCCGGAGTGAATCAATAACAAGGCTTGGACTTGTAGAAGTCCCTTGCTGTGCCACCCTCGCCTGAGATTGAATCTGTACACTCCTCAATCACTTCATCCTTAGTTTTGTCAACCTTACCTCAGCTGGACTGGCAGATGCTGAGGGTATGAGCACAGCTATGTTTCTGTGTACAAGCCTTCACTCTCTGTACGCCAAATCACAGGGCAAGGCAGAGAGGATCCTTTTCTCTCCTATCACACTACGCTTGTACTAGCTGACATTGTAACTATTTCTGGATTTAGATATAATGATAGTGTTAGAGACAAGGACATGCACTCATGGACCTAATCTGCCATGTCATCAATTAATTATTCTCTTGACAAATATGAAGCATACTAAGCACAAAGTGCTAAAATACATACCAAAATTACTAACAATTTTAGGAAGTCTACTATTACATTCCTCCAACTAAGCAATTAAATAATACAATTTTTTGATCTTTTTTTTTTATAACTCTTCAAGCTGAAGAGAAACTCAAACTGAACTTGCAGCAACATGGGAAAAGCTAAATACGTAAACTTACTCAGGTTGAAATGCAGTGCAAATCCTGCTATTCGTATTAACTGCAGCTCCAAAGATACCACAGCCCTACAGGTAACTCTTCCAGTCTTCCACCTGGCTCTTCCCCACCATTATATTATTAATCCCTCAACCCCTTGTATTGTATTGTAACCTTAATACTCCTTCAATTCCTTGATGGCTTAGAGAGGAAAATTCTCCTCTTTACATACTAACGCTGTAGATATACCACTTATTTTAATTCCAAACACAACTCCATTTCGTGAACCTCACTCAAAGAATAAGTGTTGTTGTCCCAACTAAGCAAAACACATCCTAACCAGCTCTGCTGTTAAAAGGAATTGCTCTTCCACAAGATAGCCAAATCAAAACAAAAGAATACAAACCTTAACAGTATTTTAAAGAAACCTATTTTGGCAACAAGGAATTTCTAAAACTACATTGTGCTTCACCTCTCAGCCTTGTATAACCAAAATCATAACTAGAAGTTTAGCTTTACAGGTGGAAGACTATTAATACAACCTCACAAGAACAGCAGTTGTGTTTGTATAGCACCCAGCACAGCCCTCAAATGTGAGTTGGGAAACTCTGGGCATCACTCCAAAATCAACACATACACACGCGTGTGTGCGCACACACACAGAAACACATTAAAATACTTGTGGTTGAAAGGTGACATATAAAAAAGTGAATAAAAAGGTATTACACATGACCCTGATATACTACTCAATTTCTCAATTTTCTATTCTGCTGGAATTAGTTTATTAAAATACAGAAAGTAATGTTTAATTGCTGTGCTATCTAGGCTGCATGGGTTGTCCCAAACCTGACTCTGCTAAGCAATGTCCAACGAGCCCTTAGAAATCCCAAACCTCCTCAGTCTTCCACAGAAAGAAGTAAATCATGCCTACTAGTTATAATTAAGGAAATTGGCTATGAACAGGCACCTGTAATAATATCCAGGGTTTTATAAACTAAAGTATTTGTAGGATTATCTTTCTGAATGACTTGCTCAATTAAGCACCTATTTTTTTCTTCTAGCTAAATGAAGAACTCTGTAGTGAGCTGTTCACGAAGCTTATGCAATGGCAGATTTCTATGAACTCTAAAATAATTTTGAACGCTTACTAGGGTAATTATTTTAAGTGTAATTGGCACATCCTTTCTGAAGAAACGAAAAGATCAATGAAAGGAAATTAAATGCACTGAAGTGCTGACTATTTTCAGAACTAAACCCAGAATCCTGCATTCTTCCCTAAGCATCATCTCTGTGGTTTTGCTATATCTAACACTGCTGAGATATCACCAAATATTCTGATATCTACCCAAACCCATCACACACACAGTTTTAACGTTTTCCACATGTATTGGAGACTCTGTGCATTTAACAACTGGAACTGTTTCTTATTAAGTCAATGTCAAGAATTGAACGCGACATTCTGTCGAACATTCTTCTAGACTATAAATGGTTCATTTTTCCTGTTGTATCCAGCCAGGCTGCACCTTTTATTCCCAGCAACACAAATCGAGGTTTTTATCAGCCTGAAAGATTCTTTCTTCTAAATGAAGCCCAGTACTGTAATAACTTGAAAGACATCTTTAGGCAGCGTAGTAAAAATGTTTGATTTGTAATTGCCTGCTGAACTCTTGCACAGTCTGTTGCCATATGGTACCCTCCCTTCTGCTGGCAAACAATCTTTCCTTGTTTCTGACTTCTCAGTCTCCCTCCCCCCTCCTTTTCTGGAGGGTATGGATAGGAAATCCGAAGGAGGAGTTTCTTCTGCTCTCAGTGTGTTCGCGGTGACATCATAGGTGGGCTGAACGTCTAAGTCGAGTGTGTGTTTGTTTAAAAAAAACTGTCCAGAAGTGATGTATATGGAATCTGGGTCAGCTGTAGCTGCTTAGTGCACTTCTGCATGCAAGAGTAAAACACTGCTGTTTCCAAAACCATTTCTTTCTTCTGGAATAAAGCATACTGGAAGGTTACTTTTGTTTTGGGGTTTTACATGATTAGTTAGCTTGGTTGGCGTATGGAGAAACCCAATTCCTCAATACAGCCTGGATCTAACAGAAAGAGACAAAAGCCGTTTGCAACTCCAACTGCAGATTAACAATCCACAGCACCGGGTAATATAGGAAGGACAAGCAACTTGGCCTCTGGATTTTCCATCTACCACAGAAGCAAAACAGCTGGAAGATTATCCTCCCCCAACCCCTTGGTAAGTTTTAAAGCTATTTTTACTTGCAAGTTTAATTTTGAGCTATTTGTGAGTTCTGCATACATCTTCCTTGACACACAACTGTGAGGAAACAAATCTCTCTCAGCCTGAGAAAAGTTTGACAAGTAAAATGTAAAACTCATTTTGTGGCATTGGGAAGACTTTGGAAACTTGGAAAGAATTAAGGAAGGCTCTGCATAAGCGCAGGGACTAACTCATTCCAGTTGTAAGGATGAACAGTTTTGGTTGCTTAGCTGTAAATCTTCTGCAGATTTTGTTATCCACAGTTACAGAAAATTAGTGCTACCAGATTCTTTGCTAAGCATGTCATTTGGGTATTGTGAACATGTTAATGTGAATTTCTGATCCTACCAGAAAGGGAAAACCAAAATCCTATCGATTTCAGGGAAGCTGAAATTCACCCAACACCAGAGCATAAACTTAGCATTACTAGAAATAGAAAATGGATACCTCAATAAAACCACTGTAAAAAGTCCCAAGTAAATCAAGGCTCATCTGCAAGTAGCAATCACTGCATATCCTTTCAACTACAGCTTTTATTTATGGTACAGTGGAAGAAATCGGAGTTGTACACCCAACCAAGACACAACAGTCCTACATTAATTCAGAATACAATCTAGTTTGTAGCACAGACAATTGTGCAGCCGAAAATGCAGAGACACTGCTGCAGCAGGCACTAACCCCTTCCGTTAACAATCTGTGGAATGATGGGGAAAATAGCTGTACCTCAACTGAGCAGCAGTTTGTTTCTAAATAAAGGTAGAAATTTCTCAAACATGAAGTGCAACAGGGGAACACTACCTTAAGCAGAAAACAGGGGTTTGTTACAGGTTTTGGGGGGGAGGGGGGGAGGGGAAAGGGATGCAGTTGCAAGTCAAGGATTAAATCAAGAAAGCTGTTTACAAACACAACATGAAACATAGAGCTAAAAAAAAATTGCTAATGTGTTTGGTTTAGTTTGGGTTTTTTTTTTTCCCCACTTTCTGCCTTTCTTCATGCTGGCTTGGAAATTAAAATACAGCAGCTAATCCAAAACAATGGAAAAGATTTTATGTTGTGTATTTGTATTAAGAAACTCTCAGACATGTTTGACACATTGAGAACGAAGGAGATGATGCTGAAAGAGACAAAACGTTACAGAAAGCAAAGTTAATTCGTGTTTAGTAGCTATGGGAGGGAAAAAAATCTAAAGCAGTCTTGACAAAAAAGAAAGATGGATCCTTTCCAAGTTCTTGGGCCCTTTTCCTTACTATCCTTTTGTGCTTTTTTACGTATTAAAGAGAACAATCTAAACAACAACCAAACCCCGTTTGAAGCCAACTTGTGTGCTTTGGACACCAGTCTCCATTCATTCATGATTAGCCAAGAGTTTGATTTACATTGCTTAGAAAAATTTCAAAATCTCTCGCAACTGAAAACAGCTGAGTCAATAATTTTAAAGCAATAACTGGCCATATGCAAGGTTTTAACTCTCTTGTCCTCCAACTTAAGCATTTAAAAATATGAACTCTAATTTTAAACAAATACCGGACTATAATGTTATGCTGGTGCCACAAGAAAGATCTGAGGTAAAATGGAAAAATGTGTCATTTAAAGTTTTACATGAGTTCACTTCAAAGAGTTGAAATTCTCAATCTTTGAACTTCTGCCAGTGTGTGCACAGTTTTATCAGGTTCTCATTATTGGCTGACTGGGCTTAGGTATTGTTTGTGCCATGCCTATTAGTCTGGTCTTCAAAATTATTCAACAATAAGCAAAAAGTCCTATAACAAACTTCTCTAGATGCTTCATGTCTTCAGTATGTGTTCCACAGAGAATTCTGGAGCCCCTAAATAACCCATTTTCAAAAGCAAAACACACCACTCTATTGCAGCTGCCTGTTGGAATGGGGCAAACAAATCAATGGCCACAAACAGATATGAAAAAACTTTCACCAAAAAAAACTACATCAAAAAACCACACCAAAACCCACAGAGATACTATATTTCACTAGGTCTTCAAATATTTAGTATAACAAGTCTAACAAATAGACTATGTAAAGTCTAACAAATCTTTCTAGGGAGAATTAAAAAAATTATAGATTCTTAGAAAAAGTGATGTATTTTCAATGATTACTTGAAAACCTCCTGAAGGTTTTTAGACTGCCTTTCCTAAAAGGCATCAGATTTCCATTAATTTCAGAGAAGCAGATTTCTGTGACTCAATTCATCATGTATCTGACTAACAAAACCCAAGAACGTGTTATTCCTGGATCCCAGTCAATACAATTGAAAGTGATCCTGTTATTTCAGCACAAGCAAAATGACTTGCCGGAAAAGCACTTGTTTATATAGGAGGAAGCAACTTAGTGAAGCACACTGATATATCAAAAATCCGTGTGAACTCTTCTCCTATAAGAGCATTTTCCCCACATCAGTATTATTTCTAATGTTGTGGTTAGAAAAAAAAAAATCCCATTTGAAGCTTAAATAAAAGCAAAAAAAACCTGCCACTTGTTCCGATTTGATCTGCTCCGACAAAGCTTAACAGCAAATGAAATGCATGTTATAGCAATAACAGAGCTTTTAGAATAACTGGTATCATGTTCAGAGAATCTTTACTCTCAGTTTACTTTCTCTTCCTGTTTCACACGCTATAAATGGGGTATGTAAGAGAGGGCACCGTTGGTATTTATCATTTGACCATATTCTTTTAATAAAGCTCCTGATTTATATACTGATACCGTGCTTTCCATACAATGGCTATCCTTCATTCACATTTACCTGCAACACTTTCATTACTCTCAGTTGTAACAACCTACACTGCCCAGGAGAAGCAGTCTTTGTCGGCTCTGAGGGATTCTAACAGATTCTAATTTGTGTGGTGGGTCTCCAAACTCTGCATCCTGCTGCACACAAGTCACAGCAATACAACAAAGAACGAGCCACTTGCTGTGTAGAAAGTTTAAAGTACGTCAAATACATACTGGCTTCCAGAGGTCCTTGTCCCTGTCTCTCTAGCCTTTGGAGGTGATATGCTATTTTCTGGGGTAACACAGCCCATGTTAGAGGAATTCCTCAGTGGAAGTTAAAAATAGTAGTTATCAGTTTACTTTGCTTTTTTAAAATAGGATTTTTGTTCCTTTGAACACTTTTTAAAGGAAAAAATCAGAGAGTAATTTTGGAAACAAGGAGGTTTTTTCCAGTCTGGAAAGAGAAAGAAACAAGAAGAAAAGGAATGGCATTACATGTAAAAGGGTACTGGAGCCCTACCCCCAGGATTTCTGACAAGATGATGAAGTTTGTGTTGCTATGAATAGTTGTACATTTTCTCCTGCAGAAGCAATAAAAATCAGCATGCTATAAAACATAATGCGACTTCCACAGAAATTGGAGACCCAAAACTGGTAGACACGAACACAACAGAACCAAACCAAGCAACAATTTCATCTAATTTAGAAAGCATGACAGCTCATTAAGAGTTAAATATCATTTTAAAGCAAGAGTATCTGTAATCATGATGTCCCTTGCTTATTTTCCAGGGTTTAAATTCCGGTATTTCAGCAGCCCCAATCACCACAAGCGACTCCAGACGTGCAGGAAGGGTTTGAGACTCTGGTTGTCTCTGAACTGACCACGGAGCCTCAACTGCTTTATCTCCTAACAGTTAGGACACTACCTAAACATGGGGATCTGACATAAGGGTGCCTGATTAAAAACCCTAAATCTACTTCCCAACTCTAATATTTGTCAATTTTAGGTCTTACACATTAGGCTATCGTTCTGTGATATTTTGGATAAACAGTTGATGTTTTTTTAAGCTGCTTGCCCAGAACATCAGGAAATTTCTGAAACAGTATTTTCATTTCCTTCTAAGCTTATTAAAACTGCAAGTAAATATTTTATTCAGAACCTATTCTTGTATAACACATTAGGCATTAAGCTGCTCAAAGATGCCAAGTGACATCACAAGTTAATTTTTTCCAACATCAAAATTTCCATGGAAGCATACATGGTCCCTACCAGGTGGGATCTCAGAAGGAACCCATCCCTGCTCATCTGATTTCTCATTTTGAAAGAGCTAAAACGTGTCGTATTGAAGTTCTACGGCATAATCTGATGCAGCTGTTGCATTTGGTTATGCTGTATCAGACCATTTAATTCATTTTATGGACTGATGGAACATACACAGAGACAGAACTTTAACAAGTAAGTGTAAAAGTTCATTCTGAATACACAGAACAGTAAAAGAAATCCAGAAAGGTGTCGCATCCATGGTCAGAAAGTGAACTGTGCTGCAGAGAGTTTGGCTTTGAAAGATTCATTTACGCATTAATGTATTTCAGGGGAAAAATGTGCTACTGTGGGGAAAGCCCCCAGCCATTCATTACTTCAGTAACTGTACAGGGTCTTTCAAAACTACCAGGAACTAAAGTGTATTTCACCTTTTTAGCCTATGAAGTAGCTATTATATACTGTGAAAACAGTAAAATACTCGACTTGTACCATGGTTTCATCCTTTACCATATGCCATGAGAGCACCTCCTCTGCATCTGAAACACTAAACATAAAAACATTGAAAAATTATTTCAGAGATGCATGTGAAGAGGCTTCAGGCTTCACACAATTAGTTGGCTTACACTGGTCAAGTTCAAAACCGCATACAGACCTGTTTCCCATGTGTTTACCATTACTCACATGAAAATTTAACCTAATGAACTTCCAGCTCTGAGCTGTGTTTAAGTGATTAATATTTTAAACGTCTGAAGTTACCAAAGAAAAATACACAATTAGCTCTAGAGAAAAGTGATACTTTTTCCTACCTTTTTTTTTTTTTTTTTAAGCAGATTTATACCTTCAGCAGGGAAATATTAACTTTCAACCAAATTCTGTTTCTGAAAAAGAAAATTCACTAGTAGGTGCCAAAATACTAATATATACTAGCAGTGCAACACACAGAAATAAATTTTTAAATGTCAACATTCCCAAACGTTTATGTATTCCCTCCATTTGTATAGGGTAAGAAGTGATTCTCTGTACGCATTACAAAGCGTTTTCATCCCCTCCCAGAAGCAGGGCTTGCAATACAACTGTCACCCTAACAATAAACCCAAAACAACTCTACCTCATAATCAAAAATGGAACATTTGACCCATAAAACCCCTGACTGCGCAAGCAGAGTGGTTTGAAGTTTGTAACCCATGCTCCTGGTGAAGCCAAAACCACAGACCCACTACCCCGAGGCTGAGCAGACATTACTGGCAGCAGTATGCAGAAATGACTTGACACAAAAGTCACCTTATCATTTGTAGAATTTGCAGGAAGAGCATGAAAATCAGCTTTCTCTGGTTTTACTTCCTCTTCGTAGCTACACAAAGGCCACTGTACAAGGCCTTGTACAGCTGCTAATAGTCATTTGGAAAGGAAAGCCAGATCAGCAGTGGAGATAAGAGTGACCTGCTTGACAAAGCAAGTAAAACATGAAAAATGAGGGGATTTTCCTGGTTTAAGTACTACCTTTGTTTATAATCTCAAGTATTTAAAAAAGGTAAAAAAAATTCAGGTCTCTAAACATTCTTTAACTTTATCACTGCGTTTTAATTCTTTACACAGAAAGAAATACATTATTTTATTTAAAAGGTGAATGAAACTCAGCGTGGTATTTACTGTGATTATACACCTGATGCTTCAGTGTTGGATAAAAACATTCTCAAAGATATAAAATAATGTGATAGCAATTTTAAATATAGACCTCAAAAGGTAAGGACACCCTTGCAGAGCAAACAGCATTATAGGCTTTCCTTGCAAATTCAACATTACTCGACTATGTAATTTTTAATGTTTAATACCACTATCTTAAGCTCATCTCCTGCCTAACACTCGGGACCACAAACAGTGTTAGACCTGTGTGTATTTCTCAAGTCTATGATATCTGTGTATATATATACACATTTGAGAAATGTGTGTATATATGAACAGGTGTATTTATAGTACCTTAAAAAAATATACATCTTTGTATACATATTTAAAGCTAACAGAGGACAAGACAGGCTTATTCTAAGCCAAATCCCCAAATTTACATAAATATTTTTGAAAATGCTATCACTCTCTCTCTCCTAACTTCTCTTCCATGAAAGCATTCTGCAAGCACCCTGTCTGTTCCATAACTTTTTGCATTTAATTGCAGCGAATACAGAACTAAGCAGTCAAGTTCAGAAGCAAAGTATAATAAACACATCATCTAAGCAGAATGTTGCTTTTGAGAAATTATCTGTTACAACTTTCACACTAAATCCAACAGCTAAATTTTAAGGCTTTCTGCTCAAACCAGAAATCCGTTCTTTGAGGCTCATCCAATGGAACCTAACTTCAAGTAACAGATCCCAAAACCTTCTCTACACATGTGCAAGCACGGCAAACCCATCGGTTTAGGCAGCTTAGAGCATAACTAAAGCTTTTGCACAGCTTAATTTAATTATTTTCTGTTTGATACTCTCTTCCCAGGCATCACACTTGCTTCAAAATGATGATATTTAAGTGGACTTTGGGCGTTCTCTTGTTCCTGCTGCTGTCTATCGGGCGCTGTACAGAACAATCCACGCCTAATAAACCATCCCAACGGAGGCACCCTCGGTCGACAGAAGGTGGAGAGGAAGGGAAGAAATGTGGTTACACATTCTTGGTCCCAGAACAAAAGATCACAGGGCCAATTTGTGTGAATACTAATGCACCAAGTACTGGTAACAGAAAAGACGAAGTCACAAGAATGGACATAGAGAACTTGAAGGATGTCCTCTCCAAGCAAAAGCGGGAGATTGACATTCTGCAGTTGGTAGTGGATGTGGATGGAAACATTGTGAATGAAGTAAAATTACTGAGGAAAGAAAGTCGTAACATGAACTCTCGGGTCACCCAACTCTACATGCAACTTCTGCATGAGATAATTCGAAAGCGCGATAACTCACTTGAGCTTTCCCAACTGGAAAACAAAGTCCTTAATGTCACAACAGAAATGTTGAAGATGGCAACAAAATACAAGGAGCTTGAAGTAAAATACGCAGCACTAACTGATCTTGTAAATAATCAGTCTGTGACTATCTCGCTGCTGGAAGAGCAGTGCTTGAGAATCTTCTCACGACAGGACACCCATGGGTCTCCACCTCTTGTCCAAGTCGTGCCACAGCACATTCCCAACAGCCAGCCATACACCCCTGTTCTTCTAGGAGGGAATGAGATACAGAGAGACCCAGGTTACCCTAGAGACAGAGATGTGAGGCCACCACCTGATCCAGCAACTTCCCCTACAAAGAGTCCTTTCAGAGTACCACCACTGGCTTTAATTAATGAGGGTGAGTTACCTATCGCTACTTATCTACCCTGAGCAATGAAATAATTGAAGTATCTGGTACTACTTTTACTGATTTTTCTCTCCCCAACTCCCCTAAGAAAAGTTTTAGTTTGCCAAAGAGTCTAATTCTTCAGCTCTGGCTGCATAAGATGAATCTGTTGAAGTAGGCAGTACTCAAATTCTGAAGAATTTATACCTCTGAGTCACAAAATATTGGGGTTTGTCTCCAGCTGTGGGATAATTCAGTATTAGCACATACTGTCTATTATTTAGCCTTGCTTCTTTGAAGATGTCTACTAGCTACAAGTTACAGTAGCCAGCAATGGTAAGAGAAGCTAATTAATCTTAAATAAATGGAATAGTTTTAAGTAGCTGTCCTTAATACTTACACATAAATATTAGTTAGTCCTGCCAGAAGAACTTCAATCCTCCTATTCTGAGCTGCTCTAAAAAAACCCCACCTAAATCCACCATCAGAGTTGTGCAATAAGTCTCTAAGTGTTTGTTTTAAACATTCAAGAGAGAAAGATACGTTTGAAAGGATAATTGAATTGAGGCTAGATCCAGTTAGAAACACTCAGCTTTGGAAACTTAAAATGAGTAACTACAGCCCCAGTAATCTAATGTCAGTAGGGGAGGGTAAGTTAAACAAACACAAGATTATGAAAATGAAGATGTGATGCAGTTTCCTGAATTTATGTGCTGCATACTTTAGGTCATCAGATAAATTCATTTGTCACTAGAAAGAAAACTAGTGAGAAGAAAACCAATTACATTGGAGTTGCCCTCAATTCTATCATGATCCTCACTTCTACATTAAAATTTTGAGAAAACCACGACTAAGAAGTTAAGGATTTGGTAAAACCAAGTTTTTCTCAGATATCCATTCAAGCACTTGCTTTCAGTTTACACACACTTGCAGAGCAAGAGGATTTTGCTGGGTCAGGTTTTATTGTATTTGGGCTGTCAGGTTGGGTGTTCTTAGTTTTGGTTTGGATTTTTTTTTCTTTTTTCAAATTGCTTCTAGTCACAGCTCGAAGTTCATCTTGGTTCCCAGGATGATGACAAGCATTTATTTGTGACTGTTCTACCGCATTACAAACAACTAACTGCTTATGTAAAGAACAACAATTTTTATTTGGGGTCTTCAGAAAATCCAGGCACAAATCCAAGTAAAATGCCAGATCTCATGAACATTTAAATTGCACATCACAACAGAAACAGCTAATACAAAAGCATTACATCTGGTCAGACAACAAAAGCTTCATTCTAAGATAGAGACTTTCTGTCTCCCAAAAAACTTCAAGGTTTTGTTATAAATGCCTTTTTCTCTCTCAATATATGCCTGCTGTACCTACAAAATGAAACAATAGCACTAAACATTTCCCACTAAATTATCTGCCATGGTTTTCACCAGTGGGTCCTTTACCCCCAGAAGTTCTTGCAAGGGACCACAAAGAAACATTTAAAGTTTATTTCAACATTATTTAACTTCTTTTATTTAATAATAGGTTCTTGAGTTTGAGCTTTAAGTATTTCTTGCAATGCCTTGGGAAAATGAGGGCTGAGAATTGCTACATCTGATAGATCAAACCCAAAACTTCTAAACCTCAGCGCCGTGCCCAGCTACCTGATTTTTAAATTAAGGTAAACATATTTAATGGTGCACAGAACAAAATTGTCTGTCATGAGAAAATTGACCTTTCCAATTGAAAGATGACTATTTAGAATGCATAAAGGTATCAAAAGAGACCAATGAAACCCACACAGTCTTGGCTATGACAGAAGGAATATCTGAAGAAACAAGGAGGAGCTTTCTCCTACCGTACCTGAAGAAGTCGTACGTAACTACTTGCACACAGCAGCTGTTTATAGAAGGGTTAATCTGCATCTTTATATTGTGACTGGAGAGTAATATTCAAAATGTGTAGGGAACAGAAGGATGAGATTGCATTTGCTGAGGAGCATTTTGGTTAATTTGCATAAAAATTGCTCTGAAACTTGAAGAGTAGTATTGCCGTGAATGACAGTTTTCACAATTATCTTAACCCTCGGAACACAAGCGTTGCCAAAATTTACTGCCACTGTGTCTCAAAAAGTAGCTTCAAGCAGACAGAGTACTAGAAAAATCACACATACCACCCCTCACTCTGCTGCTAATACCTCTCAGTGAACAATGCCACTATTTAATATATATGTCCAAACTTATTTCGGAATTTTCCCCTGCTATTGCCCACAAAGTGCTCAGGATGAAGCTTACAGAGACACAGCATCTATATCCTCCCCTCAAGGTAACATTTAGCATCTTCAAATAGGTTTCAGTCATCATTTTATTAAGCTTCCAACTGAAAATACTTCACTTTCCTTCTCTACTAATTTCTAAAAGAATATGTTCTATACTAAATGGTATATCAAAACACAATTTTAGAAGTGAAATACTTTACAGATATTTTCAAAGTATTTCTGACTTGCAACTGTGTCAGCAACTTAGTGTAGTCAGACTGTAAGAAAAGACTTAGATACGTACGAGATACTTCCTAGCTAAGATTTTAAACAGAACACTTATGGCTGGTTTTTTTTCATTATCCAGAGCCCCTATTCACATCAGCACTGTGGGAAACCTTACACTGTTTCACAAATCTCAGCATTTCCACTGAACAGGAAATGGATTAGTCCTTATACTGTGACCTGAAAATTAGTTACACATAACAAAGAATTTTTTTCTTAAAAAAAGGTTCAAGGCTATACGCCAAAAAAAAAAAAGATTTGATTTGATGGATTTTCTTACACTCAAAGCAGGAGTCTGTTACCTCTACTACAACATTAATTAATGATAAGCATATAGGCAAACCTGAGTATCAAAAAGCAAATTAAATTGCACCGTGTGACCTTGATGCCAGCTGAAATTCCAAAGCAATCAATGGGTATTGTATAAACAGACCAGTACAATTTGGTCTGTTTTAAAAAGCTACTTAAGATCACTCCAAGCATCTGCACAGGTCTTTCATGGGAAAATGAGTCTTCATCCAGTGGAAACCATATGAAATAATGCACAGCGGATCTAACTGATCTGTTCTTAATATTCAGTGAACATCACAAAAATACTAGTTGTCTGTTTACACTTCTTGCAATAACTGCTTTACAATAATACTTCTAGAACAATTTCCCTGTTCAGTTCTACAGCAACCAAATTTATTTTAGACAGTCTGAGGAAAAGGAGTAAGACCCAGCTTAGACAAGGAAATTATCTATCCTGAACAATGTGCCAAACCTATGTGGGAATTTTAGTTGTGAACACAAGAAAAAGCTCTCAGACACCAGAGCTACAGTATTTTTCTCAAGCCACTACAAGAATGCCATAAGAATGACCAAAACCTTGGCAAATACTGACAACAGCACTTACAATGACAGTTCAACATCTGCAGCATTCTGGCTAGCACTGTGCCACAGCGTGAAGCTCCAAGCAGTCACCTTCATTAGATATGCAAGCTTTTTGCAGTCCAATATGAAATGGTTCATGGATTTCTTACAGACTTAGCTGAATGGAAATTAATACATTAAAACCTAAGAGCAACTTTCAATTTACTTTTGTCATCCAGCCTTAATGTGCAGTGAAGGTCACTTGCTCAGCCTCTAGTTTTGATTACACAACCACAACAACTGTCTTCTACACTTCTTTGCAAATTACCATCTTCAGTGACTGACAAACTTTCTCTGAGAAAATGAGCCTTCTAAAGAGAGGAAAGATGTAGGCAATTTATTTTCAGGTTTACAGAGTATGAGCTTTCAAATACATTCAGGGCATCCACCACTAACTATCCATCAGAACATATCTGGCTCTGAATGAACTGAAACAGTCCAATGGAAACATAAATCCTTATCTAAAAATTAGAAAATAAAATAAAAGTATTGCCAAAAACTGAAAGGCAAACTATGCAAAGTTTTCAGAGATATACGGGCTGTGTGCTTCTGACAGAATAACCAGATGCTCTTCTGCAAGTAGTTGTAAAAAATCACTACGTGTAAAATTCACATGGTCTAAAAGAGAGCTCTCAAGCAGCCCTGAAAACAAGTATGCAAGCCCTTGTAGCTGCTCCAAAGTCCTCCTCCCCTGCCTGCATATTTTCTTCATCAGTGTCCACTTACATGTATCACACCTGGATGAGACATGAAATGTAGATTCCTCTCCACAGCTAACAGGCTGATCCCAGAGCTGGGTAAGTACATAAAGGCAAATAAAAGTTATACACATAAGAACACTCCTTCGCCAAATCCCAGTAAATGTTTCTTACAGCAACTCTCAAACTATTTATGTATTCAGGGGTGTGTGGGGGTTGTCTGGGTGCCCAGGCTTTGTTTTCTGTTAAACTTCCACAAGTTTCAAAGAGGCACAATAGGCCAATGATATAAATAAGTGGATGTCCACCTTTTGTAAAGGTGGTACAGGAAAAAATAGTTAATGCAAACCATATGGAGCTTCTCAAGGACCAAGAGTCAGTACATACATCTTTGACACAGTAGGCAAAGGTGAAAATTGGGTGTTGGTAACCAGAGTCTATTATTTGTTTAACAAAATGAAGATTTTCATTATTTACACATACACAATTGACCTAAGACAGCAACTTCTTACACTATTTTCCACAGTAGTTTTACCTTAATTGAATTACAGACTTCCCACTACCATTCCCAAACTATTCTTGAACAATGTGCGTGGCAGAGACAAGCTTGAACACTCACAGTATTTCTCTTCTAAAAGGTCCATTCAGAGACTGCCAGCAAGCCAAGGAAGCTGGGCACTCCAACAGCGGGATTTATATGATCAAACCTGAAAATAGTAACGAGCCGATGCAACTATGGTGTGAGAACAGCCTGGACCCTGGAGGATGGGCAGTTATTCAGAAGAGGACAGATGGATCTGTCAATTTTTTCAGGAACTGGGATAGTTACAAGGTAAATTCTGGAACGCAGAAAATCAGCTGCTTCATTTCCCTGTGGCAGTGACATTATCTATCACAATCAAGACTGTGTGAACGTTTCCAGCGCAATTCTTCATTGCAAATGGTTGTACGAGTGATTAACACTGAGGAGGAGATGGAAATGGACAGCTGCATTATTATTAGATAGGGAATTTTATGAAGATAGATAATTAAAAAGAGCAGCTGTCCCTCAGAGGGAAGTGTATTTCAGCGGGAACATCCTATTTCACTCCATGCAGTACTTTGAATGGCACAAACAAAAAAGGGGTTATCCAAAGTAGCCTGCATTTGTAATGCAGGGCACCAGTGGGCAGGCATGTTATTCTAGACAGGGAGTGGGAAGTCATTCAGCACCAAGACCTAACTGAACACACGATTTGTATTAACACATTGAGAACTATAGCAAGTAATTAATTATCTCAGCCAGAGGAATTATTAATTTAAACACAGTTAATAGATTCAGAGGATCAAGGCCTCAAAAACATCCGTAATGATGAATTACGGGAAATAACCTCTACCTTTGAAATCTGGTTAGATACCTGAAGATGTAGGGCTGGTGGAGAGAAACACATTCTCATGTGTTATTGTGACATTATGCACTAGGAGGCATAATGCCTAGGATGCCAAACACACACTCCTCTGGAATGATTACATGCTAGACAGGAAATCTGAAAATCCACTTGGGTGCGTTTTTATAATACTATTAATTAATGTTAACAATATAGTATGACGGCGTCATGCAGGACACCAGTATTCCCCTATGATGCTGTGCTCACTTTAAACAGAGTTACAAATGCCACACACACTGTAGCTGAAGAGAGACAAGCCATATGTCAGTCTATCAGTAATCTGAAAATAACTCCAAGGACAATCAAGAAAATGACAAGAGATTACTATGAGGATTTTCACATTTTTCTTTCTTGGAATGTAATGATTCAAATGTTAATCATTCCTTAGTAGTAGTTATTCAAAATGCAGGTGGTTGGGTTTTGGTTAAGTTTTGGGTTTTAATAAGGCAGTTGTGGAGTGCCTTCAAGTAACCACACACATTTTGAACCTAATACAGAGAAAACCCAGAATAGTATATAACTAGTGTCTAATTATGGCTCAAGCTTGGGCAAGTTTGCCCCCCCCCCCCCCCCAAGAGACTTTGCATGAAACTGCAGTGGCTGAAAACAGTATTTCTATTACCTAACTTTATGTACTTCAAGGGTTTTAACTAAACCAGTCACCCCTGTGACTGGGCTTTACTAAAGCCTGCACCACTCACAACAGATGTCTCCCATGCCTACATTTCTACTTCTCCTGGTCTGTGTGGCCACACAGATACAGCTGATGCAAGGGAAGCGCTGCAAACGTGGCCACGAGCCAGGAGAAAAGCATTGCTACCATTTTTGGCAGCAGCATGATGCTAGATGGACTTCAGCCACTTGTGAAACTGCAGCTTGAGTTGGGAACCCTGAGTGTTTGCATACTGGAAAGAGACTTCCCTGGAAAGTGATTTGAAGTAGGACATCAACTGTAGGTCCTACATAATCACCAGCCTGAGGAGGGTGGGAAGACCTCAA
Source organism: Heliornis fulica (assembly GCA_013399135.1). Lineage (NCBI taxonomy): Eukaryota > Metazoa > Chordata > Aves > Gruiformes > Heliornithidae > Heliornis > Heliornis fulica. Next base: position 349,952 of record VXBZ01001602.1, on the reverse strand, counting down.
ACTAGGAATCATAACTACAGTGAGTAGTTACAATGAGTCATGTACCTACCTTAGCTGCAACACCACATTTGAATACTGATTTACAGGAGACAGCAGATATGAACTATTGCTTCATAGCTACCATACTGGTAGTCTGTGATTGGAAGGAAAGGTGTCTTGATATTTAATTTCTAATATATCTAGTAAAGAACACAGACAAATTATGTGATTAAAAAACAAACCAGGTGTATTAAAAAGGCAACAAAAAGTTATTTACCTTGAACACACCAAGACTGTTTACCCAGAAATACCTTTTCCAACTTGGAAATATGTCCCCTTAAATTTCATTATTTATACATTCTTACAGAATCCCCTGACTTTATCAAGAAATATATTGATTCAATTTCTCTAGTCTCTCTCCATTTACCTCAGAAAGACGAGGGCAGCACAGAAAACAGATAGCTTTGCCACTTTGATTCTGGTAGCACCTCATGCAGCCAGCAGTCCAGCTGGCCAAGCATGGCAAAATAAAGCATTTCAATTCAAGGGCTGAGCACTCATTCAGATATTTAAAGGTTTTTGGTATCCCAGTTCCACTGGTTTAAAATATTCCTACTGATGAGCTGTTTGACAAACAAGAAAAACTAAGTTAACATCACCTTCTGATCTCCTTTTGTGCAGAAAGGATTTGGAAACATTGATGGAGAATACTGGCTGGGACTAGAAAATATTTACATGCTCACCAATCAGGATAATTACAGACTACTGATTGAGTTAGAGGACTGGAGCAATAAGAAGGTATATGCAGAATACAGCAGTTTCCGCCTGGAGCCCGAGAGCGAATTCTACAAGCTACGCTTGGGAACGTACCAAGGAAACGCAGGCGATTCCATGATATGGCACAACGGGAAGCAATTTACAACACTGGACAGAGACAGGGACATGTATTCAGGTAAGGAAGCCAGTATGTATGTGAAAAGTGAACACAAGAGGTTGCATTTGTGATATCAACCTTAAAAACAGAACAGAGTGGAAAAAAAAAAGTAAATTCTGACAACTCTATTGAAAGTTGCTTCCAATCAATAGTGGTCAAAATCCTGTTGACAGGGCCCCCTTCCAGCCCCTGCACCATTTAGAAACATGAATACTGTTATCCTCACGGCAGGCACACTTGAGTAAGCTTTCCATTTAGCTCTGACATCCTTACAACTTCCATGTGACCCTGCAGTCAGAATACCTGTCCAGGTTCTCCCTCAAGAGTAGTGCTGTGGTCACATAATCACCCTGAGCTAAACCCTTTGAAAGACCCGCTATCACTCACAGCATTAGCACCAGTGCTTGAGAAACAGGCAGCTCACAGTTTCCTTCTCCTTAAAACATACTTCCTAGTTCATCTCCACGCTTAGCCTCCAGCCTTCACCTGTAATGCCTTAGCAGTGAATGAAAGGTTGAGGAGTGTAATACTTAAACTACTTTTCATCAGCTGTCAATAACCATAAAGCTGGATAAATCCTGCAAACTTTTAAACCAGCCTGTAACAGTAAATACACAACTCTTGGTGGACCCGTGGCCCTGCGCTGCTTGGGACCGTATCCACGCACATTGCTTCCATCAAACTATTTCTAAACAGCACATTATCCAAGTGCTTTGGACATTAGCTCACTGACTAGCACTGCTGGTAGCAAGAGAAGAGTTGATCTCCTTAGTTTTCAGCTGTCACATTAAATACTGTGTCAATAATTGCCCTTCCAGGCAATGGCTGCTGTTACCACATTATTTACCACTTCAGTGAGGAGCAGCAATTGGTATGACCACAACAGGCTGTGAAGTACTTCCAAGTTCCCTCTGAAAATAAAGCCAGAACATGAATGCATTTAATAACCTCCATTTCTGCTGTTTAACACTGAAGCTCACCCGTTTCCCTCTGTCCTGCAGGAAACTGTGCTCATTTTCACAAAGGCGGCTGGTGGTACAACGCGTGCGCCCACTCGAACCTTAACGGCGTGTGGTACAGAGGTGGGCACTACCGGAGCAAGTACCAGGATGGAATCTTTTGGGCAGAGTACCGGGGAGGGTCCTACTCCTTGAAAGCAGTTCAAATGATGATCAGACCTATAGACTGAGGAGGAAAACCCCATGGTGCTCAAGTGAACATGTAGAAACTTCTCAGCGCTCGAGTTCCATAAAAATAAAACATTACTTCTTAATCATTATTTTGCACAGTCTGTCCCTGCAAAAAAGCAGGTCTACAGTTTTTCTGCCTTTTTTACTTTACCTTCTTGTGTTCCCCTTTCCTTTTTTTTCAAACCCTTTCTACTGTGACAGACGGTGTTTTTTTAAACACACATTCACAAAAGCAGATGTTTGTGCTTGCAAAGCATACTTATCTTTGTTCAAATCTAACATACTTTATGTAAACAGTCATTAAAGCTGGTAAAATTCCAGATATAGGACAAGATATAAGCTTTTTTTCACTTAAAAAGCTTACAGTTTTTTCGGGTCAGCTCAACCCATCCATGTAAATATGTGAAATGACATTGTCTTGCTTTAATGTGAAAATTGATTCGTTATTTAACACTTTATTTAAAAATGTTTGTATTACTTTCAATGAAAATCTGACTTGACATGACTGTTTAGGATTTCCTCCCAGAAGGTACACAAAAGCCAGAAGACATTCTAGCTTTGCTAGCGGAGTGCTTTTTGCAGCAATTAATTCTTTCAAAATGAAGTGGTGACTTAAATAGAATATGGTGTAGAGAATTCCTTAGGGCCTGCATATCCTACCTTCTGTAAAAGACTTAGGCAGAATGTTCCTAACATAAGAAAAAATAAATAATGGTATGAAATTATTGATAATCTTAAGACAAACCAATTGCTCAGTATTTTTTTGTTTTTACTTTCAACCTCTATACTCAAAACTTCCTAATTAAACAAAAGTATTTCTTGATACTTTGAGCTTCAATAGCAAAACAAAGAGTCCCAATATTAAAACTGTGACTTGACACTCGGAGACCCCCTCCCCTACTCCAATTAGGGGTGACAAGGTCTGAATAAGTGCTCACACACACTAATTTAGGCAAGGACCAAGCTACTGAATGTCAGATGTTTCCTCCAATACAGCTTTCATCAGCTCTGAGGGTATTCTTCCTGCCACCCTAAACTTGGACTGCTCTTGTGACATATACATTTCCCTTCCTCTTCCCATACACAAGTTCTGATACTGTCTATATTAATTTTTCTACCTTCTAGATAACACAATAAATTCAATAGAAATCTGGTATTTAAGAAAAGTATTAGAAACTATTTTCTAACTTTTCACAAAAGCCATACAAAACAAGACACATCAGAAATCAGAAACAACAATGTTCAATTCCAGTACCGTACTCGCCAAAACTAAAGTCTTCTTCTATGTATCAGTTACTTAACAATCATACTTGGCCACACAGCATACCTAACTTAGTATTGCACAATACTTAAATATGCTGTTCTAAACAGCAACTAATATATCTGTTTGGCACCTCCTATGTGCCCCCAGGGTTTTAAGGAATTGCCCTCTATTTGAAATAAGAAACCTTAACAGCTAAAAGAATAACCTAACATTATGTTAAATGAGTCAGTATGTTAAAGCTAGACAATACAAACTGCTATGCAAAGCCCCATTTGTAATTCAGTGAAAACAGGATGATGCTTTCAAAACACATTCTGATCATGTACAGCTGCAAGGGTTGTAGTCAAACCTTTTCTGGTCAGAAAGCAAAGCCCAGAAGTTTCCACGGTATTTAACTGGGGTTGTTGGGGATGGGTGAGTAGGTGGGGAAATCAGTCTCAGCACCTTCTGTTCCCAAATCCCAAGAATTTTAACTGACACAAAGGTTTCAGGTGACAATTCTGAAACTGTTCTTCATACAGTGACTATGTTACAAATGTCTGAGACCTCACTGAGCATTCTAGAAATGCTTTTTAATTGCAAACACATAAAATTCAGACTCTATAACCCATTCTTCTCTCCTCTTGAAGCTTAATACAACAACAGCTCAGGTAAATTTGAAAATACCCTCAAAATTGTTCATTAATTAACACCCCTGAAGCTTTAGGTCATTCAACCATAGATTTCCTCTCCATGGAAGAGAGGTCTTACCTTACCAAAAGAATCTCTTGTCTGCTACAAAAACCAGGTTTGCTTATCAGGTGATAAGCCAGGGAAAGGTGTAGTTTGCAGAAATATCTAAGGAGCTGGTTTGCACTCAGCCTCTACATTGAATCTTTAATATTACACATCTAAAAAGTGAGACTACCCAGATTCAAAGCTGCAGGATGATAACTGATTTCTTAACATACTCAGAAAGCTCAGGCCATACAAATGCTGAGCTCTGATTTTAAGCTGATGATTTAAGATTACAAGGGCAGGAAGCACAGCATCCGTTTTCCAGATTGGTTTGTACTCTGTACAATATTATACTACTACCAAACACTTGTAACTAGCAGACCTTAGCTTTTGGGTTGAATTTTCTAAGCAGAGTAAGTGACCAGGAGCAAAATGCTCACACAGTTTTTTAGAAGCTTTTCAGAAGAGGCTGTAGCATCCCTCAAGCCGACTGCACTGAACGTAAAGAAAGAGATTGTCAGGACACAGCTTTCACCATCACCATACTATCAGTTCAAATTTAGCCAAGCAGACCTTGAAAAAGTTTAACCTGTACTAAATCTAAAACGTGTTCTCTACATATATTTCCAAAGTCTGTTACAAGCTTTATCACAGAAGTAGGTGAATATTCATCAGATGAATACTTCAATGACCTGTTTTCAGCCTCTCTGTTTCTGGATATAATTCTTGAAAGAGACTATAAGAAAATATTTTACAAGATTATTTCACTGCTTAGTTAAATAAAAACCTTACTTTTCAAGGTATGGCTCAATTTTTCATTGTGCAATCCCAAATTAATCAGAACTCCACACTAAGACACTCTCTGAGAACGGGTTTTTATTCCAAGGTGAAATAGAACATCCCAGCTACAGCTCCCATTTGCTATGGCTGTTTTAGGCAGGCGCTACAACTGTGATGACATATCCTGCATCACTTGGTGAGAGCCTAACACTGAACATTCTTAGTGGTGTTGCACAGCTCTTGGCACTCAAAATTAAGGTAGTGAGCCCACTGACCATAAACCAATCCGTATCTGTGGCACCATTCCCACTGCAAACACTACACAGAAACAGCATTTCAGCTTCATCTTCTAATGCCAGGAGAGTCATGAAAAACACTCCCGTGTTCAATATGTGATTGCACAAGGGTAAACCTTATCACCTCTGAAGGGTTAAAGATTCATCCTTCAAACTGCAGCTGAAATTCCTTTATATACTCCCTTCACCTATGACCATCCAAAAGAGGATCCTTCCCGACTAATGCTGATATTTCTCTGCAGAGGATTTGCAATGGCAAATGTTACTGTGGCAGGCTTGATCCTCTGCACTCTTCTGAGCATTTTAGGGGAGCACAGCAACCTGCAGGTCTCTGCACCCACAGCAAAGAAAGCCCCAGCCCACCCCTTTTACCATAAAAAGAAACACCTTATGATTTATCCCCCTCTATGGCACATGCCATGATCACAATTTTACACTGCAAGGTTTTAGGAAGAATTTTCTACACATTTTAAACCAGGAACAGCACTACTCCCACACATGATATTATACCAGAAGAAACAGCAAAAAAAGATCCTTTCAGGAATTATAACCTTCAGCTGGTAAACTTAAAACAGTACAACGAGCAACTTAAGTTCTTCTGTTCCATATGACTCTTAACATTAGTCAAAATGCCTTGAGAAGGAAATTCTGGAAATAATACTTCTACAAACCTACCCGGGTCTTAGGGGAGATTAAAGCTTTGATCAAATGAGAAAAACTGGACTCAATAGCCAATCTTCCAACATAGATCCAGATCTATTGCAACTGTAGTTTCAAGGAAAATTTGTTCTTTTGTCACTTATTTAAACCTCAAAAAATAATTTTAGAGAGAGTGCAGAGGCATTTGCTATTCCTTTGGAGAATTAAAAAAGGCTTGAGTACATTCCTCATGTCATTAGTAGGAATTGGTATCACATGAATCAGGTCACACCACATTCTTTAACTACAGCAGGTCACAGCAAAGAGCATTTCTTCCTTTCTAAGTGGAAGAGAAATACACTTTTCACTTCAGCAAACTATCAAATCACACCCAAGGCTTACTTGAATGCAAAATTAGACAAGTCTTTAATGTATTGAGGAAGAAGACATCTGTAACTGAACAAAACTTAAAACCACTGTTTTCCAATGTTTCACCTGTTGGTAGGTTTTGGTTAGTAACACCCTTGCAGTAGTAAGGCAGCATTTGTGAAGTGTCAGGGAACACACCAAAGCATTAAGACACCTCTGTTTAGCCATAAGTATCTGAAGGCCATCATGGCAAAGGTCACAGTGTAATGAAATTTTAACAACCCCAACAGCAGGTTGGCTTGAGACTTTTATAATCAGCAAGTCCACAACCTGAGCCTGGCTTAACATCTCAAAAATCATGGCACAGAGGTGAAAAGCACCTGGAAAGACAGAAGCTACATTCCAGTACCATATCTACACTAAACAGGTACATGACAGGAAAGCTACAAAATTACCTTTAATCACATTACATTATGCTTGGCTTCTTTTAGACCCCTTTTGATTCAGGCCTAGTTTTAAGAGTTGCCAAACAACAGGGGCCTGTTGAACCTATGCATTTCAGAAGCATCACTCTAGATTCTAACATAATTGATGGTATTGTTGCTCATATTACACCACGGAGCAACTGAAACGGTATTGCAAGACGCACACCGATCAGAGCATAAAAATGACTGAAGATGTTAGTCTTGAAAAAGTCAACAGCCCAGCTGAATAAAGGAAGGATCAAGCTTCAGGAACAAAGATAAGACAATTTAATCAGCCTCAGTGACCACAGGAAGAAATTTTGAATTTGGGCATAGGAGCAACTCATACCTGCAAAATGTATCAGCTAATTATTAGAGAAAAAAGAAAAATAAAATCTGGTAAACATTTCCTTACTTTTAAGTCACTGCTGACATCTTACAATACCAAAGAACAACTGATTTTAAAAAGCAGCACACTGATCTCTTTAGGCAAACTAAACTGAGACATTGAGTAACACTAGATTAGCTTGGCAACAAACCCAATATGCATTAAACACATTTATCTAGTATTCAGATACAGAGAAAGATCAATTATTCCTAATTATTCTATAAAGCTGAGTCAGCTGTAACAACCGATTTCTCTTGTCACCTTTGGATAATTAAATGCAGCAACAGCTCCAGATTCCGGCATGGCCTAAACCCTCGGGCCTGCATTTGTTTATATCAGGGGTTGGTGATTTATACCCTCTCATACATTAGAAGCCATCATTACTATAACAGTGAAGTATTTAGCTCTAAGCCTGCTAGCAGGCATAACACTTTAAGTACTTCTCCAGAAGTCAGGCAGTGTATCTATACAACATATGGGAAAATAATTTCCACGAAAACTGACACTGGATGTAAAACCTGAAGTGTTTGTGAGGTTTAACAGGTATTTTCTTTCTCAAGCTAGGGAAGCTATTTCTTGCCACACTGAGTATCCAGAATCAACTATAGGTTATAGATTCTTTACTGAAGTACTGAAATTGTTTCATGAATGCTTAGAGATGGTGTTTAGTTTGCATAATCACTGGAGAAATACATTTGTCATTAGTGATTCCCCACTAGAAATACTTCAACTTACCTAGATAGGGAATGCAAGGAGTCATCTTCAGGCTGCTGATATAGTCTCTAAGCCTTTTGTAATTATCTTCTTTACTCATAACATACTCCAACTTTTCAAAGGTGGCTTTATCCTTCCGACTCAACAACTGGGGTGGGGGGAGAAAAGGCAAAACCAGATGAGCTTGATTATGATTTCTCTTTCACCTTATAGGCACAGATTCCACTGCTACCCCCCACTGCTGTTATTATTAGTTGGGCTTTTTAATACCACTGCTCCAAAATTACTGCATTTACTCTTTAAGGATGAGTGCTTATGGAGTTTACAAAGAAAAGCAGCTATTTCTGCTTTTAAGTTTAAGCTATACTTTAAAAATAAAACAAAACAAAAAGAAACACAGGTAAAACTTTGGTGTCCTAGAAGATCCTTCTGAAATCCTACAAGCTATTTAAAGACTAACCTAGATAACACATATCAACAATATTTCAAACTAGTAATTTATTCACTAATTATCCATAAGTTAACATTTCTTTATCATATAAACTGAAAAAATTATACTACAGCTTCACAAAAACCCGAGTTAAAAAAAATGTTTTTATTCTTGACTTGAGAGCGCTCTCAACAAATAATTTTCCAAAGAGCAAAGCAGTGCCATTAATACCTGATAAACATCTTAAACTAAACCACAATTTAAAAACAAAGATATAGATACAGACATGAAAAGAGCACAGATTCCATATATTTCTCTTAGGGAAGGCATTATGGACTTGTACACAGGCTGTGTATACTGTGCTGCCAGCTAGCAATTGTACTGGCTCTTCGTATTACAGGAATGTCCACTTCAAATACAAAACTTATGTCACAGATCTCATTCACTGCTCATTCCTTGTGTATCTTATCTGCATTCAGAACCTGAATTTTAAAGAAGGGTTTAAGATATTCTCACTGACACTGTCACAGTAAGCTAAGATACACAACAGTGCAAAAATCACAAGAGTCAGATCACTGAATTTGTACACATGTTCCTTTACCAGTCAGTCAAAGTTCAACCTATATGAACATGATAAAATTGAAATGCCCCTTCTGTAGGGCTCTGAGTTCAGTACTGTAATAACTGCTCTCATAACTTCCATTTCCTATATGCAAGGTAGGGTGGGTAACACCACACCAGAGGGAGCACCAGCTTTCAGAAGAAAATCACTTTTTAACAGTGAATTGTTTCCTGAAACATTCTGATCTCTTTAATTTCAGCAATTACTTTACATCTTCAGCTTTGGTTCCAATATTGAGATGAACAGCATCTCCTGTTCATTAAAACTGCAGACATCTGCCAATTCCAGCACAAGGAAATAGCAGACAGGCATGACTTCTTTCCAACCACCGGAACATGACATTTATCTTTTGAAGTTTGTCTCCTCAAAGATGGTTCCAGTTCAAACAGCCTAGATTAGCTTGCTTTTAATAACATCCTCACATACTGCTGCCATTTGGGGTCTGAAATGCCCTTGCAGTTTTGCAGACAAGACTAAGAATATAGGGATGGTCTAACTTCAGATCTGAATGAAATTCATCGTGCTGTTCTCAAAACACGTGGATTGGCACAACCTTCTTCAAGTCTGAGGTATCATTGCAGGCTCTTTGAATAACACCTCCACAAGCTGATCCTTGCACTCACAGTGCAATTCACATCAGGTCTCACTTCCTGCATTAATACAGAGAAGTGCAGAGAACCTGACAATATCAAAGGTGTTTCTTCAGTTTTGAAGCTGCTTCTGTTTCTAAAGAAATGTTTATAGCTTTGCTTCTTAGGCTCAAAAGACGCAAAGAGCAGTAGAGACAAGCACATCTGCAGAAACAACAAAAGCTCAGGCTGATGGCTTCCCCTAGCAGAGAAGGATTCAGAACCTTCCAGACTGCTCCTTCCTTTGTCAATAGTGTGCCAGCACTGAAGACAATCTTTTGAGATGCAAAAGAAAGGAGAGATGAGGTTTCAGTCTGCTGGCAGAGTGGGGCAAAATCCACTCAATAACTTCAGACATCTGATGCTTACATTGCCCAAAGTCCTAGCTTGTCATCTGCTTTACTCCTTTTGATGCAAAGGAAGTTTAGAATATTCTGTTCTAAGAACTTTCTTGTAAAGGTTCACAGTTCTTTTAAAGTTTTAAGCACAGAGAATCACAGATTAAAAATATGTATTATTCTCCAGAGTTCAGAGGGTGTGCAGGCAATGAGAAGACAAATTTCAGACATATTCAGACATGCTGTTAGAATGCACAAATTCCATTTTTTTAAAGAACATTAGATTACCAAGCACATATTTAATGGCTCCTTTCAACTCCAGATTCCAACCATATAAACCAGCATCTTTTTAGGGACTGAATATACTTGCAGCTATTTTCCTGACTTGAATAATCAAATTGATTGTGGGTTGCTGCAGACTCTCAGAAACAGAGAAGAAATCCTTCCTTACTGAAGGTTGTTGCAGGTTACTGTGCTACAGACTCAAATGAACTAGTGACTCCATGGCTTGGTGGATTCTCTTGTATGTGTCGTCTTACTTTTGATTTACAGAAAGCCAAAGGCTTAGAAGAACTTCAAGAATTTATAAATTGAACTTCCAAGAAAAAGACATCCTAATCAGTTTGCAGTGCACGTTGTTACCTGCAACCTGAACCTGCCAAGGCTCATGAAAGGTGGTGAAAAGCATTGACTTGCTTCACATTGTAGGAGAAATTAAACACCTGCAGAGATGTGGAAGAAGTTACCTAGCATTTCATAGGCTGGAAGAGGAGCAACGTTTAAAAACTGATGCATATGCCAACAGCACACATACAACCTCACAAGTGCAAGCTAGGACTTCTGGTTGGCCCAGTAAGAAAAAGAACCTGGGGACTCCAAGTTTGGTATGGTATCATCATGGTAGGCATTAACATGGTTACAATGATACAAGGTTATAGCTGACATTTGTTTTGAGTCATGCAAACACACAAAACATGTTTGGCATCAGTTAGATAAAAACATCAATTCTTCGACATGTGAAAACTAGAAAAACAGAAGTTCTCCTTGAGGCCATTTTGAAGTATTAGCTTCATTAACATTTCTTTTGAGAGATTGCTGATATTTTTAAACATCTTAATTGTACATTTGCAAAACATGAACATAATACTTGATGAGTATCTCAGCAGGAGTGAATTATGTTCAATCGTAGTAATGTATATCAACTGAACAACGTTATCCTTCAGTTAACAGGGAAAGAAACACTTTTTGTAACAAGCAAAGATGTGTTGACATGTTTCACAAAGTTTTTAGCTCTTTTTAATGGTCTACTTATATGAAACCTTCACACAGGAGGGTTTCAGGCACCTGATTATTTCTATTACACTTGAAAATGTCACATTTCATCTGTTTATACAGCTGGACAACCATACAATGTACAGCTGAATCAAGCACAGTGTTTACTCAGCTCCAAGGTATCAATGAGCTGAAGTAATTCTTAATGTTCTTCTGATGAAAGATACAACTAACATAAAAATAATATTCATTCCAGACAAAAAAAAACCCAACCAGATGTGAAATCAAAGTGTTTCAGTGACAAAACAGTGACAAATCAAAGAACACCACCCTTCCGTAACAGCACAAAAGCAGACCTATAAATACACTGTGTTGTTGTAAGAATTAAAATAATTCTGAAAACTCTTAGTTTACTAAAGTTAGTTATCAAACTACAAACCTCTTCATGACAACTAAATTAAGAGTTTCTTGACATCTGCTCTCCATAGCAAAAACAATAAAAATAAGTTCCTGAAGTAAAAACCCCATAACAATTAAAGTATGACCCACTTTGGCATTCACAATTTTCCAGTGACTAAATACAAAATAGCTTCTGGCCAAATTAGAAGCTTCTGCATTTAGCAGAATCTGCAGGAAACTATTTTTCAAAGGAAAATGTTTTATGCCAGAACGGAAAAAAAAATTCAACAAGAAATGATAGAATTAAGAGGCACTAGAAACATTATGCAAACAGTACAAGAAGATTAAAAATATGTGTAATAGTTACTGCACCCCTGAAAACACACTAGATAACGTTGTATTTCTCTAAGAATAAATGAAAACCCCTCCACTGTCCTGCTGTTCACTTACCGCCCATGTTTTAGTCAGCCTGAAGATGGGAGCACTCTGCAAGCCTGACACAACTGCCATAAGAGCATGGAGATTATTCAGCTCATACAGTTTCTGAGGACAAAAAATATATATAATAGCAATGAACAACATTACAAGTTCTGTCAGTAATAATAATAGAATAAATAAAAATGGAGAAAGGAACTAATCTTGCATGTTCTTAAACAAAGTTAATTACAGTGAACTGCTGTGCACCTATACCACCTTTCTGGTACCTCCTGATTTTTCATTACTGCATCTACAGGGTTTTAGCTTAGACTATACCAGCTCTTTCATACTCCATACATTCTAAAAAAAATAATCTATAGTTGAAAACATCTTGGGACATTTATCAGAAGCATCAGAATTTTTCTGACATTCAAACCCACAAAATTTCTTTTACAGTATTCAACAGAATTTCAAAACTTAGCATGCCAAAAAGTATCATCCAGTTGGGAATGTTGTCATCATGGCAGGACTTAATATTGTAAATGCATTTGGCACTGCAGGTTCACGTATCTATCAAGACTGCATCAAAGCACCCCAAAAATATTGTCACAGGATGAAAGCAAATCAGATAGGTTTAAACAGCCACATTCCTGGAAAGTTTCCCTGACTGAAAAGGAATTTTTGAGCTCTGACCACTAAACTAACTAGTGGACAGGAACTGTGAAATTAAAATTGAGCACAGAAAACATCAGAATACAAATATTTTCTAAAAACTCTATAAAATACTGCACATAATACATTTTCTTACAGATTTCTAATCCCCCTCCACTCTTGCTTCCCCTTCTGAGATAACAGGACAAAAAAAAAAGAAAAAAAAGGTAGACTAATTTGATTCTGAATAAGTACTGGAAATGAGAGGAGACCTTATATTTAGAATGCCAAAAGCAATACAAGGATGGCTTTCTGTCTAATATTTTGGGAGTAGAGCAAATGATTTTCTCTCCCCTTAAGGTTCTGGCAGAAAACTTTCAACTTCTGATAGAATGAAGTCCTCACATGTATTTATGTCAAAATACCACACTTAATGCTTACTGACAGGTCACTCTAGTAGCCATTTCAGTCTGGGTGCCTAGAGTCCTACAATTCAAACATGTGTACTGCCAAACCAGAGTCCTTCCACACCTACTGAAGAAGTACTTCCCTCTCCTATTCTTCTTTTGAGAGGTTTCTTTAGTAACTGTGTGTATCAATATTTTGTGGGAGAGGTGTGTGTGAAGTGGACATTTGTCATATACCACAGACCTGTTGTTCTTCCACATCATACTGCTGCTCTTTGTCCACCTTAAACAATAACTCTTTTTTGCACACACATCCCCCAAACAAGGTAGAGGTCATTGTCCTAAAGGACAGCATAGCTGATTAGAAAAGATACTCTAGAAGCTGTTAGCATCAAAACATAAGTCATAACCGAGCAGGGGAGTCTGGGAACTTCAGGGGAACACAACCATTAAATCCAATTAGTTCATGTATACAGCATTATACAGTATGAGACAGCTTTAGAGGATGGTTAGCCATACAACAGATAGTTGTCAGCACAAAGACTTCACTGTAGAGCAGATTTAGAGCTTCTCTGAAGAAAAGTTAATTAGCACGACCTCTGACACCAAGCTGCCTTGATAATAGCTTCAGCATGAACAGAGAATTCTTGTAACAGCACTAACTGCAGTAACATCACATTAGCAGCCATATATATAAGCAGAGCTAAGACTACAGATTCAGTACATTAACATATATTAAAACCACCCCTCGTATGGTTTCTTGCTTTTTGTAATTGTGAATTTTATAACTCACAGACAAGCCAAAATCAGCTAATTGTTGGAGCACACAACTGTCCAAAACCAGCAGCATTTCAGCAAACGCTGCTCAGGCATGTTCAGGGTGCTAGGCCCAAAATTCAAGTTAAATCATTCAGAAGTAAGATATTACTTCATTAAAAATGTCTGTATCAAGACAAAGAATGCATCTGCAATGGTAATTAACAAAACCCAACTTTTCTGCAGGTTAAGCTAAGATGGTCAGCCACTGTCCAACAGCAAAAATCCTGAAGAACACCCCCCTCCTCACATTACAATGGTGAGGTTTCACTGTGTTTGAAGGGCCAAAGCTCTGCTTCACCTACACGAGTTAAGTTTTGCTGTCCTTTTTCTTAGGGGTGTCAGTCCTAACGGCTTTCACAAAGATATCCCAGGATGAGGGCTCTAAAATGTTGGGGTGCTTTGGTTTTTTTTAGTTCAGATATATATTCAAAACAGTATTTATTAAGTTGATGTTATTCATGGCACAATTGAAATAACAGATCTTGTTCTCCCCATAGTAAAAACAACTATTGCTGTTCTGACTGTTGCTGTTTGAACTGAGTCTACAAACAGCATTTTGGTTTAACCAATATTAGAAAGATTAGAACACACATCTGGTAAGTTATATTATCTAATAAACAATATTTAAAATAAGTTATCTTTGCATCCCCTTAGTTAAGCTTTTTTTTTTAATTTTATTTTTAAAACAAAGGCTTACATTTCAGGGCTTTGGTCTGTTGCTATTTCTGACAACTTTGTTACCTGCAGAAGCCAAACAGCTATTCATGTCAACAGATCCAACCACAGCTAAATTTGGTATCAGATAAATATTTACACATGTGTATTTTTGACCAGCTTAAGTATAACAACGTTCAGCATGGTGAATCCCACATACCCCCATCCAAATCTTACCTTCGCAGTTTTAATATAGTGGCTCAAAACCTCAGCTCTTATTTTTAAAGTCTGTGCATGCAGGATCTCTCTCACAACCCAGAAGCTTACCTAAAAAAAAAAGAAAAATTGCCTTTTTAAAATTCAGAGCTTCACCATTACACCTTTAATATTTTTATTTCCTAAGTAATACATCAGAAGTCTCACAGCATTCAGCTCCCATCTACAAAGCTGAATACATACTAGAAGATGTAAATGCTTATACTATAAAATCCCAAGCAATATAACTCAGCCACTAATAAAAAACTTCCTTAGAAATCTTCTGCTCTGTTACTGTGCTCATTCTTACCCAAGACAGGTTAAGAAGGGGCTTAAAGTAAGTAGTTGCTTAAATCAAATCAATAAATACAACTTAGATTGAGAATTGAATCTTTTACCATTTTAATCTCTCCATCTTGCCCATTTCATAACTGGTAGCCATGTACTCTTTTTTTGTTGAAGAACACACATTCTGTGCCTCCTTCTCTCACTGAGTGTGTAGGTGGGTAGAACTTGTCTTTGTAACATCTGTCACATTGGTTAGTAACATACAAAAGACACTGGGATCTGTTTTTCCAATGAGGAAATATGCTGCCAGCATCTCTCAAAACCAGCCAGGAATCAGTTATACACAATCTATGCAAACAGACTGGTTTTCAGGCAAAATTGAGGTTCTCCCAAGAAAATAAAATAACAACGAGATTTTATTTAGAGGTTTACAAAATGAAGGAATATTGAAACTAAAATGGAGTTATATCATTTGGTTTTACTTTTTCACA
Organism: Heliornis fulica; assembly: GCA_013399135.1. Classification (NCBI taxonomy): domain Eukaryota; kingdom Metazoa; phylum Chordata; class Aves; order Gruiformes; family Heliornithidae; genus Heliornis; species Heliornis fulica. The sequence continues at coordinate 334,546 of VXBZ01001602.1, read as the reverse complement.
GCTGCAAAGCTGCACTATCCAATTCTCAGGCGAGCTAAATAGCTCCAGCTATAGTTCACCAACACTGAAACACAACTCTTCCAAATAAAAATAACTGGATCAGTGTCACCTGAACAAAACTGGAACTCAAGGTAGGGAGCCTCTGCCACTCTACATTGCTGGCTACACCAATTACCTGCTCATATACAGCAGACACCATACTAACTTGGACTACTTGACTAGGACTAATTTCACTGCTGGATAAAAATCCCTGTTATACTCGGTATGGTGTGAAGGAAGATTGCTGTGTTTTGTAGTTACATGAATACCTTGTAAGAGCTGTAGTTTAAAAGTGCTTTGTTAACATGTCAAACTTCTGATCTCGTCTCCTCTGCTCCCCCCACACCCTCTGCCCTCACTTGAAAGAATGATAGAAAATCACTTTCCTGACTGTAGTAAAACAGTAGCAAAGGACTCGAAAATGGTAGCAAATACTTATTCCCAACTTGTTGTGAATACATGAATATTAGCAAGATAGAGCTTGACTGCCATTAACAAAACTACTAAAAACAGAGTATGAAGAAATGTATGATGTCATAGCTAAACATCTTTCAGCCCGCCATGCTGATTTGATTTTTAAGAGTGATGCTAAACTACTTCCTGTAAACTAACATTGTGTATGTATTCAGGTTCCAGGCCACAAAGCCAATTATTAAGAAAAATCAAGGTATCCTGCTTAACGTGATTCACTTTGTAGAGTATGACAGTTCTTCGAACAGAACAGCACGACAAGATCCGCATTTCCAAAATGGTGACGTTTTCAGCAAAGTCACAGACAGCTGATGAGAACTGGGATGTCAAAACACAGCAGTTCTTTGGAACCAGAAAATGCAAGAATTACAAAAAACCCACAAACATATTGCATGACAACTGCTTTCCTATGGTCTGCTTGTCTAAGGCTGTATTAGCCAGGAAAGAATTAGACACGGAGCTCAGTTTTCTTTTTCCCTACTTTTTTTTCTTTTTTAAAGCAAATTACCTCCAGATAAATTGTGTAATCCTGACAAATATAAAAATACTTAATACATAGATACTAAAGTATTTGACACCACTTCAAAATACTGTCAGAAAAGGTAAACCTCCATTTGATGTGCTGTAGGGACACAAGTTGAGAAAACCAACCTTACTCTTACTGATGAATGAGTTTCCAAGGAGATATTTTCCCTTTGAAGATCAGGGGAATTTAAATTTTTTATCAGATTTTTCATATCATAAAGAATTAGGTAGAGACAACACATAATGCTACACCTTAAAATCCCAAATCTCTTCAGCCTCAAGTTAACAGAGCACCAGCATAGTAGGAGGCTGCTTGAAACAGGCCAGACTATGAAACATTTGCCCAAAAAACAGAGCAATGCTCCTTTCTTTAAGGATGAAAAACAATTCAGCATGCTGGCCCAGCGCTCTGTGAGAGTTCAGCAGTATCTCGGTGACATAAGCACTGCCACACAAGCACTCGTGTTTATGCAAGGAAGCCTGGTTTCCAGTCTGGTCCCAGCCAGACTGAGTCTCAACACTTCCAGGTTCTTGCAGGAAAAACAAAACAGAACAAAATGTAAAACTTTCTTCAAAGCTTAGAGCCATCCAGCCCCTTCAGTGACAAAGTAAGCACAAGATAAAGAACTAAATACACAATCATTTCTACTCCAACCACCTCCGCTCCTCTCTGAATGTTTTTATTGGCATTTACATTGTCTTGGCTTGTCTATTCACTGGTATCTTTAGACAGCACCACAATCTAATCTATTCCAAAAATGTAAAATAAACAATTTAAAGAAAACCTTTTGTTTCACTACATTTTATCCAGGTTCATTCTTCACCTAAGTCATACATATTTGTTCCATAAGTGTTCTGTGGTTATATAAATGTTACAACATCTCACACTGCCCCACCACCGTCAATCAGATGACCCACAGCTTTGGGCATCAATGCTTTTGATACCAGTTCAAGACAACATTTAACCACTGACATATACATTTGTGTAAATACATTCCTCCCTGAATAGGTTAACCTAGGAAAACCCTGCTTCGCTTTTGAACATAGCTTTTTTCACTTAAAAATCTTAAGCTTTTTTAAAAAAATCCCATGTTTTCCCTAACTGAACCACTAATTTTATTATGCTGGCTCTTTTAAGTTCATAGCCATAGTTTCCAAAACTATTTGTGCTTTCTGTGCTAGTTAGGCATCAGAGTTACTCTTTAGTAGTTTCTGGATCATTCTTCAAGATGTCTATTAAAACTATTTTGATATGCTACACAAAAAACACGTTCTGTAAACAGGCAGTGCTGACCTTGCATCACTACAGCTAAGGCAGAATCCTCACCTTTATTGTTCTGTTTCCAACAGAAGCACACTGAGATCTTCCCCACGCTGTTTTTTAATTTCAGATAATCGTAGTAAAATTTCACTATGCTAATTCACTGCAAATTAGCAACACCACGACATTCAAGACAAACTTCTCCTACATAATGTTTGCATTTGGTTTAAAAAATAAGTTTGAGATTTGTAAAACATGAAGTTAGCCTTTTTCAAGTGGAAACTTCTGCTTGAAAATTGTTCTGACTTATTGAATCCAGCTGAGAAGTTTCTCTAATATTTTAAACTCTGCATCAAAGTTACACTCCCACTTAAATAAAAACCTAAAAAACCTAAAGAGGTTTTTAATACATATAATCTTATAACTAGGAGAGCAACAGTTGCCTTTACATAAGCTATGAAACATTTTCATACTAAGGCCATTTTCCAAGGGTAGTGAACAATAGCTTAGTAAGTAGGGAAACTTGACCATTTTGCTCTCTGACGGATTTAACAGAACAGGAGCATGCAAGAATCCAACTAACTTTCAGAAGAAGGCTGAAAAGACAGACATCATGAGTTGTTGTTTTTTAAATATGAAAAAAATGCACATATTTAACTTAGAAGATGGTGTAGAACTATGGAGTACCACGTTGCAATGTATACTTCATGAATAACAGAGTCCTGGCATGGAATGATTCAATCAGTTTCTCTTCCCTGAACTCAATCTGTTTTTACAGGCACACATATAATTATCACATAACTAGTGCTGGAAATACACTACTTCATTCTCAGTGGACTGCAATCAACTGCACATAATCCTTACCATTTCCAAAACGGTATCAGCAGATCAATTTGCTGTGAAGCAGCTGTTAGTGATTTAATATTCTCTTTACTTACAAAGTGAGAGCTGTTCATGGTTTTCTTTTGGCAAGTTGGGGGGGAAAGGAAAGAGATGCATAATTTAATACCAGCAACATTTCAAAGCTTAGCAAGTTTGATGAAATGTATTCATGCCTGATAAAGCCAAAAGTCAGAATGATTTTCCTGATTGCTTGTTTTAGGTCTAAGCATCAGAAACCCCTGGGTAAGTGGGGCAGGTTTCCAACAGGATCTACACTCAGCTGAGCAAGTATCTGGGTTATAACTGAACACTGAGAAAGCAAACCAGGCAAAGATGGAAATCACTTATTCCACTGTGCCTTCCTACTTATTCCCAGCTGCCACTGCCTATCCCATAGGAATTCTTGGGTTTCCCTGCCCATGGAAGTATGGCAACTCCAGATATGACATTACTATTGGAGTAAGCCCACTACAGTGACACATTTGGAACCACAGGCCCACCCCACATGGAAAGTTAACTAAGTACTGTCTCAATCAAAATCTGAGGTGCGAACACGGGCAATAAAAACCTGTGACTGAAACAATACTTGCCCTTTTCCCCTTTCCAATCCCACTAAACACAGCCTGATAACTTCCCTTGGTGTCAGAATAAAGGCTGACAGAAGCTTCTTTTGGAAGAGTTTCTGCAACTGGTATGTCCCTCAGCAACCAGAAAATTGGTTAGAGGCAAACTAACCCAAGATCTGAGCAGATGTTAAATTGCTAGATTGATTTCCTCTGTTACCTATTCTTCAAGGCAGAGTTTCTCCTGCAGGCTACTATGACTCCTATGTCAGTGTTTTTCAACTGACACCTTAAAGAGAGCAAAAACAAATGAGAAAATAAGTAGAAAAGATGACCTAGAATTGCCTTCAAATCTTTTGGCTTTAAAAACAGTCTAAGAGACAGCCCAAACACTGCAACATCCAAATGCAGTGGTGCTAAATGTGTGAAAAAACAGAGAAAAGTTGCTTGTTTTCTTCCAGGTGACTTAATAGTGAATTGCAATGGCTTCAAGTACTTAAACAGGGATCCAGTCAAAAAAAAAAAAACCAACAAAAAACCCAAAAAACAAACACACAAAGAAAAAAATCCCAAAAGAGAAACACCCTTTTTATTTTCCTAAGAGATAAAGAATGGCACAGAGTCTCAAACTGGCCAATCTTGATTAAACTGGTGACTGCACAAACAAACACACAAAGTAAAGACCCTGACACATAAAGACCCTCTAGATTTTGCCAATTGTTTTCAGGTATCCCAAGGACAATTAGGTTACTGGCAATGTATTTTTTAGCCATCAAAAGCAGCAGCAACAGACATCTAACTACAGGAATGTCTGACACCCTGTAAAGACATGAAAGCCACAGAGAGATTATGCCAGAATAGGTCTTCACTGGAGCTCAAAGATGAGAGTAAACAAAATATTCAAGATACTGAGAATGCTCTTAAGAAATCACTAGCAAAGAACCTCTGTGAAAGAAGGTGTCAGCTGACGGAGTGGCACATCAAACAGGACTACCAACTATCACAAAGACATGTATTACTAAAAGGCAGGTATTTCTAGCATCTTATTGCCCTTGCTGCCTTTGCTGTATGTGTGCAGCCAGTTATGCATGATTTGTTATAAAAAGTAATACCGAACAAAACCAAGAATATCATCCATCAATTACTGCTCCAGTAAACAGATTGGGTAAGTGTTCCACAGAGTAAAATACAGAAAGAGCCTTTAAAAAAAGTTTAACATCTAAGTCAGTTGCAAAACCAAAATCATTAGGATGAATAAGGAGGGGAAACTTAAGATAGGATTACCGTAATAAATTAACAGGACTTTATGGCATGATAGAACTCCTACAGGTTACTCTAAATATAGTGTATATAGAAGTTTTCCAAACACAATTTTACAATGGAGCTACCATTTTAGCAACATTTAAGATTTTTAATACTCAAGTACAGGTATCTCCTTCTTGTTCTGGCCAACAGGACAACACAAACCTTCCTCCTCTCTGAGCTTAACATATTTTAGAGGTTTGATATCGTAAAAAGCAGCTCTGTAATGACAGTCAGTTTTCACAGCTGATTGCTTATTCCCATGACAAGGATTCCCCTCTCTCCTTGTTATTAGGCAAGCATATATGCACATACATAATAGAACTGCAGTTGATTTTCTGGTTAGCCAATTCCTGCAGTTCTTTAATACATTACACAATAGTAAATAAGAGAGGTTCTTGATGAGGTACACTGCCTAACGTGATCCTCAGTGCAAAAAAAAAAAAAAAAATCAGATAACTCAGGAAACCAAAAATGTTGCTTTGAAGAGGTAACTTCCACACATAAGCAAGACAGCACATGCTGGAATCACTGGTACATCAGTGAGATGAGTGTAAAAGTAGTCTCAGGCTGGATATAAAGTGTATTAGAGAGGCAACTTCAAAAGTTAGAGCAGAAAAATGTCAACTAAATGCAACCAAAAAACCCAAACAACCCCTCCCAATTACAAATCCTCCCCCTGCCAGATTTCAACAGATGGTGTGGTCACAAGAAGTTTGTGGTGTAACATTTTTCTCTTTAGTCAAGAGGAGAATCAGAAAAGTGGCCAAAATTCATGCCCAGACAAGCTTTTTGGTCATCAGGAGGTTAATATTTCAAGTAGTAATAGGATTTGGTCATACTCTGAATGTGAGCAATAACTAAGTGAGAATGTATATGACAATTGCTAGAACAAAAAAAAAAACCTAAAATAAAAAAGACCTGAAAAGGTTAGAGGTTTGGTCTGAGTTTTGGATGATTAATAAGGTGTCTTCTGTACCCAGTCTCAGATCTACAGACAAGTCTGGAATAAAGCTTGTAAGTTTGAGACATTATTAAACATTTACAAGAGGAGAGATGAGGGCAATAGAATTACTTCATCTGAAATACAAAAGATGGCATTACATTTAAAAAAATTTAAATTTTTATAGAACCCCAGACTGACTTGGGCTGGAAGAGACCCCAAAGCCCATCTAGTCCCACTCCCCACTAGCCCAGGATGCGCCGTCCAGCCTGGCCTTGAACCCTGCCAGGGCTCCAGGGGCAGACAGCTTCTCTGAATCACCCCAACTCTCTCAGCCTGTCTTCATAGGAGAGGTGCTCTAGCTCCCCATCATCCTTTGAGGCTTGCCTGGCTAACTACATAGCTGGAGTCCTACAGCTTTAATTGTAGAGAAAGATAAAATTGTGATCTTAGTTTAAAAGTTGATTTTACCTGGACAAGTTTTTAAGTAAGAAAGGAATAAATTTCAAACACACCTCCTAAAATTTTGCTAAACAGAGACAGAGACAAGTTTTAAACAGAAAAATCGTTTGGCATTTTAGAAGTTTGCCCAGAATCACCTTAAAAAGGTAACCATATTGACAAGAGGCTTACATTTCTAAGGACAACAACATTTATGTGGAGCAAAAGACACTCAACTAATACAAAGAAATTGCATTTCATTGCTATCCCAGAAATTCTGTATATTAAAACTTTAGTTTTCTTTAACTTCTTTAATTTTATCCTTCTGTATGTACATAAAGGACAACCAGTTTACACAGAAAAACCTCCACTTAGATATTTTCCTGTTTCATCAAGAACTTCTATTTACAACATAAACAGAGCTATTTCTTCAGTCCTATTTTTGGTCTTTCTGTATATTCCGAAGATATGGAACCCCTTAAAGCAGATAGTTTAAGTTTTCAAGTAACCAGCTGTGATTAGTAATAAAAGTGATGTGCCAGAACACTTAATACCCCAGATTTTTTTAAGACACATACATGCAATGACACTGTAAAAAACTAACTCACATGATTGAATCTTCTGGTGAATGCAACAGCATTTGGTGCTGAACTGTATTTTTCTTTTTTATTCCAGCCACAGCTTGCCAGCTCCTGGGAGAACAAGGATGAAAACTCATATTAAAATCAGTGCATAACACATGGTATGTTGGTTTTGTTAATAATTCAGCTCTTATTAGAAACTAGTGAAATAATTCAAGGTCCATTCTGTTACCACAGAAAATCCTGCTTTAGATTTAAATTTGAGCAAGGCTGAACAGCATGTTCTTTTGTTTTTCATTCCTTTCTGAAGATACTTAAAGTCTTCTGAGAAGGTAACACCTCATTAACTCATTCTAGATGTCCCGTTATTTTAATTTGGCACAGAAATACCAAAATTGTCATTATCTGCAGCAACAAGAAACATGATTTCCAGTTTTCTCTTCTAAAGGAACCAAATTTAAGTTGAACAATATCCAGTATTAAACAAATAGTTTTAGTGTAGTAAAAGGGAGCAAAAGAACCTAAAAAAATAAAGAAATAAATCACGTAGCTCCTGTGCTTAAGTCACCCTTAAAACTGTGGGCCTCAACAGTCTAAAAAATTACTTAGAAAATGGCGCTTTTTCAAGCTTTACATCTACAAAATTACAATGCTTCTTACTTGTCTGTAAAACTTGGTCAGGAGTTCTACATCACTTCTTGTTACTTACCAGCACCTTATTTGAACACAGATGTTTCAATTAACATCATATAAAAGTAAAACTACGAAACTGACCTTTTCTATTCATATACTGCAGCGTACAGAACAGATAGAAATACTGAGAGCACACAGCCTATTCTGTGGCGCTACCGAGAAAAATAATCGACACAGAAACAGTTTAATTATTAAAGTGGCATAACAGCAAAGTACAACTTTTTTATTTATTCATGCTTTCTTTCCACATCCTCCATTCTGAAGCACTCTGGTTTATTATCACATTGAAAACTACTTACTGTTCTCAGTATCACATTTTACACATAGCTACCATATAACACAGGTAAAATGACTGTACATGTATCAGTAATTGCCATTTAAAATAGCAATCATAGACTGTTCAGATAAATTCTTTCAAAGCTCTAAAGTTCTGGGGAATTTTTTTTTTGATTGGGGTTTTTTGGAGCAGTGGTGTGGGTGGGGGCTTAATGTCTTTTCAACTAACCACCCAAAACTATTGAAGAGTCTAGTCTCCCTAGTCTGCTATGGCAGTCACAAAAGACGTTGAACTCCTCCACTTGCAGTTTGTGGTATTTGTTAGAGAAGACTCTAAGATGCTCCAGTCCACAGGCACTCGGAATAATGTGCAGTCTCCAGCTTTGTATTTAGGGACATTCCTTCAAATTTCACTTGGAGGTTCTGACACTAAGATCTATCCTGGAAAATGCTGGCATGTTCAGCACAGGAACATACATGCCCAACTCCTTACACCCACACACTTCAGTGGCCATGCCCAAGACAGCCATGCAGCCCTAAGAAGGTGGTCACCCAAGAGACTCCTGTTCGCATGCTCTATCCCTCAACATCTCCCAGTGCAGCAACAATAACCTCTCTGCACTTGGGAGAACACAAGGTGTTTCATCATTACTGACATCTGATGTGTACACTTCCTTAGCAGAAGAACCACCCCCAAAACAGTTACAAGCTCAGATTTTGAGAAAGCATGGTAATTTCCTAATAATGTAGGGCTTGTCCTTGTTCTGTTTCAGTTCTCATCATGGAATTCCAAGTAGCAGTTGCCCATTGTCCTGGCTTACCAGGTAAGGACAGCACTGGCAGATCTGGCTTAGCCTGAGGCTTGTGGCACTAATGTAGCAATAGAAATGGTAAATTTGAAGTAGAAAACATTACTGAGAATCTTTAGGTTGTATGAAAATAATAGTGTGAATGTTACGGTCAAATTTATATTTAGACACTCCAAATTATATGTCAAATATCAGCTGGGAATAGATGCAGGATCTGACTCTCAGACTGAACTATTTATATGTATAGTTATTATTTCAAAGAAGTGGTCTTCCTTTTTTGACAAAAGACTTGGTCAACTGAAGCCTCTGTACTCCAGGAAAATCTTGTTGAGATTTTCCCCTATCTGAAAGGAAAGGTATAGCAGAAAATAAATATTTTAATAAGTAAGATGGAAATCTAAACAACGAGGCCGCAGATATAGCTCCTGACACACATTCCTAGCAGATGGTCTTAAGACTGTTTCTGCACTCCTGTGCCTGAAGGTTGCTAGAAAATTGTACCTAGCCACCCTTACCTTGAAGTTCAAGGTGTTTTCATGCTTTCTCACAAAAAGGCTTCATTGTACATTACTTAACCATCATATAACTCTATAATATAACTCTAGCTCAGTCAAGAACACAGAATAACCCACCAGTACTGACTGAAATTACAAGTTATAAAAAAAAAACAACCCAAAAAGACTAGAAATATGTCTGTAGGGTTTTGGCATTTTTCCCCACCAATAAAGCTAAACAGATAGTATGTTGTATAAAGGCAACTTCCTGTGATCTTGCAACCAAAGGGTATTAGTCACCACATTTTGTCCCAGAGTATACAGTCCCATGGAAAAGGCAAGGCCAAAGGTAAAGCCCTATCTATGCACACACTCAGCACAGAACAAAAAGCAATGGACAAAGCAGCCCCACTGACTGCAGAAGTAACACATATGAGAATCCTTTAGCTCTATCCACATTTTGAGTGTTAATTTGAACCCCTCCTTTTATTTCTTGCACTATGTTCTCCACATCGCTGGCAACACCTCTCCCCCCTCCCCACCAGCTTTCTTTTGACTAGAAACTAAAACACAAGTAGTTTCTCTCTGCTGCCTGTTCATAGCCTCTCAGTGTTACTACCTGATCCTGCCCACCTCTAGACCCTGCTTGGCTGAAAATCACTGCCCCCGACACAGCTCATCCCTCTGCCCCAAGATGCCACCAACAGAAGAGAAGCCACCAAGGTTTTTCCCTTCAGCGCATTTGGTCTGGGATAAGTACAGGACAGTCCTGAGTAATGTGGCCCTGCAATAAAGCACACTGATCTGCTGAACTGGAGTGCAGAAACTGTTCTTCTACTTCGATAAAAATACTCATTTCTTAGCTAACTGAAGAGACTGTGCTGCCAGTTCCATGACCGATTCAGGCATGTTTCTTTCTTCACCCTCTAGAATTGCACTTTTCCACCACAAGTTTCAAGCTCGAAGTACTCACAAGGATTATTTCCTTAGTCTGCTAGTCAACTCCAACACAGAAGCTACAGCAACTACCCATTTCTTATTTTGTGCAATTTATTTAATATTACATGATTTGTGTGATGTTATGTATGTACACACATACATAATAATACAAAATGGATTGCCCCATCCCTGGAGACGTTCAAGGCCAGGTTGGATGAGGCCCTGAGCAACCTGATCTAGTTGGGGGTGTCCCTGCTTCTTGCAGGGAGGTTGGACTAGACGACCTCTGGGAGTCCCTTCCAGCTCTAATCATTCTATGATTCTATAAAACAACATATGTATATTATACATATGTCAAGACAAAGATTTAGAATCAAGAATACATGAGAAACTTTCTCTGTAACTCATTTTGGTTTTCATTACTTTCTGAATCTACAGAATTTCATTTTCCTAACAAAATATAGTAGAGGGGCACTTAAATTGTAACCTGTACTACACAGCAGAATGAGAACTGTGCTTCTCATTAAAAGCTTTATATATGGATCAAATGCATGTTTCAAATACAGGAGGATAGAAAGAGCAAATATGAACTGTGGAACCATTATACAACTTCAGAACAAGTAGAGATGAATATTCAATAAGCAAATTATTTTTTTACTGCCTAGTCTAGTGAAGTAGAGAGAATAAAGAAGTTAAAAGCAATAACCCAATAAAGATTTTTCAATGTGAGTACATATGGGTAAATAATTTTGGAGAATGAGTTTAAATATGTAAAATAAGTAATCAGATTTTCCAATAAAAGCAAGTTAATGTCTTCTGCAAGGGGACATCTGGCTAACACAGCTACCTGCAGCACAACTAAGCAAGTCTGTGACTGGAAAGCCACGACCACTATGAAATAAAGAAAATTAAAACCATCAGACCACTTGTCATCCATGGGGAATAGAGAGAAATTATATGATGACTTGGGGATCTCCATCTTTCACTGTTTCCCAAAAATGATACTGCAAACTGGCTGCTTTCAGACAGACAAAAGTTTGTGTAGCAGTGTTCTTTATCACTTCATCTCTTGTATTACAGGCAACTAGTTAATAGTTACCTAAGAAATAGTAGTAAGTCCTTCTACTTCCTTTCCTTAGAAGAAACTGGCAGGCATTTTTAACAATGAAGAAAGATGGTTTCTAGTATCACTTGCAGTGACACAGTCTACTTAAAGCTCAGGCAGAGGATGATGTCACCGTGTGCAGTCTAAGCCATAGGAAAAACTCAAATCCATTCTCCTGGCTCACCTTAAACGTAAGCAACCCTTCGTACCTTAGCCCTGAGTGGGCTACACTAAGCTCCCTGTCTGACTTCTCCTAAGAGCATGAACCAGAAGTTGTAGTGGGCAATGTGCAGGAATGGCAGCACACACGTGAGCCCACGACAGATGGAGGAAATTTGAATGTAGGCAGAATTATATTTATTTGCTACATATAGGGGAGATTACAGCATCACAGAACATTAGGAGTTGGAGGGGACCTCAAAAGACCACCTAGTCCAATCCCCTGCCTGAGCAGGATCACCTAGATTCAATCAGGAAAAAAGCTAGTAGTCTATATGTGTGCACTATCAATATGTTGATTGATACTGATGCAAAAAGAAACATTACTATATATTGCTGGAAAAAAGTATTACTTGGCTCTGATGTTAAGACAACCAAGCTGAAATTTTTATTTTACTTTTAAAAAAAACAAACATAATGAAGATGCAACACAATAATTTAGATAAGAAAACTGATATTTAAAAATCATACTGCTCACACACTTCCTAAAGATGCTGACAGCTCATCTCCAGTTACTTTTAAAATTAAGCATCTTGGAATTTATCATCTTACAGAAACTTTACTTGGGAAAACAATGAAAACATATTAAAGGCTAAAAATATCGACTCATATACCTTTCTAAAGAGCTGGGGAAGCAGAAAGGTTCATGGCCTGTATAACAATCTGTTGGTAAATTACAATAATCTATAATAAACACACAGTTTTTACATCTTGGCATTATTGCTCATCTCCCACCATGCATCCAGGTGAAGGCTGTGAAATTTGATTCCAAAGTATCTGCTAGCACTGACACAAAGTCTACCAATAAACTCCAGTCACTCACTAAAGCCTCAGTTTATACCCTTTTACACAGGTGAAATCAGCTCAACAAAGTTTTGTTCTCTAATTATAAACTCAACAGTGTTTGAGTGCACACATCAAGGTATGAATAAAGATTTACAACTTGAATCAACAGATGGATATGGCACACAGAGTCTGGTAGATACTTCAAACCCAGAAGCCTACTACAACACTTCATTACTCTGCTGTAAAGACACCTTTAGCCCAACCAAATATTCCACGTCTGTTTTCCCCATCTGCAAAACAGGAGGAAAGAATTTTAATTGTTACTAGCTGCTTCTGCCCTGAGACCCTTTTCCATAGGGAATTAACAGAATTTAGAGGCACATCAGATGCAAGGTGACAGACCTCTGTCTCCTTGTGAAGGAGCACTGTTGGACAAGGTAACACTTGCACGCTGTCAGGGCCTGTAATTGCTTCAGCACGTGAGAAGTGTCCAAAGAGCTATCCTTCCTCCTACGGATCTTCTCCAGTGAAAAGATCACATGGGTTTCTCTCATGATTTTTTTTAAAGGAATTTCTTTAGAGATATTCACCTAGTTTCTCACAGTTTTCCTTTTAGAGAAGTTTCATTGTTTTATTCTGCTTTCCCCTTTATGGTTTACAATAATGTGTGAGACCAGCTAACAAAACTAACATGCTTTCTCTGGGAGATGAGATAAAATGTCAAGACTTCCCATCAGTCTGTTCACACAACAATCTGAGATGCAGGAAGTATCTGTTAGGAGAGCAACAAATTGTAAGGTATGAGTACTGGATCACTGCCACTACACCCAACGTGCTCGCTGGCTTCCTTGTGGTTGTTACACGGCTGACTGCTCGCCCTACACACTGCTGGAAGCAGACTGCAAAGAGTAAACTGTAATCAAGCTCCACCAGTGGAATTCTTTTTACCAGTGAATCATTAGGAAAAATCTTAACTGGTTATATTGGTGGTTTGGTTTTTTAATATTCAGTCCTTTGAAGCTTGGTGAGAGATGAGATGAGACTTCAAAGAGATGAGATGCTGCACAAATGTGCCCAGAGCTTATTCAACACTCAGGGCAGGGGGAACCCTAGATAGCAGTAATGGTTAGCGTTAGGAAAAGAAGCACAGAAACTCACATACGAAAAACATACTTACAATCACTAGATAAAAGGGAAAAGAGTATAAAAAATATAGATATCCTACTAGAAGATCAGAATAAACATATCCTTCCTATCAGAAAGGCATTTCCAGGAAAAAAAAAAGCCAGAGAGATCAAATGGGAGAGTCTTTAGAAACAACAACCCTCCAAAACCCCAAAACATTCACATGCTCCAAAAGAAGAAAAAGGGCACAAAAAACCACACACAAAAGCACCTGAGCTAGTATTGCCAAAATCATAAAAGCTAAATCATGACAGGTTTTCTAAGTACAGGTCAAGTACAGTTAAAGCAGACAAACTGAAAGATAAATCTTCTAAAGTGCAAAAGAATGCACACAGGAAAATGCTATTCATAAAGAATAAGGACAAACAAATTCATAATATATTATAGTCCCTGTGAAGATTCTGAAATCATCAGCTCAACTCAGGCTGCATCCAAGAAAGAACATGACATTACATAACACCAGAGAACACACATCATCAATGTATTCTCACAGCATATCCAAACATCACACCCATCTTGAGCACAAGAGGTAGTTACAGACATTTTTCTTTTTTCCAAGAAAAGATATGAATCAGCCAGAGAAACACCAGACAGGACGAAGCATGGCATGAGGTTTCAGGAGCTGAAACCTAACATTATGATTAGAATATTGAAATCAAAAAGTTTATCATTCAGGAACATTAACATCCCCACCACTAGCTCAACTTATTTCCATACCAAAACTTCATTACTCCAACTATATGAATTGGGACAAAATTTGAGATTTATTGACATACTTACACTTTGCAATTACAGAATTTATATACTGGCATAGCTTTTCTCACAATTAAATTTGAAAACAAAATCAAGAAACTACTTACCTCTGGCTGAATTGCTTTAAATACAGGGACATCCATTAGTGTTATCTGACCCTGAAATTAAAAAAAAAATGAAAAATAAGTTCAGCTCAATGTTAACCTTTCATTCTACCAAGTTGCTGCATGAGAAATGTATTTGTTCTGTTTCCTTTTATTATTTGACTTTCATTTTGCAGCTAATTTCAGTGGTTTTGATTCCTACCACAGAGCCATCCAGCAAAACCAGAGAATAAAGTTCTCCAAACTTTACATTTAATAAAATAAACATATTATGAGAAATTATTCTCAGGAGCATAACCCTGCACTTTATATATGTTAAGTCAGAGCTTGAACTCAGAAACACTATAAAAAAGCTATCCAAGAACACAAGGAACTAATTCCAGTCGCTCAAGGGCAGTTTCTCTTCAAACTCTGAACCTTAGTCTAGGTGTTACACAGTTTTACTGAGATACCCTTAAAATTTTGCAGTCAATACTTGAACCATCTTTGAATAACCAAGCTGAGGTCATCTGCACAGCTACAGTTAAAATTAAATACAGCCATCTCACTTCCAGCAAGTCAGAAACAGTAAGTACATTTTCAGTCTGGATGTCTGGTTAGCTTTGAAAAGGGTAAAGAGCAACTCACAGAGCCAAGGACCAGGCTTCGCATTTTGAAACACATTTAGAGCTCTTTCTTTAAGCATTTAGGATTGCTGTCTGCCTATGTATCCAAAGGACAGAGTACAGGTAATCCCAGAACCACCAGGGCCATCATCTGATTTAATTATCACAAACACCCTTTTAACAATGAATCCAGGGACCTTGTTCAGTTTCCTGGGATGAGAGGTGCATTGCTTTACTCACATTAGAAACTTCCAAACGTTGCAGATGTCAGTAGGCATCATGTTACACTGTACTAGAGTAAGTAAATACAGCTTCATCTTGGCAATGGAATAGTGTGCCCTCTTATTTGAGATAGCTTCTTATAAGGCTCTTTTGAAGCAAGAGATAGGCAAAGCATGTCTGTAGTAGGGCAGGGACAAGCATCCAACAAGCAGGGGTAACAGTTTTTCTCCCAAAGCATGATAATTAAGAGGGGGAACCCGGCTATCTAATATCTGGAGTTAAAACAAACCTGAAGCTAATCGAGTTTCATTCAGAGAACACTTATCCTAAAAGGAGCTGAGGTACAAGTTTGTTGGCTTATTTCTAAGTCTTGCATAGAAGTTTCAGATGATAACTTGAGAATGCCTAAGAACAGGGCATCCCCATGAGGGCAGCGTTTATCTAAACACAGAACGTCTGTACCACTGTGTAGGGCAAACTCACCTGGCACTTGGGGGGGGTCTGTGTTATTTTTTTAGCTTCCCACTCACCAGGAAGGACCAAACCTCTCCCAGTTCTGTAAATCATGTATATATCCAGGACCGTGCAGGCCCAAGCACCAAAGAATCACTTCTGTACTCACAGCAGAGAACACTCGAAAGACCCAGGGACAAAAGGAAAGCCTGGATTCATTTCTCTCACATAACCCAATCCTGACCACAGAGCAGCCACACATTACAGCAAGAGTTAACTCTTCCTTTTGATCTCATAGGTGAAGAGCTGAGTGCTGAAACACCAGCCACCCACTCAACCTCTAGTCTCCTATTTGTCTGCTAATGCACACCAAGCTTCCTCAGGTAGGTATTATTTTAGGGAAAGACATGGCTGAATGAATGCATTGCTGTGCTTCCCAATAGAAGGAAAACTGGACAATTGCTTGGGGTGGGGAAGGTGAATCCAAAAGAATCTGCACTTCAATAAAACTTGAGTATAGGGTATAGTAAAAATCCCTACAAGAGACAGGGGCATTTCAACAGTTAATAAAATTTCAGTGCAAATCCTCCTCACTAAACCAAGATTACAATAACAGTACAATAAAAGTGAGCCAGGAAACAGATTAATTCATTGTTCGCACAGAGGAGAGAACGCCTCAGAGTAAGTGTAGTAAGAATGATTAATTCAAGACAGGATCAACACTCACTATTTATGAAACAGACTTATTATAACTTCACAGCAGATTTCACATATTAAAACAAATGCATATATTTTAAACAGGAATGGCATACAGTATTGGTGGGGGGACCACACGTGACTTCAAATTGCAATTAAGAACATTATGATATATATTAAAAAAAACCAAGCCTATGAACTGAAAAACACCCAGTACATTTTAACACATAAAATTATATCTTCTAGTGTGATACCCACGAGTTCTCTCTCGTTCTTCTGACTCCCAAATACCTAAGCTGAAGGATAAGAAGCCGTTTGGGTTCATAGGTCTAACGGCATCTCGCACAAGAGTTTAAAGTTACCTTTGACAAAATAGTTTTAAACATTAACTGATTCATATGTCTAACAAATGAATTTTACCATTTTAATGGTGCTTGCTTACTGCTAAGTAAAAAAAGTGAAGGAAACAAAAGCTGGCATTCTAATAGCATTAGAAATGGCAAAACTGAATTTTATTTTATTTCTTTTTTTTTAATTTATGTTAGATGCAACTGCTCAACTCCTACAAAAAAGGTACCTTCTACTATGACCACACCACGGGTCATTTAAACTCCAATAAACATGCCACTAATTTGGTTTCTACAGCAAAGAGATACAATGCACTAACTTTTCTCATTCCAGCTCCATAACCCAGCCAATACAAATTCCTGGATAGCTCCCTCTCCTAAACGTGGTTAAATGTTTTAATATTCAGTCCAAAAACTCTAAGTGTTCACATCAGTTTGTTATCCGAAGCAAGCCAACCATAACCTCTGGTTTTTTGAGAGGTTAGCTGCATATATTTTTTAAAAAATAAATCACATGTGCAGTACTAACCCTTGAACTTGTTCTTACTCATAATTTAAATATGCATCCTGATTACACAAAGATAGGGAAACTTGATATCTTCTACCTCTTCAGACATTTGAGTTCATTTACATATATTAAAGAACTTCTTCATCCTGAGTGTTGCGGTTCAGCACCATGACACGGCTCGCTCACTCCTCTTGGAGGAGAGAAAACAGGTCAAGCCCCATGGGCTGGGATAAAGAGAGTTTACTGATAAGCACTTTGAGAAGGGAACAGTAACAAACACACCCTTCACCAACCAGCCAGATGCTAACAGAGCCCACTGTACCGACACAAGTGCCTCCTGCATCAAAGACTTGCCTCTGCCCCACCAGCCCCTTTTAAAGGGGCTCACTGACGTCAGAGGTGTGGAAACAGCCCAGGCCAACTCAGCCCACCTGTGCTGGCTGCTTGGGGAAGAACAGTCCTGGTCAGAATCAGGACATTATCCACCCCTTTTTCCACACCATCTACATTATGCCCATAATTTATATATTTAGTTGATTTGGGTGGTTCATAACATATCATTCATTATTTATACCATCTGCCACAGACTCATTTGCTATTCATCAACAATTTAGCTGCTGTCCTCACCTAGAATTAATTGAAAGAGCTAAAATGGAGGTTCTGTAGTTTTTCTTACCCTAGCTAACAATTCTAGCACATGATGAGAAGAGGTAAGTTTTTAATGTATGACTAACATACTTCCCATTCCTCAACCACTTGAAGAACCCTATAAGAGAAAACCATCTTTTAAAAAGAATGAATGATCATCTTGTAATTAAGACAAAGGCATGGCAGTTGGAAGATAACTTTTTACTCCCCAGTGGAGCCATGAGGAGCTTGTGTGTGTAGTTGAAAGACCTTGCCTGGGGACAGCCCTCAGAAAAATCAATATTTTTCTGAAAAATCAAAAAAATATTTTGTTCTCCCCAACAAAATATTTTACATCTTCTATGTGTTGAGGTGTTGGACTTGTTCACAAGTACTTCAAAACACTAAATTTACTAACATGCAGCTTCACATAGAAATAGATTTACTGCTCTCAGGCAAGGTTGTCAGGCTAGAAATTTTTCCACCAGATGATGTTCAAGAACCACATCTCATTGTGCTTCTTTGAGGAGTACAGAGAAGTACAAAGTGAAACTATAAAATATTCCCCAAATCTTTTCTTCCTTCTGTGAAGACATATGGACTACCTTCCTTGAGTAAAAGCCTGTAACTTGAGACTTTGTGGCTGCAATTAACACCATATCATCAAAAGCTCCTCTCCATGCCCCTATGTGAAAGTTCCCATTTAATCTAGACAATCACACCTTCCAGACCCTAGACCTCCTCAGGCAGGAGCTCTTGGCAGGCTACTTGCTGTACTACAAGCTTTTGAGCCATGCACCCACCGTGAGGACAGTGCACTTCCCACAGAGCTCCTGGACAGAGACTATCATTGTAAAAAGAAAAACTCGGTGTCTGTCTGAGATGAAAAAAATAAAATGCCTACCTTTTGGTTATTAAAGAATATTGCCATAATCTGATTTTCCTTGAAGCCATGTTGGTCATGCAGCACTTCATAAATTGTTCCTTAATCTGAATTTTTTAGAAGGAATTATATATAAGCCTTCCAACTTGGCTTAGCAGTGTCTCTCTGGGCTGCCAGAATAATTTTCCTCACTGAAAAAAATAGCTAAGCCTCTGTTAAGCAGTGCATCAGTAGGAGAATAATTCTACTGTCCAAAAGGAACGCCAGGGGATTAAGGTTCCTGCGTTGAAACTCTACTTGTTTTCTCACAAAGTCTGCTCCAAAATTTACCATTAATAGTTCCTCCACACGCTATAACAAAGCTGGTTCTTCGTGCTCTCATTGGGAACATACTTACTCTTCAGCATTCTTCTGTAAAATAAAGCTAATTGGAACATATACAAGTAGAAGTTCTTCTTCATTAAAAGCTCCTAGGGCCCAGTACCTTGTTTTATACCAACTGCTCTCAGATGCAGCAGACAGACTTGCCTCAAACTCCCTAATCCATCGACAACCAGCCTCAGGAGAGGCCAAAACCAACATTAGCGCCAGGAACTGCATAGCACAGCTCACACCAGTAACTGCTCAGGACCTCGCCAAGGGGACTGTGAATCTGCCAGTCACACACAAGACAAAGTTATCCTGGGGGGAAAGGACACCATAGGGACACAACAATGACATGTCAGGACAGTTTAAGTTATTTTTGTTCTGTTCAAAGTGGGGAAAAAATGTCCATGTTGAACCCCACACACCTGAAAACAAGTTAATACATAGACAATACCATCCGAGAACCCTTGAGAACTGCTTCCTTCACAAAACACACTCTCACCTTTCCAGATACAGACAACTTGATATTTAACTGTCGTAAGAACGTCTCTTAGGAAAATTCCTTGGTTTCCCTAAACAGTTTTAACTAACTCTTTCTTTATTACTTTAAAATTAAGCAATTTTTTACTAACATCCATTTGACAAAGCTTGGTTAGAATGAAAAAGAAACACATCCTCATGTGAACTTTCTTAAAGCGCTTTAAGAGACTAGGGCAAAGAATAAAGAATCCTTCTTAGATAACTAGGTGGAGAAAAAAACAGCAATGGATTTATACAGCTGCACTTCCCTTAATTCTACCTCAAATATTTACACCACCGTGGTAAAGTTGAAGTATAAAATGGAAAAGTGAGTCAAATGTAATAAACAGTCAAATAATTAAACAGTAGCAGCCTAAGGAATAAGAATTTACTGTAAAGCAAGAAAAATATTTCTTCAACCTCAGGTTCGTCAATATCTTAATTTGGAGCTCGTGTCCCCAAAGCATTTTTCCTTTTTTTCTTTCAGCCTCACCACATGCCCCCTCCCCCCCTTTCTGCTGCTGCTGCACCACTAACATATCTGTCCCCCATGATTTGTGCCCTGACACCCAAAACCACACTTCACCTTCAACCAAAATGAGCAGCATTCACTGCACCTCTGTCTACCCTGTGCACACGGAGCGGCTCCATCGGCAGGGCCAGACACCAGTGGGTAATACTGGCACCAACTTGTTCTGTGGCTTTTTGCTGTTTAATAAAGAAGTGAACAGTGATCAGCCTAAAAGCAAGTATTTACAAAACAGAGACAGTGTCCTTATTACTTACAGCTAGAAAGGTGTCTGTAGAATCCTTAGCCAAAAAGAAAAAAAAAACACAAACCAAAAACCAAGCCAAGTCCTACTTAATTTTTTCTTCTTCCCAAAATTTATGAAACCTGCAGACATTCAATACATCCCCTGGAAACTTTGTTTTTTCTAGGCTGCAGGGGGGGATATAGCAAACTACAAATTTGCAACAGCAGCAGCTACAACTCAAGATGTCACCTTCTTCAGCTCTAACTTGGTCCTTCTAAAGTGGCCTTCAATCTCCAAAGAAGTTGGAATACCCTTTGGGTAACAACAGTGTAACTGGACTATTACAGATACATTACAATAACCATTTCTGCAGCCCTTGAAGAGCTGCTGTAATTCTGCTGCAAAGTTAGCACAAGCCCCACAAAAGGATCATTACCTGAAATGCACACCAACTGTGCATTCAGGACAGTATTAGATGGCTGCAAAAGGGAAGAAGATGGAACTAACATCAAAAATATTTACACTTGGGCTTCTCTTTGGGTTGGTAAGCAGCTTGTTGAAAAAAGGATTACAAGCAATAGCTTTTGTAGTCTAACTTGTTTCCTACCCACTGACTGACTAAAGAGGATGAGTTTTGAGATAACAATGCTGTCTATCACAGTGGGAGTTGAAAAGACATCTGTGTGTCTCACACCAGTATTGAAACCACCAGCATGAATCCTATTTCCAGAATATCTCACATAATTTTCCTTTGTACTTTTGCTCTTCTTTCTCCAGCAGACTGTAATTGTCCCAGCTGTGCACAGTTACCTGTTTTGATCAAAATGCAACATAATACATAAAGCACAGGATAAGCCGTCCCAATGCTCATGTTGACTTTATCAGTTAACTCTCACACTACCCATGCACTGCAATTTTTTCATTCAAGCCAAGGTTTCCTATCCATTAATTAGCTGTCTAACTAGCATTTGTGCAGCAGCTTGGTTTTATTGCTGTTTTACTGGGTTTATCACATTATCTCTCCATGAAATTTATCCATTGTCTTTCCACTTGCACAGCCCACAGATTGTTTCCTCCCTTCACAAATGCACAACTTTTATTTATTTATTTTAAACAGCATCCATTCTGCAGTTGGGGACAGAACTCAGGCTTCACTCAGTCCCAGGTATCAGTAGCCTGCACAGCATCATTTTACAAGAGCTATCACTAAACTCATGTGTTGAAAAGCAGTTGGTAGCATATCCGTGTCCAGCCTAAGGGGTACATTCCCATTCCTATAATGAAAGCCCTACTAACACAGCTTTGCACTCTTATCAGAGCAGGAACCTGCAAGAGCTTGACCATACTGCACCACACTGGTGGTCTTCACATTAGCAATGAAATCCAGGTTAAGACTTGGTATTTCTCTCTTATGGTAGGATTAAAACCAGGAAGAATAAGGAAATGGCCAATAAGAAAAAAACAAGCTTAAGAGTCTAACGTATTTTTCTTCCAGTGTACTAAAACTTTTGGCTAATTTACTAATTTCTACAACCTCTAAAAGGGAGAAGGTTCAGAATAAAGATGTTTTCTTTTGAGGAATTGAGAAACCAGCAAAACAGTAGTGTAACCCAAAAATACAAACACAGGCTCATAGCTATAATGTGAAAGGTAACATATTTAAATCACTTAAATATAGGAAGCATCTTTCATCTTAACCTGTACAGTAGGGTTAAAAATATCTTAAAAATATTAAAATCACTCAGTGTTTCATTTAAACATTTTGACTCATTTAATTCTTGATTCTACAGGCTATCTCATTGTTCTGCACCAATGCATCCCAAACAAAACGCTCCCAGATATAAGAATTAGAGTTAAAAAAATAAAACACCTACAGCAAACACAAGTACAGATCAAGTATACTCTTGCAACTAAAACATGCATACCAGAATTCAGCCACAGCACGTAGACTCTCTAGGTCTATGTTACATGTAAGAGTATGAAAAATGTCTGGACAGCATAGCCAAAAAAGATCACTGAACATGAAACAGAATATACACAGTGAACTCAAGTGCAGGAGTCACTTTTTAAACCCACAGACAACTGAAGTTAGGCAAAAAACCATACAGAAATGGCAAAACAGAGGAAAAGCTACCAAGATTAACACAGAGTAACAAAAATGACTTGAATTGCTTACTGCATATTCTTCTGGTGTAACCTTTAGAACATCAAACACCACTGCATCAAAGCTCTTCTTCAGCTCAGCCGAACCTTTGTCACTCAAGGATTCAGAGCTGCTACTCTTCTGCAGAAACAAACAAAAACACTGATGACGTTTTGGTTATCTCTGCTTTTGGGCCTGTTAAAACAACCAAAAAAAAAAAAGTCTGTTCCAAGACCCTTTACAGTATCTCTCTAATGGGCACATTATAATTTAGAAGTCAGTTACAGGACATACTTTCTCCTGACAAAGACCACTACATTCAGAGACTGTGTTTTCACATCGAGATGTACACACCGTTCACATCTGAACCCCAGGCATGCTTATTTCAGAAATAGGCAATCCCTTTGCCACCCCACACTTGCCTCTGAAGACTGGAAAGGTTTCTTGCTGCTCAGTTAGTTCTTGCTTTCAGAAACCTGGTGTAAAGCAAACTCATGACTGAAATGTAGGAAATCAGATAAAACACTAGGACAAAACCATCGCAAAGGACCACAATTACTACAGACAGTAACTGCCAATTAAATATTGCTATTCACCAATACATAGCCTTGATGTAAGTGTTAGAGCTCCCACAACAGCGTTGCCAATATTTTGTTTGGAGAGATGCAAGAGAAATTAAACGAGTATTTGTGGTCAGTGCTTACTCTCATGGTTGCTGGGAGCTCCAACCCAGCAGAGAAAACCACTGAGCACAACCCAAGACCTGCCTCGTCTTATGTTTGAGACCTCTCCTCAAGCACCCTGCCCCAACCACCCTCACAGGTGATACCTCCTAGAGAGCTGAAAGGTTTATACATAATGGAAGCACTTTCTGACAGTATGTGTAATTTTACTGCTAACATTGAAAGCTTTCAAGACCACGTGCATATGACCCATAGCCATGAAGTAGCACCTCACCAGATCATGTCTGGTGCAAGGCAAATTTCAGCACTGTCCCACTACTTCCAGTAACACCTGCGTCATGCCTGCTGATGCCAGGGAGGGAGGGAAAACAGCACACAGGCACTGATGCTGGTGAATAGTTCTACTGTGCTGATGTCTTCTCCTAACAGGGAGGTCTATTTTTAGGGCTACACCATATATCTGGACTTTGGCTTCCCACTCAGAAAAACAAGAAAATTTGAACTCCTTAAGTATTCAGCCAGCTGAAATATTGTCTGATTTAGGCACTTTTGTTATAAGGACAAATAAAATCAATACATGCTCATTTAATAATCATGGCTGGGTTTAGTTAGATTCTTCTAATAGCACCACCTCACTGAAACTGAATTTTGAAAACACCACCAAAACCTCCAAACCAGACAGCCATTTCAGTAACCAACATACTTAGAGAAACACTGCAGTTGTAATACTTCCCTCCTCCTAGTTAGCTAAGAGAGGAAAAAAACACACCGCTTGCTGAAAGCAGATTCATGTAACTTTGCCAAAATACATTTTCCTCTTATCAGACACTATGTAAACATCCAAGATTATCTTGCTGAGTAAAGAGATCTTTTCTCCATGAATATTTTCAGTTGCATGTCAACAAATGGTCAATCATTCATAATACATGATAAGGGAAGTACAAAAATCTGTAGGAAAACAAACAATTGTCTTCCAGCTTTCTTATTTAAATCTTTTTCAACATTGTGAAGCTGTGCTGAAGATTATTTGATTCCTTTTGATAACACACCTCTCCAATTTTCCTTTTACCTTGCCACTGGTACTTTCCATTTCCATATACACATACAGCTCAGCTATCAAAACACATGTATAAATATTTAAGTAAAAACAAACATCCTTGGTAAGGTCCAATGATTCATTCAAGGAATCAACTGTTTTTTTTTCAGGACTTGGTAGCTCATCACTACTGACTATGTAGTGTTCTTGAATACCTTGTTTTTTAAACAAAAGTCAAATGAAGAATGAAAGGGGTGGGAAAGAAAAAAAAAAGACAAACATGTGAAAACAAGTTTCCCACTGTGACAAAAGCAATAGAAATAACAAGCATCAGCTATAAATGTCTCCTTGAGCAGAAAGCTTTAGGTGAGTATTGTACATCTGAACAAGACATAGCATTTATGTAGTCACACTACAGACAGATAAACTATAGATCTAGACAGACTGCTCAATATACACTGAAGGCAGAATTTCAGTTCCTTTCATCCCAGTACTACAAGGCATTAACACACACAAACCAACAACAAAAAGTTGGAGAGAGCAATTTACAAGCTGGGGTTTAGGAGAGCAGACAAAAACCACCCTACCAACAGGTTCTGCAAACCCTTCAACACTGCTCAGAACCTAGGAATTAGTCACAACCCTCAAGAGCTCCTCCTCACATGCTCCTAGCAAAAAGAACTCAGTTCTGGTACTCATCCTTTTCCTTAGCAAGTAATGACAAATGGAAAACTTCATGAACTACAAAGTCAGAGACATCAGCACAAGAAGCTCTGCTGCTTGGCTGATACACGTGCTCCTTGCTCAGAAGCTGTTTGCTTCTAGAGGGCATAAACTTTGGAGATCAAAAAGGGGACCCATACCAGTGCCTGAATGGAGTCCAAGACACAAAAGGAACAACCTTATTCCAGTACTACTGTGTCAGACCACCCTTGACACACACAAGGGTACCTGTCAAAGAAGAGAACATTTCCCACAGGCCTTGCCAGCCCAGCTTATTGCACTAAGAACATCTATTATTGTTGAAACTTGAAAATAAAAGCTTCCTTGTCTAGATGTATTGGAAAAGAACATTAAAAAAGCCAGCTTTGACTATGGCAAGGCTGTAAGTGCTAGCTTGTGTTTTATTTCAGTATACAAAGGTGAGAACTTGAAGTTATTCATATCTAAATGGGCAGAGGAAATCAACACACAAAACAAGAATCTGTCATACCAGAGCTTTCAAAAGAAAAAAAATAGTTTTTAAAAAAATGTACCAAAATGTGAGTACTAAGAGCCTTAAGAATGTGATTACCAAGTTTTGTAATCCTTACCTCTGAAGCAGTAGCTGCAATATTAACACTGCTTGACTGTCCGTTCATTAGGTCCATGCTGCCCACACCATTAATCTTCTGCCCTACATTTACAGCAGCAGGATCATCTCCAAGGCAACTGGATAACCATTCCTACAAAGAACAGGAAATCATTTTATTCACTTGTTTTAAGCAAAGCTCAGGATCTAAAATATGAAACAATTATGAAGTACCTCCAAAAGAGCTACACCACTTTCAGGTCCAAAACTTAGGTTCAAACGCTTATTCTGACATTTCTTACTTGAAGCCAACAGAAGCTACTGAAGCTACTGCAGGTTCTGTTACTCACTGGCAGCACAGACTTTCATATTCTTCTCCATACTATTTTCTATACACCAGGTAGCAATACATAAATGTATGCATGAATCCTAACTTAAAGCTAGGCCTCCAACATTAGTTCAAGTATGATCATATTCCCATAATTATCAACTTTAAAAAGTATATTAACTGTTTTAGATTACTTTTACAAGAAGTTATCCAATAATTTCTTATTGGTCTATTCACCAACCTGCAGTGAACATTACCACATTAAAAGCAATTTAAAAAGTACCAGTGGAACTCTCACTTTTCTCCACAAATTGCCCTAATTGTTTAGTAAAAAACCCAACACGCACAACACAGACAAAAACTCCATGTGCTTTTAATGCATCCTTTCAAGAATATTATCACTTTTCATTTCTAAAAGAAAAAGCTGCAAAGAAATAGAAGCCTTTGGCACTCACTACAAAGATAGTTAAGACAACCCAATACCCAAGAGTTAGAGAGAAAATCTGTTTGGGCTTAAATTTCATGCGATGTTAGTGCCCTCTAGTGTGAAAACGATTATAAATCAGGTTTCACAGGTCTCTCCATAACAGGTGTGTTTCCAAAGTTGCTATTAATTATGAATTTCACTTTTAAGTTTGCAGCTTAGCTCAGAAATGTTACACAGCCTGCAAGTAAACAGAGAAGGTGACAGGTAACACCACATGACAAAACAGCATTGCATCATCTCATACGTAAGACCTCTAACATAATGAAATCAAGAAAACAAAGTAATCCAAAAAGCTGTAACTCCAAGTGACCTAAACCAGGTGTGTCAGAGAAACCTTGAAGGCAAGAAACTGCAATATTTACATAAAATATCCTCAAACCCAAAAAGCAGTAACTTGAAAGTTTCATTGCAGGAATGTGACACAGAGAGGAGGGTACCTGCAAGAGCCACCAGCCACATGGCAAGCTTCAGCCAAACACTACAGCTTCCAGGGCTTTCTGGGTATTAACTGGCCTAATCCAAGTTGCATTGACCTGCAGCTCAGGTCAGGAATCCACATTCTACCCTGTCTAGGTTTGGGTTTCCAAAACACTATGGGACTGTCTGGTTCACAGAAGATGTGACATTTTAACATTATAACCACAGCCCATATGTTTGTTTCCTCTGCTAAAAATACACTTGTTCCAACTTAATCTTTTCTAAAAACCTGCCCTTTAAAAATGTATATCTTGTTAACCACTGTAATCTTAAGGAAGACTGACACTTTACAAAGTTTCAACATACTACACTTGCTTTCTATAACACAACTATAGGCAGTCTTAAACTTAAGGCTATATATTTGACCCTTGTCTCACACATACTTCAGTTGTTGCCCTTTCCCATACTAATATGGGACAACAAGTGGAGAATTAGGTGTTTCTGCGCAAGTAAAAGTGACAACTAAAATCCAAGTTTGTTGGGCTTTTTGTTTGGTTTTGGTTGTGAGTGTTTTTTGGTGTTTGGGGTTTTTTTTGTTTGTTTGGGTGGGTTTTTTTGTGGAGGAATTTGGATGGTGCTATTTAAAAAAAAAAAAAAAAATATGCATATCATAGGAGCCTCGTGTGTATCACAGTCAGCAAAGCCACCTCAGATATCTAAGAACAAGCCGATTCCCCTGTAACTAACTGGCTTAAAGCTCAGTTTCCTAATGGTTAGTCTCACATAACCCAAAGGCAACAACCAACCAGTGATCCAGACAGCAGCCTCACTCCCTATATTTTCTTATGCAGTATCTCAAGCCTCATCCTTGGTCCCTTAACATCACAGCTCCAGTCTGCTACCAGTTTCCTAAGCCATTATCAGGTCTGATTGCATCTGCCCAACCGTCCTGACTGCCAGACTCTCCTGGGCTGTCTGTACACAGCACCTACCAGCAGGCTAAGTGGGACTGGTGAGCCTGGCACCTGTACGACTTTGCACCTAAGAGGAGTGTACCCTCCACGCACAGTGGCGCCACACACTGATTTTACTGATTGTGATGGTAACTGTGACAATGTCAGAACTCTGTTCCTTCGTCAGGTATGGTTGAAATTGGCCAGAGACTCCTACAAGGCACATAAAAGCTGTTCTGGTTGGGGTGTTTTCCCAAAAGTAGAAAAAGGAAGTTGCAAAGGAAACCTGTTATTACAAGATATGACACCTTCCAGTCAGACTACAGCATAACAAAGCTGTCCACAAAATACTCAGTTTGTGTCTGTTGCTGCATCACTGTAGTATGAATACATTTATGCTTTCTCCCCAGTTCATGGATATTCAAGGAAGTACTTAACAGCTATAAACTACTGTTTACCAACGTGAATGTTCCAGAATGTGCAACATTTAAAATGTAACTCTGAAAGCTGTGTTGAAAAGTCATAGCAACAGTTTTGGCCAGTTGATCATTTAAGATAAATATGGAAAAAATCCTGACACTGGAATAATTAAATCATTTGCTTGCTATAACCCCCTTCTGCTCAGTACCAAAATCAGTAGTAAACAGCAACACCAGCAAGCAATAAATGGCAAAGCTGTTGAAAGCAGCATCACTGGGTATGTGAAAGGACTGCTGCCACACTGCAATAGTGAGTCACACAGTGTGTGCTGCATGCCCTGTAGATCCAATCATGAAAACTGAATTACACTCAGTGATTGTAACCCCCAGCCTGTTTCTCCTTGTCAGTTTAATAAACACCTTTTTGCTCAGAAATGCATTCAATGTGGAACGGAACTGAAAGTGTTTTATACAGTGCATAAAATACTGAAGCATACATTTATTTATGCCAACCTGAAGCCTGGACACCCTACATTGCATCTTCCCCCCCTCCCCATTCCATGCATACCATACAGTAAAAAGCAAACTAAAAATACTAATAAGAAGATTCATCATACCTAAAGATCGAAAATGTCTAGCCTAAGCAGGGTCTGCTGTCTTGATGAGCCCAGGTTCTTCTCCAAACTCACTTAAGGCTGTACTGGAGGATCATTCCTTTACAGTGGCTGACTACAAACCCACAAAATGGAAGGCAGCTCAGCAGAGACCAGCAAGGGCGACAAAAGCTCGTGGAATAACACAGGGGGTGACTAACCACAGCTGTTGCAAAGAACTTGACTTTATCTCAGCACAAAGGGGACCAGAGGGTGGCCTTTGTTTTAGATAAACAGCCCTGTCAGTTGAGCAGATCAACTGACCATATTACAATTGAGTGAATCAGCCAGTGGTGTAAATGTTTCTTCCTGAGTTCATTAAAGAAGTCAGTGTTTCCCTCTGTTAGCCAGACCAGCATGGGGGAAAGAACAGTGGCTTGGCCCAGCAGAGTACAAGAACTAAATAACCAAGAGAGGAATTTAGAGAGCAGCAGGCTTGAGCTGGCTGCACCTACATATTCCTTCCTGGCAACTGGGGACCCCCAAGACTGTTACGGTGAGCATGTTCTAGACACCAGTAGCAGTGATCACAGTGGTACTGTGTCTGAACTATAGCAACTGCATTACACATTTTTCTGTTAACCTTGCTTTGGTGATTTCAGTATAGTCTGCTAGATCAGAAATCCTCTGTAACATCAACAATCTTCAAACAATAATTTTCATATTAAAAATTACACCCCCCGTGTGTGGAATATTTAGCAGACCACAGTACCATGGTACTGGACTGTGACCCATGCCTGAAAGGACACCTAGGCCTGACTCACCTCCACAGCAGAATCTGGGAATACGCTTGTCTCTGCTTGGGTCAAACACTACCCCAAAAATATAGTGTTCAAACAGCATTTTAGAAGACAACCCTAAATTTACATTAAAAACTTCCTGTCTGGAACAGAATAAAACTTAGAGGAAACAGCCACAGTGCAATTTTATGAACAGCTCATGAGTCATGATGACCAATACCCTTGGTGTTCTCATTCATCATGTCAGTACAAAGTGTGATCTGTTTTAATCCCAGATCCCATAAAGAAAACAGAAGTGCCCTGCATGGATTATTATCATCTACAAAGGCAGAATCACTACAAAAAAGCACCCAAAACTTTGGGGACCAAATAACAGTAAGAACCAAAAAACTGGTTCCAAACACAATCAAACAGGGGCTCCTGATCTTGTGGAGCCTCAGTGGTGTTCTGACAGACAGAACACAAAAGGCCACTTTTTTCCTAACGAGGAAGAGAAGTGTGTTGGGCTTCACTGAACTTTCATTCCACCATGCACAGTACATCCTGGCTGGATTCAACTGTCCCATACCAAGACCTCTAGACACTTCAGTAAAATTCTGGAGCCACTGACTGACTTCTAATTTCGGATCTGAAACCTCTGATTCTTAGTTAGAATGGTGTTTTTTTCCAGCACTGCCTGGTACTTTCTAACTTAACATTGCTTTTACCCACTGAACACAAAAGTAGAAGCTTCAAATGAAACAGCAAATTCAAGTTCTCCAAGCAACTGTCATGTCTGTATTACATGCACCAAGTCAAAGCCTTCTGTCTGGAAGAACTTTGTGGAGCCATTTCAGGATCTTGGATACTTCACAGAATATTAGGAGCTGGAAGAGACCTCAAAAGATCATTCAGTCCAACCCCCCTGCCCGAGCAGGATCATCTAGAGTGGATCGCATAGGAACATGTCCAGATTGATCTTGAATGTCTCCAGAGAAGGAGACTCCACAACCTCTCTTATACTTCACTGGCCTTTTGATCACAACTTCTTAAATACAAAACGGGATGATTAATCTATAGCTCCTTACTATACAACTATAGGAAAAAGCCTCAAGAACAAGTACTTTGCGTGCTGTGACTCCTACCTTACATGAGATGCTTGCGGGTTTGGTGCAGAGTGCCTGCGTGCTCCTCCCTCCTCCCCCCCCAGTAGTGTCACGCAGAACATCTAAATCTCTCTACTAAAATGTCATAGAATCATAGAATCATAGAATTGTTAAGGTTGGAAGAGACCCTTAAGATAATCCAGTCCAACCACGTCACTACAGTATGTCCAAAATCAAAGAATACTAAAAATACAGCAATGTTAAGATGTCATCACTTTAATGCACTCCCCAGGTACATTTTTCCTTAATCTAAGAGACATATAGTTATTAAATACTTTTTAGCCTCATTCTTGGATTTGGTCATTTAATATTAACAGAATTTGTATTATACTTCCTCTAAGATCACTATATAGATGTTTAGAAACTCTCTTTGAGAATGTGTTGCACCTTGAGCAAGTGGAGATACTGGAAATTCTGCTGACACCACACAAACCAAAACACCACACACAAACGTGCCTTTCTGATTAATCAGAAAGTCAGCAAGGAATAAGAAATAGGCCAAATAATCCAACTGTCAAAGGTGTTCTCAAGCCAAACCTGATTGTATTTTCCAAACTACATTCTTCAGTTTCATGCTTAACAAAAAAAATCCCCCCCAAACAAACTAGGTTACTACACTGTAATAAATATAGTATTGTACATGCTTTAATCCAGTTTTCAGAAAGCATGATAATACTAAGAGGCAATGTAAAACAGCAAAATGGATAAAAATAGAAACTTCTGCAATAGAGATGGAAAAAAAAGCTCAAGGAACATAATATGACTCCATCCTCCTGCAGGAAACTTACAACTGAATATAATCAAATCCCAGATCTAAAATTTCATGTACTCATAAGTCCCTAGTCAGGTGCAGGAACCTTGGCAAAGCATTTCCTAAGCTGCCATCAGTGAAGACTGAGATGAGTCACTAATAGGAAATATGTATGGAGGGTAGAGACATGGTGAAAACAGAGATGATATAACACAGTATTCAGAATGGGAAGATATTATTAGCAGTTTTTAAACATGCATTAAAACGGTTGCAAATGCAGGAAAGCAACATAATACAGGCCAAATAAAATGACCTGATGGATGAAAGAATGAAAAGCTAAAGTAAATCTACAAAGGATTATTTGGTCTGATCCCTGTAAAATTTCTGCTATGAGTTTCAGCACATCAGCTGGAACTGACTGCCACCAGTGTTGTAACCATGAAGCTGCCATCTAAGTTCAAGATGTTTCCACTAGTTATGGACAAATATTACCTCCCAAACATTTCACAAGAGACACTGAGGCTGTACTCTCTGCAGTTCTGGTCACCTGGCTTCCAAAAGATATTACTAAACATATGCAGAGAAGACTCCATTGCACATGCAGAAATCAGGAGACCTTACTTATGCTAATAAACCGAAATCTATACTGGTCATGTCAAATATCAGGAGGACAAACCAGAAATATGGATGAAATGTAAATGTATGCTCAAAATCTAACACAGCTATTACATTCTTGAACAGTTTCCAGAAAACAACACCAAAAGCAAAAAAAAACCCAAATCAAACCCATGGCTGCTGAAGTTGATAGCAACTCTTTCCTGAAAGTGACAGTGTCATATGGGGCCTGCATCAGCAGTGTAGCTAACCCAGTAACACAGGCTCCTTTATCTGTGGTTTGATTAGCTCTGCTGCAAACTCCACTACTCAAAGTTATGTCACACATCCACTCTTCTCTTAAGCATCTGTTGAACAACAGTCACAGTAGTATCAGCTGGTTAATCTCCAAAGACAGATGAAATTACAATACACAGAACAGCAACAAGCAGAACAAAACAATGTTTTGTTAGGTTTGAAAATGTTTTGATTTTATTAAAAAAGCAGCTTCTATTAAATACAGACCTCAATTTAGGTCTTTTCCTCACCCTAGAAAAGGCCCAACCTGGATGAAAAATTAGGTGAAATAATTATTCTTTTTTAAAAAGCCACTATCCACAAAGCACTTTCATTGTCAAACATGCACTTACATTCTGGACAACAAAATCACCTATTGCTGCTTTTATGCACCTTAGTCTCTGATTTTCAGGGACAGCAGGGGAAAAAAGAAATAGAGGTGAAATTAAGGCAGTAATTAGAAAGACTCCATCTCACTCTTATCTTACTCAGTTTCAAAATCCCTTCTTCATGGTACTCCAGTATCCAGCGCCCTCCTCTTGAATCTCAAGAGCTCATAGCATTCATTTCCTCAGTTAAGATAAAGGAAAAAACCCATAAAAATCCAGGACAGTATCCTTCTCCATGGTATGAGCTACTTGTTTACCAAATACTATTACAAAAAAACCCCTATTAGCTCAGTTTGTAATCAACTTACAAGAGTTCAGCTCAAAG
This sequence comes from Heliornis fulica, assembly GCA_013399135.1. NCBI lineage: Eukaryota > Metazoa > Chordata > Aves > Gruiformes > Heliornithidae > Heliornis > Heliornis fulica. The sequence goes on along the minus strand of VXBZ01001602.1, from coordinate 301,543 downwards.
TGGAAGGTTTTTTAAATTAACTAAACACAAAGTGGAAGGAGATCCTTACCAGTTCGACTACCACCATTCCCAAGCCAGCTAAGGCCGTGAACTGACCGATAGCCAGGAGTTAACTGATGGATTCCACAGAACAAGGCAACACATTTTTAACACAAGCAATGGGACACAGCTGCAAGGAGCAGCAGCTCCCAGCCCTCACACAATGTAGGCATAACTCAAGCAGAAGTAAAGAATCATTGCTGGCAACAGAGTGAGCCAGAAACGTCAGCATGTGTACAGGCTGCCTAAGCCTGGCCCGGGGTTGCAGGAGGTCTGCTCTCTTAACAAACGGTGTCTCCAGCAGAGTTTGGGCGTTACAAGACAAGATATAGTTCATACAGATAAAGTACATCAAGGATAATAATGTTTTCCTCTCCTAGGCCTCTCTCTCCAGAATTCAAACCTACAGTTTAGCTTGTGTCAGGAACATTTCTTCAAACATCTGAAGAGAAAAAAATAAATCCAGGTGTGCTGAGTACAAAACCCCAAACACGCAAAAGAGAAATCATAATCTAGAGAAATTATTTAAAGACAGGAATTACTGATGTTTATGTGAATAAGAAGTAAAAGCAAGGCAACAAAAATAAATAGGAATTATTTAAACTAGAAGCAGATATTTTAACTAATTATGCAGCTCTAAAAGATGATAACCTTTCCACAACTGGCTTTTTCAAGACTCCCATTACACAGCCATGAAGCCGTCACTTTTGTTTGCAAACAAGAGTGGAAAATTATGAATGCCACGTTGATTATCCGATGCTCAGTTTGCAAAACATTTCTGTTACTGGTTAGAAGTGGGGGCAAAATATCTGTAGAACTAAGGACTATCACATCCATGGACAACATTCTGAACAGAGAAGCCACTAAACAGCATGTAACAGCAGAGCACTGAATGCTGCTAGCAAGAGCTTCATGATCCAAATACTCTTTTCAGATGTCCTTGGATCCAATTTTGCTTGATTTCTGGATAATGCCAACAGCAAATGAATAGGAAAGAGTTACTACAGGCTGCACATCAAAAATAGCACAACACCCTCAGTGTAAAAAAACTCTATAAGCTTCCATCTATATTCCTAGTTTTAATTATTATTTGATTTTAAATAAAGCAAAACTGAAAATTTCAGCAGAAGACAAACTTGAAGGAAACCATTCTAACAATCTAAAAACAGACCTACATGAGTGGCACACCTTTTCTCAGAACAGAAAAGTACTTCACAGGTAAAAGATTTGGAAAATATATTTAAATACAATTCTATGGACAACTGCACACTGCAAGTTCTGAAGCAGCAATGCAACTGACAGCACGAGCTTTGTTACTGTCCATAGGCTTCAGGAACTCTGTCACCAACCACCATCACAACTCGCAGGCCAAAAGCACATACCAAATAAAGCAATGATGAAAATTGAGACCAGGAATCCAGGCTGAATATTCCATGTAAACCTACACACCACAGGTGGACATTAAGAAAACTCAAATACCTATGCAAATCAGTGAACAAGCTAATATGCTAGATGCAAAACTGTGAATGGCCAAATCAAACAGTAAGATGATCAAACTATTCAAATATATTTTTCACAAGTGAGATAGTACAAAGTACCAACCGTTGCTGAGCCTTCAAACCGAGAGATTTAAAGGCTTGGTACATACTCCTGTCACACTTCCTTTGTGCAGTAAGACAAAGGAGATTTACATTTAGGGAAAAGAAGGTAAAACTCCTCCCTTGTCAAATGTCTTGACTTTCTCATTCAGAAAGAGGAATCCAAGAAAGGATCTTTCTTAAACAAGACACACATCTTGGTCCATTTTAAAATTCAGCTTTCAGAGAGAGGAGTACAGTCTTTATCAATAACACCTGTGATGACAACATTTCAACAGTGTTCTCTATAATTATTCTTTTTTTACCATCAAGCATTTATACGGAAGTTCACACCGTTGCTATAGAAATGGTGCTAAGAGGAAAAACTCTAACAGCATACGAATTGCCTATATTTAGGATGCCAAATATTCTGTGGAAATACAACAGACACTGGGAAGAGATCTGGATTTTCTGCCTGAGCCACCATGCCCTGCATTTGTTTGTGAAAGTGTGTCAAGATCAGTGCATCCAACTTGCACAAGCCAACAATACACAAACTAGTTACCCACCCATCCAACCATGTACATATTTCCAACATTCCTAATCCTCTTCAGAAGAACCTCAGTAAATCAGGCATCCGATTGGACAGCTTGCAAAGACCCACATACAGTTTAATGTTAAATACTTTTCTTCACTCAAAACAAGTCAGTAACTGATGACATCTAAGAAAACACAATGTAGAAACTGGGCAAATCCAAATCCAAGTTAATTCACTAAGGACTTCAAATGAAATGATTGCTGTAACCTTGTTTTAAAGGTTTGAGAACCGCCAGATATTTATCCACCAAGGATTTGTCAGCTGGCCCAGACAGATGTCAATGACCTACTCAAAGCTCCTGAAACTGGAGATCAAGCATATGTTTGCTTAAACCAAAATAATTTAGAGTTAGCATTTTCATGAAGGCGGATAGTATATTTTTAAGATTGTACTGGATGTTTTTCTTATTATCATAGTAGAAACAGTAAACTGCATGGTATTTATTTGAAGGCCTGACATTCTGGTATACCCATGTTACTTCTTGTGCACTAACAAGATTTGAATCAACAAAAATCCTCAATGCAATTTCAGGTAAATGGACAGTATAAATGAGAGCCCCGCTGGAGCTATTTCTAAGCCATCTATCTACATTATTGATGAAAGGATCTTCTCCAAAAAAGGAATGACATAATAAATATCTACAGAGTTTGTAGAACTTGTGTAACTAATGTTGAATACACTGTTTTTCAGCAGACATCAAAAAGACACTTAGATGCAGCACAAGCATTAGTCTGAAGAGCATAGCTGGCAAAGCACAAGATCCAACAATGCAAAAGCCATTTGTACACCTCTAAGGGTAGTAAAGGCAAACCTCAAATTCTTGTTACAAAACAAGGGAAAAGACAAGCTGCAGGGTAAGGATTAATGATACAGCTCTTTACAGCACACATGACAACTTCAAGCTAACCAGGGACCAAGGAAATCAATTTCTCGAATTACTTCCTAAGGAGGCAGAGACATGTTATTTTGTTTGTGAGCCATACCTCAAATGGGGGACACAAAAATCATTAACTGCTAAAAAGATGCATACTCCTATTTCTCTACATGGGATTTAGTGGCAACAAGCCAGGAAAGGAGAAGACAAACTTGGGCACAGTTTACTGGCATTAAAGAAGGCACAAGACACACATGTATGCACAACACTGGCTGGCCTGCGTGGTTTGACAGGCACAGAAAGGTTGTAGGCACTTCAGCTAAGTGAGAACATGTTCAAAGCGGGAACAAGCTTTTTCTTACACATCTCACAGAAAGCAGGGGGGATCCTGCAATTTTTATATGCTTCTAAGAGCACCGCAACTGCTGAGAAAACAGCAGCACTTACTGGTCCTCTCAGCATTTGGGAGCCAAGTCTCGGTCATTTACCCCCACACAAAGATTCCAGTATGTCTTCAATACAGCCTGTCAAGCGGAATTTTTAAGATTATTCCAGCACTACAAACTCAGCACAGTAAGTTTACAAGTGATATCCTATCCAAATTCTACTTGGATACTTGAGATATTCAGTGGATGACTGGATAATTATTCCTTAAATGTATCCTTCAGTTTATGAAATGTAGCTGCATCCATTTCTGCCAAATCAGTGGATGTATGCATTAAAAATTTATTTAAGTGCCTATATGTGCAAGCTGAAAGCTCAGGTTCAAGAGCAATGACGGCAACAGCCGGTACACAATACAGTTTTGACAAAAGATTTGGAGAGCAATAGTCTTTTGAATATAAATATACAGATTTACAGCAGGTAACACTATTTCTTTCTAAGGAAGTCACGCTGCTTACAGTTCATTAAACTAAAAAGAAAGTTACATTTGTCTTTTGTCTTTTATCAGAAAAAAAGTAAATCTAGAATGCTACCATGCAGGAAAGTCCACACCGTGAGATAGCAGGCAGGGGGTTGGACTAGATGATCTTTTAAGGTCTCTTCCAACTCCTAACTTTCTGTGATTCTGTGATCACCCTATGTGACCATTCAGTGATGTAAACTTTATCTTTTAAAAGACTATAAACTGGGACCTTAAGAAAAAAAAATCCATTATAAACTGCTACTTCATTCTAAGAGCTGAAATCCCTAATCTCAGCACACTGATTAGAAAGTGCTTTACTTTCCTGCCTAGGACCACCAAAACCATCAAACTGGTAGAACAAAGGAGCAGTGCAAATCTTGGGGAAATCACAGTAAGAATAAAAGCAAAGATCCCTAGATCCTAAAAAGCCTGCCAGGTAAGCTTTTCTTTCTCTGGCAACCTCTGGCAGAAAACCCCTGCAAATCCTTTCCACCCCTCGCTTTTACACAGAGGGGATCTTCTGTCCCAGACTAATCAATAGGACTGGCTTACTCTTAAGAGACAGAGATTAGCCATTCTGAACAAACCAATGAGAGATAATTCTTCACCTAAATGAAAATACAACATTTCTTGAAGCTCCTGTCATGCCCTGTATTGAGGCCTTAAGATTTTTGGTTTAAAAATAAAAATGAAATTCAGCCACCCAAATAAATACTCAGCTTGGCCAAGAGAAGCATTTTTGCAGCCTCGTAATATTGACCTTTACTAGGAGGAAACACATGAAAAGAAAAGCTGTGACTGGTACAGAGAACTGAAAAGTTCTGAGGAACAGTTTTTAAATATTTGGAACCAGTAGCCTGAGTTACAGCTTGGACAAGGACTCGATAGCACTTCATCATTACAGACATCAAATCATCCTTGTCCTGCAAGTACAAGGAAGTGTGTCACTCAGCAATGTAGGGGACACGACACACCGAACAGGTAGCAGCCTAGCTTGAAGCAACAAAAATATCCCAGTGATGCAAAGCTGTGCTGGGAAAACACACTGAGCTGGGAGAGCTGGACAGGGAACCCAGCTGTCAGCAGAACATTTTGGTGTCCTTCAGAGGCAGAGCACAGCCCATGGGCTGCCAGACAGAGAACCCTGTCATGGAGAACCATGTGCTTTTTAAATCTACACCACTTAATTTCAATGTCCATTTATAGGGAGTTTAAGACAAGTTACCTTATCACTTATTGAGGCAAGGAGTGAATCTGATCCCGGTCAAGAAATTGTGTATGTTTGCAATTCCAGCAGGTATGTTTTGATGGCACACAAAATATCGTAAAATACTTTACAAAGCAGTATTTTCTAAGAGTTCTACTAATAAACTGCCTTTGCCATGACTCCCAGGTGTAGTCCTAAAGTATTCTTATTCTTTAGTTTGAAAAAACACAAAAGTTATTAACACTAATTAAAACAGCACATAGGGTCTGAGAAAGAAGTCTATCCAAATATACCGATCATGCAAAATCAAACCACACAATCACTTCATTTCTTGTTCTCTTGATGATTTTTATGTATATTCTTTAGATTCCCAAAAGATTGGATAAACATTATTTATAAAGCTTGAGATCTATCTAAACATGTTTAAATCTCTTCTACGAAGATTTGGCTTCAAGCCTCCAACAAAAAACATACTATTTTATGATAATTACAAACCAGATCATGCAGAACAGTCACAGAAAGCTATTTTTAAGTGCATTACTTCAAGCAATCAACTTGTGGCATGGGTATGTTCTTCTAGCAAGGAAAAGGGGCAGTGTGATGGGTTCTCAGACCAAAGACATTATTCATGTGGCCTTTCCCTTTCAACATTATGGAGCATCAGAGATAGAACACAGTCCATTTTGCCCTTCCTGAAAAAACACCAAAAAAAACCAAGCATGCCAAGCATGTATTACACAGGTTCTGTGGAGAGAAATTCCCACAGTTCCCAGAAACAGTGAAGAAGCATACTGGCAACAGAAGACCATAATCTAGGAACAAGAAAGAAAAGCCACAACCTCTTACATTGTGAGAGAGTCCAATAAGCATCTCACACCGAACCAGTTGGGTGACCACAGAGAGGCAGAAGCAGAGAACAGGCCAAGCCCTCTCCACACCCACTTCTCCCAGCCTTAGTCCTTGACTGAAGGTCTCTCTCTGTCTTGATACTTAGTGACACTGCAAAGCTTCATTGTGTCACAGAGATTCACAAGGTACCGCCCATGGGGATTTGGAAAATCTGAACTCAAGTAATTCGATGAAAGAAATTAATACATGGATACGTTTTTCTACCATTCAGAAAAAACATTTAAATTACTAAAAATAACCCCCAGATCTTTTAGTGTTGTCTCAAAGCCAAGGTAATTCATATTAGTGAACATTTTTTTAAAAAATATAATTTTCCCATCCTTTGGTACACCAATAAGGAGTTCCCTCTTGCCTGCTAAAAGAATGTCCAGAAAAACCAATATCTTGGCTGCACTTTGAAAATACTTTAATTTTTTAGTTAGTTTCATATTCAGCTTGCAAAGTTGGTGAGGATTATTGTGGTCATGAGTGTTATTTAAACAAAAACGAGAGCCAGACCCATTATAGAGTACCTTCAGTACCTTACTGTTGAAATATCACTGAAGTCACTAGCCATAACATGTTTAGTGTGGTTTTGGCAGGTGGCATACTTTTGAAACAGCTTTATCACTTAAAAGCTAGGCTATTTTAATGAGCTACACGAGCTTATCTTCCACTACCTCCAAGACAACAGAGAAAAACAACCTCAGTCAAAGCAAAAAACACAGCTACCAACTTAAATGCAATATTAATACAGACATTTACAAGACCTTTCTGATCTAAAAAATGAGTGTGGGGGTTTTTTCCCCCCACACAGAGTCAGGTTTTTCAGCTGAGTTGTGGCCATTAAACATCATAAATCTGAAAAAATGTCAAACAGGGCTGGTTTACCACAGAGACTGCCATATAAGCCAGTTCCTTCACCGAGGAACAAAGCAAATTCAACATCAACTCACTCTGGGAGCCAACAGCTTGCATAACTCAGCCCCCAAAAAGAAAACCATTTTCAAATGGCACCTTCAACCTAGGCAAGACCCCTTTTTCTCTTCCAAGAGGTGCTTTCTGATTCTGAAAATCATTACATTCAAAAAAAGTCAGCCTCCTTTGCATGAGAGAAGATGCCAATTATGAATTCTGAAAGATGAGAGAAGTATTTTGCTTACAGGAAGAAAACTGCCAACATTAGAAGAATCATAAATACAAAAAAGCCACAAAGAAATACCAATCAGTTAGTCTAATGGTAAGATCATAAAAACACGCCCTACTGCCCTGGGCAGGGTCGGGGGGAGATATCCAATTCCATTAATGACCTGGAATGTAACAGGGAAAGATGACACCAGAGAAAGAGACGGGCAACAAAGACTTCAGTTGCTGAAGCCCAACACTTCTCCTCATCTTCCCTTCCTCAGACAAGTCAAATCAAGAAGATATCCATGACATTCAGTACCAGTGCACAGAGACATCTGACACCTAAAAGCAACACAGAAACTCCAGCACACCCTAAGACAGAAAGGGAAAACAGCTTTTTTTCTGTTCCCTGGAGAGATCACACTTCTTTCCATGTCCTTTAACTTCATTACTGACACATTTTGTTTCCCACTCAAGACAAACATCTCATAGAAAGAGGGGAAGTGGAAAAAATCCATGGTTTCACATCAGTCATAAAAATGAGTTAGCTTTAAAAGGAAAAAAAAAACCCAAAAACCAAACCCAAGAAAAAGGTACAGCTCTCAGCTTTTAAATGAGGGATTTTTAAAAGAGCTTAAGAGCTTTAACAAAAATTTTTGGGCACAACAGCTTAAGCAAGACATCTTTCATGTTAACTGCTTGCATTATTTATCAAACAAGGGTCCCTTTTTAGCAGTATCACTTAACATATGCTAACTAGACTTCTGTGTTTATCTAACAGCATAACAAATACAACACATCTCTGAATTATACTACCATATAGATCTGCTGAAACAAACTCTTGTTCCTAAATTATCCTTTATAAAACACTTCTTTGGCCTCAGCAGTACTATTTCAATTTATGTCTTTATTATAACTAAGTTATAGAATTTACATCAAGAGTTACTCAACAAAACTGTCTTTGCCTCAAATCATTAGCACATATACACAAATTTAGGCTTAGAGTAATAAAGGTAAGAATGTATACCTATTTTGCATACACTCACTTACATGGATTTATAAAAAGTCCATGCTGTGAGCACATGCACAGCTCTGCTTCCACACCTGCAGTGTTACAGTTTTCCTACACACTAACTGAACTCAAGAGGTAAGACTCACAACTTCATAGGAAAAAAAAAAAAACAACCCAACCCATAAGGTTTTTGATAGGTTTCTCTAGGTGCCTTCATATAATGTCAACTTAAATGCTTTAAAACTTTCCATTGTCAAACAATAATTTGGGATCACATAACAACAAGTGCACAGATATCTCTTTTCCCTCTCCTAGTCACGTGGCATCTGTTACCAAAAAGAGAAGGGACTAAAGCTGCTCTGATTGCAGGTCTCTAATGGAACCTTTACATGTCTAACAGATCAAAGCCACCAATGCCAGCTTGTAGACAGATTTGTATGAATGCTTCTTCTAAGAGAATTTAGATTATGTTATCTGAAACATGAACTGAGCCCTCAAGAAGCAGGGGTTCCACCACTAAGCTTCAGAAAAGTCAAGACTGAATTTTCAGAAGTATTAACACAAGTCACAGTACAAAATACAGTTTGAGTTCTGCCATCCCACAAGCCCTATCCACATTATAAACAAGTCAGCAAGTTAATCCAGTACAAGGGCAAGCCACTACATGCAGACATTGACAAAGCACCAACTGCAAGGAGGTCCTAAAGCACACTATCTTCTAATAAACAGCTGCCTTTTGTCAAAGGTAAAGAAATACTTTACCTCAACAGCAGTTTTTCCCCTTCTTTCATATCACTTTATATTGCCTTCAACTCCATAAAACACTCTACATCTGACTCCCACCTCAAGTAGAAGTGGAATTATGCTTGCCTTTTTATTTGATCTCCCGACCACAATTTTGTTAACATCACTTTCCTCTCCAAATTCCCTTGGAAATATTCTGAGTGGACACTTTGAACACCTGAATCAAGAGATATTGCCAGTAAAGCTGAACAACTACAAATAACTTACCGGCAATATAGTCAGATCTACACAAGTGTATCAAAAAACTGAAAGCACCACAGATTCATACTGTGATGAGATACTACCTTTGATGCCTTTGTAACACAGATTTGGTCTAACATAACGCAATACATACTTGATTAAAATACCATTACAAATTAACTATTCCCATGACTGGAAATGCCATTGGCTAGACTGGATCAGAAAGTTGTTGTCCACTAATAAGGAGAAAAGCCCTTTCAGCAAGGCTGAATACACTAAGAATACCAAAATCCATTACTAAAGAGTTATCTGGCAAAATCTGTTAAAAATCAGTCCAGACTGGGACTGGGGTAAGAGTAGAAGAAATTACGTACCATCAGCAGGGCAATCAATCAGCAAAGGGTGACTAGCCAAGCCCTTGTCAAGCAGGAAGTAGCAGAAACATTTGAACTACAGAGGGGCACTTTCCACTATCATATAAATAAACCAGAAAACAGTTTCATTAGAAGCTGCACTTCTGGCAACATCCACGCATAGAATAATAAAACATGATAAAAATGAAGCCTCTCACCTAGGCTTCTTCACCTTCTCAACCTAAGGCAGACCTGCAAGGCCCAGGTTTTATCTGCCCTCACAAATACCTTCAGCTTCAAGCTGCTGCTCCCTGTTCACCACATTCCTGGCTCTTAGCAGCACAAGGTTAGTGTGCAGCTAAAAGAAATGTGCTAAACCCTCAGTAATTCTCACTTCCGAGCTCCAGGAGGTACTTGAAGATCACCTCAACTGCATGAAAGCACTGAAGACAATAGATTCTACACTTGTTATACATTAATCCTTTCCAAAAAGCCTGTTGGTATATTTTCATAAAAGCTTGATCAATATCAAAGTTATTTAAATGTACTTATCAGACAAGCCTAACAACTAACGCCCAAACAAACCAGTCAATCTCAAAGTAGGTATATGTGATACGTGACTACTATTCCAGAAATAGATGAGATAGCTGCAGCTACTCAGGTATACTTACCAATAAAGCACATGGGAAAACTGACTGGCAATCAAAGACAAGACTGTAGCAGAGTGGTCTGGACTTGCTAGCAACAGCAGCACAGTTTAGATGCCCTTTAACCACACAGAGAAAATTATGTGACCGAGTAGGAGAGGAAACACAATGATTCCAAGTCATCCACTCCACCATATGCTTTATCAATACATCCCATGATATTAGAGTTACTAATCGGTGACCACAAAAACTGCGACGCATTAATGGGATAGTACCCCAAATCTTTGGGACATTTTTTTTTCTTTTATCGATGTAGCACTTCAAACAACTTCAGAACACTGTGAAATTCAAAACGTATGCTAAGAAACTATGTGATGCTACCAGCATTCAAACACTTCACAAAAGTAAGCTGCCTGCAGATGCATCTGAAATCCACAAAATACTTTACAGGCTGCTGGACTAGTTTGTTGCTTGATCAAATGGCCGTATTACAAAGTTTCCAGTCACACCATCATCATTCCCAACTCACTTCACCAGATTACTGTAAAAGATGTAATGCAAAAGGATTTCTCAGGAACATCACGAGGATCCTATAACGCCTCAAGTATTTCTGTGTGGCATCTGAAATTAAGAAGTTTTTCCCCAAGGATCCCTAGCTGGGTTTGCACATCTGAGAGCAAGACAGAATTGAGCTTGTGCTCTACTACCAGAAATCAGCACTCCACAGCCTCAGCTATAACCAAAGGGACAACTAATCCACTTAGTTGATTTCAGTTGGTTTATGGGATTTTGCACTTGCCAGTCATCCCCACCACTAACTGGTGCTTTTTTTCCTTTTTCTGCCGTGACAAGCACAAAAGTTTGTATGGCTGAAGAATAAACAGTTTGGGAGAACTACCAAACTGAAAAAATAACACTATGAAGAAAACAAACCCAAACAATAGTTTCTTAGCTGTGTAAGTTCCCTGACCCAGTTCACTGCTAGTATTTCTGCCAGAACAGTGAGAGAAGCAAGCAGTCAATAAATAAGCTGCCCCATTACGTGTGGGGTCACAACCTATTTCAATTACAAACCAAATTTAAATTGGTTACAACCATGGAGGACCCCAACATTACCAAGCAGGTAACAGAACTTAAGAGCAATTAGAAGATTAAACTAACAATGTGGCAATAAAACAAGTGGACTAGAAACACAGCCTTTTAAAGAGTGTAAAACTCAAGTTTATAGGTGGAAGTAACATGCTGCAAGTCTGCCTGTGCTTACATGCTTCTTCAGCTACAAATTCAGACATTAAGCTTGCAAAGAAAAACAAATATTAAAAATATCAATAAATTCAGACTTCAGCTTGTCACTGGAGGCTTCTGCCTGCCTATACATTAATCTGAAAAGGCTTTGGCAATGCAGAACATGGGTTTTGTACCAGTCCTGTTTATTCACTTACTGGTCCAACTCCAGTCACTCTGTGACATTATACAACTTATTCTAAATCTAAATGGAAATATAATACTTTGGTTTAGACAATTATCCCAAACCCCGTACACCCTAATAAGGTGATAAAAGCAATTGAATTTACAGGCTGCATTAAGATCACTTTTTCAGGCTCTCTGCCAGTTTTATCTAGTCAATATTATCTAGGAAATACCCCTTTAACTTTTAAAACAGATCAATATTCTTCTTCCCCAGCACAATCAATCTGAGCCCATCTCAATGAGGGGAGCAAATTCCATAGTTTCAAAGCTGTCCCTTAATGAATAATGAGGGAGGCACAAATCAAACAGCTTTTAATGCCACACTACTACAACAATGGCCAGAGTTGATAGCCAGTCCTAGGTCACTGCAGACTTAATTGATTGTTGAAAATATCACAGCTCCATTAGCAGAAATAACACACATATACATCCCAAACCATCCATGTCACTGACTCCCACTGAGACAGTTCCAAAGCCAGCAAAACCTTCTGTGCCACTGTTTGCCTCCAAATCACTTAAAAACGGAGTTACAGCATGAAAGCCAGCATCTCAAACTTCTCCTCCACGACCCCCACTACACATTTCTCCTCTGTGAGGCCCATTATGCATTTTTCCTCTGCTACTCTGCACTCTAGCCTGCAGGCAGCCTATGGATATACAGTGCAAGCAGTATAAGCAGAAAGATTCACAAGTTCCAAGACATGGCTAAATCAGGCTGACCACTGGTCAGTGGAAGACTCCACAGCAAGCTTAAAAACCAGAATCCTTTCTCCGGCACTTCAGCTTATCCCCAGGCACACTGTTCTTCCTTAATTGACCCAAGGTCATCCCAAATTATCTATCACTACTCTCTCCAGGAACTGCTATAACAATCCAAAACTAACAGGAAGAGGGACAGAGACCACTTCCAGCCACATTTTGTCAGCTCTAATCAGGTTAGGGGGACTCAATCTTCTAGTCAAAGACCTAAAAAACTGATTTTGTGGCTTCAGTATGATTGCTAAGAACAACAAATAATAAACTTGAGTCACCAGAGGGCACTAACACTTCTACCTAATGGCAAATGTACTCCTTCAATTAGGAAGACTGATAATTACATCCACATCATCATGTATATTTTATCTGGATTGAACTTCAGCCAGCTTGTTCTAATCCATGTTCGAATCTCAACTACATGCTGATGAGGTACTGAGCTACATTAACTGTTGTGGTGACACTTTCAATATATGGGGGAGACTTACAGTCTCCCCAGATAGACCAGACAAAACAGGGCAGGCACACACCTCTCCTACTTCACTTGCAATCTAAAGCTTACACTGCCTATGAAATTTATTTGGATATATAGACATAAATGAAATTCTAAAACAGGATCGAAGAGCAGGTCGCAAGTCTGACACCTCAAAAAAACAGAATATTCTCAAGGGTTTGCACCAAGATGAAGCCTACTGCAGGGGACCCCAAGCAATGTCTGCCTCAGGGGAAAAAAAAAAAAAAAAAAGGGAGGGGACACACTAGTTCAACCATCGAGCAGCCACAGATGCAGTGGTATCTCAAATTTGACATCAAATCAACTGCCAAGTCACACACTTAGTCTGTAACAACGGAGGCTGCTCTTTACCACCGAGAAATACGCAGGGTTTTAAACCACAAATGAGATCCATGTGTGGGACTGGCATGAGCATTAATTGATATTCTGACCAAGCAGCTCTTGAGCCTCTCTGTGTCAGCCAGATGCACTGCAGCACACCCAGATATTTTTCTGGGGCAAGAAACCTTGACTTGCTGATGCACCCAGTACAGAGACAAACCACACCCTGGCTGGTGCAGCCACATGGAAACAAGGGCAAAGCTGCTGGAACCTGAAAGGTTTCCTTTTTCCCCAGTATTACTGCCCTGCAGCTCTTCCTAAACAGTCTTTTTTTTTGTAGGCTGGACAGTCAGACAACACAGACAGGGTAAGGAATGAGAATCCTCTTTACTTACAGAAAGGTATAGACTGAAGCATAGAGCCAGTCACTTCTCTGCACTGAAGTTACAGCCGTGAGAAAAGTCACGCTGACACTAAAGCTGGAGTGGCATGGATTCCAAGAGCACTCGCACCGCACCTCTATGGATTTCAGGAAGACACCATTTGTGCCATTTGACAGCCTACAACCCACCTGGGAGCCTGTAGGGAAGAGACCAGGTAGAGTGTACTCAAGAGGAGCACACCTCAGAACAGTGAGCCCAAGAGACATTAACCTTTTACACATCAGGAACACTGCATTTTAAAATACTTAGCCCTGGCCTAGATTTCCCAGTATTTTATTTTGCTATACTATAACACTGACTGAACAGATCAGTTTTTCTAGAAAAAAACACTCTTGTAAAATGAAAGAGAGATGAAACTGTATCCCTCTTCCTCAGCCAACAAGAAGCTTCAATGCACATCATTTACAGCACACCAACTTTTGAAAGTTACAACAAGAAGCTCCACTGTTCAGAACACACCATGCTGTTGCACACATCCCTCCTGTTACTCTGGACCACACTCCTTCCCCACCCCACACCCCCACTCGCCCTACCTTCTCTGCTTTACACTGCTCTTCCTGCTGCACAAAGCTGGTGCCCCGGCTCAGCCCAGCGACTGGAGCAGTGGGAATTGCAAGCCCTCTTTATGCTCAGCAGAACACTGGCTGGTACCAGCTTGCCTTCAAGGATGCCATTTTCCTTGGACTCCTACAAGGCCTTTAAGGATCTTTGATAGGAAAAAGAGTTGCAGTCGTGTATCTGCACATTCCAAGGGACTGAGCATACAGAAGCATCCACTTAAACCCAACCATAACACTAAGACTCTCTTGCTTCAGCAGTCTTTTTAGGTGATTAGTTCATAAAGAGACAAAACACAAAGCTTCTGTTCGTGCAGTAAACACTACACATGAGTATTATTTCTACTACAGCAGTTCCAGGTACTTAAATGTAAAGGCTATTAACAGAAATGTTTTCTCATTATTTTGAAAATGCATTTTTAAGTATCTTTTCTAACAAGGGCTGTGAAACAACACTCAAGTCAGAAACACACTATGCCTTTGATGTCTTACACTTCAACAAAACGCAACCAATTACACTTCCCATCTTTAAAGGAAGTTTTCAACTCAGCTTTATTTATTGAATGAAAGGAGGAGCCCAAATGACTCAGCTTCATGCAAACATAAAGGAAAAGATTAATCCCTAATCTCAGTGGAGAAAAAAAAATCAGAGGAAGAAACTGTTTAAGATGCAGGTGTGTCCTTATCAATTCAAATCTCTTAATATTCAAAGACCTGTCAAGCAGAACATTAGCACACTATGACTTCATTAGCCTTCTGAAGTCTCAAACATTTATTACAAATATGGACCAATTTAAAATAAAAATTTACAGAAGTAACCGAGGTCAAAGAGTTAGATCTGTATCTCCATTACCTGTTTACTGCTGCAGAGCAGCATTAAGATCAATATAACAATATTGGGATATCCAGTCCACAGAGTGACTAGTAGGATAAATGCATAATGGAGGTCTCTCCAAAAATGCTGCATAAAGGCTGGTTTTGAAGGAAAAAAACCTAACAGTACACAAGACAACCTCATGAAGTCAGAGGTTGGGTTGTGGGGTTTTTTTCTCCATCAGACTGAGTAACCAAACATTTCTCAAAACTGAGCACAGTAAATTAATATTCACAAGGGGACTAAGACTCCAAGTGACTTCTGTACATCTTCCAGATGCATTTGTAAGCATCTGCTCGTGCCCCATCTCAGCCATGTCCCACTAGCATCTCAGTGCACAACACACTTCCAGCTTTATTGGGAAGAATATTTTATTTCAGACTAGCTGGAGTGCTTTACATACAGACCAAACTCTAAATTGAGATGTCACCAGAGGGCACCCTTTCAATTCAAGTGACCTAGCTTTAGCAAACTTCTGAGCAAGACTGCAGACAACCTACATGCAGGGATTCGTGAAGGCTGTCCTAAGCAGTAATAGTTTTGCTCCTGAAAAAATTTTCCTAAAAAAACCCCAAACCCCCACAACCACATATACAACCCACCCCTTCCCAAAACACAATATAAATAAAAAGTCACCAAAAATGTATTTACCCCAGAAACATGAAATATTTTTCAGAGCAATCACCACTGTAAAGATCACAAGCTATTACCAACTTCTGTATTATGTTATACTGCGGACCTTGATGGTATGAATTCACTCAAACAGTTTTGGCATCATATAAGTTAACAGAAGCAGTGCCCACCCAAGCCAGTACAGCTAATGTAGAGCTGTCTATGGAGAGCCTCTGGCTACAGTATCACTGATACAATTACACATGAAAAAAATGCTTCTGTCTTGTCAGAAGAAAGCTTTGAGAAAATGTATTTTTCTACTCCTCACTGTCCGTAAGGTTATTTAAAAAGGGTCAACAACTAAACCATTTGTGCGAAGATCTAATGGCCTGATCAGACCTAATAAAGTTTTTAATAAAACTGGTGAGTTGAAGTTCATGAAACAGAAATGCACACAACCACTAAAAACACAACAGGTCTATCAAACGAGGCTGCAAACAACTGTTTAACATGAATTAAAAGTTAAGTCTATTTTGCTTAGAAACAAAACACCACCACCACAACACTATTAAAATCAAGCTGCAGAGGCAGGCAGTGATAAGTGAAAAAAAAAATAACCATTATGCATCCTATTACATCTTCCAGTCTTGACATAAATTCAAAAAACCACAGGCCTACAAAACATTTGATTGCCTACTTATCCACCTATCCCATTTGAAGAGAATTATCCTCCATCCCTTCTAGCTATCTGTGATAGCAAAGCTGCCTTGGCTTAGCATAAGGAAGGGGTAGAGGGGAGAGAAATGAGACGTGTGCAAAGGCACCTTTTGTCAGCACAGGGTTCACTCAAATATATAAACACATCCACAGAATTCCACCATACTAGTAACGACTATTTAAACACACAGGACAAGTTACTCCAAACTATTACCTATCATCACCACTCGCCTTAGTTTAAAATATATCTATATAATTGCTTTTCCAGCATCCGCTGCCAGGAAAGAAACATGCCAGACACTCCTGACGACAAGCAAACAGCACCTACTTGCCTACATACGCTCTAAAGCAGATCCCTGCCCACTGCAAGGCGATGCACTCTTAATCCTCTAAACTTCCAAGGTTTGTGTAGAAGAAGCGCTACGTCGGCCCGATACCCCGACCACCTCTCCCACGGCCGCCTGTGTGCTCTGCCCGCCCCGCACCCCGGGGTCGTGCCTCCCTACATCTCATGTCGCGGGAACTTGGCCCCACTCAAGGTGAAGGTGCCCCAGCCCCGCCAGGGAAGGGATGACCGGATAGCGGTATCTCACAGCTACAGACGCCGCGCCTCCCCACTCCGCTCCAGCTGCCCTCAGGCCCCGCCGCGGAGCCCGGTGACCCGCACGGGAGCGCGGCTCTGCCCATACACACACACACAACTACCTCGCCCGGCCTGCGGCTGTTCCCCCGGGTATCTCCAGACAGCAAAGGGGGGGGGG